>CAXKVI010000004.1:122135227-122160227 GCA_964058755.1 Campiglossa producta
CACTAACGCGAGCTATAATTTTCAATTTTACTCTTTAATTATGTTTATGCGCATGTATGTAATTTTTTATTGCTTTTGTAGATACCTACATACATACATATAAGCGGCTTAAACATGGCTAAAGCGTCCGCCATAAGCACGAGTTGATACGAGTTTTTACAAATGACAAAACTAGCCAATTAAGTTCTTGAATTCGTAGGCTTTAGGCATTATTTGTTTTCTATTGGCATTTTGTACTAGATGGCAGCCATCTGATGGCTATATGTAGCTTGACCAGTAGTCGGCAAGAAGAGAGCGCCTACTATGTTAAAGTTTTGGAGTTTTACTCCCAGGAAAGTAATTGGCGTAATAATTACAATTATTAGGATTAAAGAGCGTTCAATATGTTAGGCATTCGGTTTTTCCTCTGCACAAAAACATCATTGTCTGTTAGTGATCTAAGCTCCTCATCCTCATCTCAGTCCACAAACAAAGCTCATCGGCCAGATTGTTGTTCTAAATGCTATCTGACATCGAAACCAAAGAGCCGCCCGGCTATCTTAAAAGATGGCTTTGTTATTAGGTCTTTTACTAAGGTATCGGACTCGGGGAATTCCAATCCCGAACTCCAGTCTCCCGCTCCATTTTTTCCTTCCGAAATCCCGGGATTATATTTCTTCAAACACCAGGCTTTCGGGATCCGGCTCCATTTTTTTCCTCCGAGTAGAAATATTTCTTGACGAAAACAAAAAATATCGAGTCTCCGCTTTCGGATTAGGCATACTGTGGTCAAAAGGCGTCTTTTGAATACCTCTTCCGCTATCTGAGATAATGCCGAAAAATCCCGGGACCCGGAATTCCTATTTTAAAATCCTGAAATCCCGGGATTGTCAAAAAACCTAGGAATTCGATGCCCAAATCAATATGACTTATGTCTGATTATTACTTTCGGACACACTCGGAAGAAGGATTTAGTCTGCGGCAAAGAAGTAACAATCTGACGATGCCTTAAAAATTGTAAAGGGAACGGTGGCTGAGTACATATGTATATATTTTCAGGATCTGCAAGCTAGGTCGCCATATAAACTTCCTGAGTGTATTTTAAGCGGAAATCTATACCATGGGACCATGCGGGTTAGTAAAGTTTCGGTAACGATCTTTATAAACAAAAAAACCCGACTGAAGGGCATACGAATCCAAAAAGATAAAATCAAATATGGTACGTTGAAGAATCTGAATCACGTCGAAACTCATCTATGCTGGGTTCCAAACACAGCTTTATAGAAGATAACGAAATCGCTCATGAGATGGCCAGGAAAGCTTCCGAAATAGACACAAACCAGGCAGACCACTTCATTGAATGTTTGAAAGATGAATGATTCAAAGTGACCATGATTCAAAGTGACCATGATTCAAAGTGACCATGATTCAAAGTGACCATGATTCAAAGTGACCATGATTCAAAGTGACCATGATTCAAAGTGACCATGATTCAAAGTGACCATGATTCAAAGTGACCATGATTCAAAGTGACCATGATTCAAAGTGACCATGATTCAAGGTGACCATGATTCAAAGTGACCATGATTCAAAGTGACCATGATTCAAAGTGACCATGATTCAAAGTGACCATGATTCAAAGTGACCATGATTCAAAGTGACCATGATTCAAAGTGACCATGATTCAAAGTGACCATGATTCAAAGTGACCTTGATTCAAAGTGACCATGATTCAAAGTGACCATGATTCAAAGTGACCATGATTCAAAGTGACCATGATTCAAAGTGACCATGATTCAAAGTGACCATGATTCAAAGTGACCATGATTCAAAGTGACCATGATACAAAGTGACCATGATTCAAAGTGACCATGATTCAAAGTGACCATGATTCAAAGTGACCATGATTCAAAGTGACCATGATTGAAAGTGACCATGATTCAAAGTGACCATGATTGAAAGTGACCATGATTCAAAGTGACCATGATTCAAAGTGACCATGATTCAAAGTGACCATGATTGAAAGTGACCATGATTCAAAGTGACCATGATTCAAAGTGACTATGACCATGTTTATACGAGAACATTTCTAGCTTGCTTCTCAAAATAAAGAAATCTACAGCGAGGGTAAGTTCTGATGACATCGCAGAAAATTTTGCTATAGCACCGATGCTTCGACGATGGTGTATACCATAACGTACCCTATATAGAAGCTGCCAGGAAATGGAAGATCGTCCCACCGCACTCTCGGACGATGTCCAGGACTACAAAGAACGTTTTAGCTGGAGCAGGGGACTTTTTGTTCTTACACCTTATGGATAGTCTGTGTAGTAGTATTCTTGATAAAATCTATGAGCAGATTATCCAAAAATTGCATCCCAAAGCTATCTATTTTGGAAGAAAATATTGTCCGAAAATAGTCCAAAATAAATATTAACCTTTAATACATTTTTGTGCCACAATTAACACACTAATTGGTTAAAATGTGGTGATGACCAGAATTTGTACTTTGTAATTAAGCGAAAATTTTAAATGAGTATTGCAGCATGAAATAATGTTGCCGCCCCTTGCATATATATCTTTAATAATATGTCTACATTAAATATCTAATATATAAGGTATGTATATAAAAGCTTTCAACAAATTCCCACATCTATTGCAACTTTTCCAACATTTATATATATTTAACCGAATTTCAACTGGTTACTGATTGCTTGTACTCTCGCATGTAGAAGTACATATTCTGGCGAACGAGCAAACGAGATACATAGATGAAGTGGCAATCAGGATGCATGTATATGGGATGCGTACAGTAGCGTTCATAATATTAGCAGCAACAGCCATTTAATAATATAGGCAAGCTTTTACAAAATAAATTCAAACTCTATATTAAAACTTTTCATGAAATAGCGTCGGGAAAATTGGAATCCCACAAATCTTCACTTTTTCCTAACTACGAGTCACGGAGAAAAAAATTTTTGTTTGAGAAATTCATAAAAATTAAAATTTTTCAACAAATTCACTCTTTTGCAAATAATAATAGTTCAATGATTTTGTTAAAAACAAAAAAAAAAAACAGGTTTATAAAATTTGTATGAAAATGTCATCTTAAAAAACATTAAAAATCACTTTAAATTTTTATTTATATGGAACTACTTCTTACATTATTGCTAATCGGTATCCAATCTTTGTTGTTTCGGCAAATAATTAATCACTCTAGATTCTAATCTCGCAGAGAAACTTGATTTTCAGAATTTTTTGTTTCAAGTTGCTTTTATTTTCAACACTACTGTATATCATCTATGTACAAAAATTCTACAAGTCGAGCAATAGCAAAGCAAAAATTGCACTTTTTACTCTTGTTGGGGAAATTGATACTCGTTAGTTACCTCCCATTTACTAGCTATGTACATAAAAAGGACCTCACCTAAAAACGGATACCCACTAAGGGAGTAAAAGAGAAACTTAAGCATCGCTGCATTACAAATACAACTAAATAACTGCAAGGACATATACGAAAATATTTAGGCATATCTGCTAATGGCATATTTACTGCAAAATGGCTATTTGGGATGTTGAGCGTATGGTATACCAATATTGCATTTTAAAATTTAAAAAAAAAAAAATTAAAAGAATTGAAATAAAAAGTGAAATAAATTAAAAAAGTAAAACAAAATCGAGTAAAATAATAAAATTAAAGCAAAATAAAAGAAAAAAATCAAAATAAATATAACATAAAAGAAAACAGAAAAGAAAAGTAAAAAATAAAATACATAATATGAAATAATATAAAATAAAATAAAATTATTGAAACAAAACCAAATAAAATCCAAAAAAATGAAGAAAAAAAAATTCAAATAAAATAAAAAAGAAAAAATAAAGTAGGATAAAAAAATATATATATATATATATAAGAATAAAAAAGTTAATAAAATAAAATAAAATAAATTGAAAAAAGAAAATTAAATAAAAAAATAAAACAAAATGAAAAATAAGTACAATAAAAAAACAATTAAAATAAATAAAAAAAAAAAAATAAAATAAGAAATTAATAAAAAATAAAAAAATAAATAAGATACAAAATTTCATAAAATAAACCAAAGAAAAACAAACTAAAATAAAAAAAATAAAATAAAAAATTTAATTAAATTAAAAAAATTAAAACAAAATAAAAATATATTAAAAAAAATTAAAAAAACAGAAAAAATAAAATGAAATAGAACAAAAAAAATTAATATTATAAAAATAAAATAAAATTATATAAAACAAAATAAAATAAAACAAAAACAAAATTGAATAAAATAAAAAAAAATAAATTAAAAAAAATAATGAAATAATTAAATAACATAAAGTAAAAAATAAAAATAATATTAATGTTTTAGATAAAAAATTAAAACAAAATAAAATAAAAATATAAAATAAATGAAATACAAAAAATTGAGTAAAAAAAATAATTTAAAAGTAAATAAGATTCAAAATATAGTAAAATAAAACAAATAAAATTAACCAAGAAAAACAAACTAGAATTAAAAAATAAATAAAATAAAAAATATTAAAAAATTAAAAAAATAGAGAAAATAAAATGAAATAGAACGAAAAAAAAATTAAAAAACAAATGAAATAAAAAATATATAAAAAAATCGATAAGATACAAAATATAATAAAATTAAACAAATAAAATAAACCAAAAACAAAACAAACTAGAATTAAAAAATTAATAAAATAAAGGAAATAAATTAAATTAAAAAAATTAAAACAAAATAAAAAAAATATTAAAAAAATTAAAAAATAGATAAAATAAAATGAAATAGAACAAAAACAAAATTAAAAAAAAAAATAAAAATAAAAAATAAATAAGATACGAAATATAATAAAATAAAACAAACAATATAAACAAAAAAAAAAACAAAAATTGGATTAAATTAAAAAAATAAAAAAAAAATAGAAAAATAAAATGAAATAGAACGAAAAAAAAACAAATAAATAAAAAAATAAAAATTAAAAAATTAAAAAATAAGATACAAACTAAAATAAAATACAACAAATAAAATAAACCAAAAACAAACCTAGCTAGAATTAAGAAACAAATAAAATAAAAAAATTTAATTAAATTAAAAAAAAACTAAAACAAAATAAAAAATATTAAAACAATTGAAAAAAAAGAAAAAAAATGAAATAGAACGAGAAAAAAATTAAAAAACAAAAAAAAATTTAAATTAAAAATAAATTTTGTATCTTGAAATATAATAAAAAAAAAACTAATAAAATAAACAAAAAAAACAAACTATAATAAAAAATAAATAAAATAAAAAATTAAATTAAATTAAATAAAAAAAAAAAAAATAAAAAAGTTTAAAAAAAAATAGAAACAATTAAATGAAACACAACAAACAAAAAATACAATAAAAAAGAAAATTAAATTAAATAAAAAAGAAAATAAAATTAAAAATAAACAAAATTAAATAAAATAAATAAAAATAGAGAAAATAAATTAATAAAACAATAAAATAATATAAAGTAAAAAAATAAAAAAAAAAAAAAAAAATTTAATTAAATAAAAAAAAAATAAAAAAGTATTAAAAAATTAAAAAAAAAAAACAATAGAAAAAATTAAATGAAACACAACAAAAAAAAAATACAAGAAAAAATAAAATTAAATTAAGTAAAACAAAATAAAATTAAAAATAAACAAAATTAAATAAAATAAATAAAAATAAAGAAAAATAAATTAATAAAACAATAAAATAATATAAAGTAAAAAAATAAAAAAAAAAATAAATAAAATAAAAAAAAATAAATAAAATAAAAAAATTAAATTAAATAAAAAAAAAAAACAAAATAAAAAAGTATTAAAAAAATGAAAAAAAATAGAAAAAATTGAATGAAACACAACAAAAAAAAAATACAATAGAAATAAAATTAAGTTAAATAAAACAAAATAAAATTAAAAATAAACAAAATTTAATAAAATAAATAAAAATAAAGAAAAATAAATTAATAAAACAATCAAATAATATAAAGTAAAAAGAAAAAATAAATAAAAAAATAAATAAAACAAATAAAGGAAAAAATCGTTAAAAATAAAATTATTTTCCTTTTTAGTGGTTGAATTTTATCCCTCGCCTTGTTCGTTCTAGTGAAAAACAATTAAAAATATTTCATTCCTTGAAGTAAATGTATACTAATTCCTTCACTTAAACCATTTGCATAGTTAAAAAGTTCTAAAAACTAAAACGTATTTTCATGTTTAATTTAAATACCTTAAAATACAAGTTCATTTAACATAGCCACAAACATACAAACGAACATAATAAATGTACATAATAAATGCATTGGCTCTGCTGTCCTTCGATAAGATTAAATTTTGCAACCAAAAGTTTTTGTTTTAATTTACATCAAAAAATAAGTGCAGCAAAGCGTTAAAGAGTGTGGGGAGGTCGAATATTGAGACAATCAGAAGGGTGCATGGAAGCGGAAATACGTAACTTTTTCAGTTATTGTGGCCAATATAATTGTATTTCTGGTTTTTGTTCTTGAAAATTGATGGCGTAAGGAAGACGAAATGCATTTGAGCTAAAAAGTCGTAAAACGTAGCTGCAATAAAAATAATAAATCGACATAGCACAATCGCAAAAGATGCGCACGCAGATAGGGTAATAATGGCACAAGAAGGAGAAGAAGAAGAAGTAGAAGCCAGCAAGTGAGAAGACGAACGACGAATGCACGTCAAACTAACACGGATGTATGGGATGCACTTGCACACACCCATTTGCAATGTAACAACATGATGCACTGTAGCATACATATCAACTTTTTATTGCTTATTGTATGTATGTACGATTGAAGGTTTGCTCAGTGCATGGTTGTATTTGAAACTAAACTTTTTACGAAGTATAATTTAATTTGTAAATGAAATGGTTCCTCCAATTGTTGTTTAGTCAGATATTAGCATACATAAATACATATTTACATACCTAAGTACATCCACATATGTACATATGTATGTTCAATATACCTATGATGTATAGTTTACCTAAATAAAAAAAACACCTTCTCTCGACTGCTGCCAACACTGAATTCCACTAAGAATATTTTCTGGACGAAACAGCTTAATTTATTCGCATTAAATGGTTTAGCTAGCGTAACCGCTGAGCTGCCACTTTTACAAATGGCGCCAATTGGATATACCGTGAAACTTGTGAATAAATCTCAATTTGGCCCTGTTTTTCAGTGCAAGTTTAAAAGTTGACTACACTTGATCCCTGCCACTTTGTATGGGATAAACTCTAGTCAACTTGTGACCTCAACTGACTAGCGGGCTTATAAAATACCAGGCAGTGAGCGTATACTGATCAGACATGGCTTAAGGCGTTTAGTGCCTGGTTGACCGAGCTGGCTCGGTGCTATTGATTTAGCGCTAATTTTGCTTACCCAAAATGATCTCAAAATTACCCTAAAATAATACCAAAATAATCCTAAAATGATCCCACAACGACCCCAAAAAGACACTTAAATGTTCCCAAAATGATCCGAAATTGAACCCAAAACATCCCAAAAATGATCTTAAAATTACCCTAAAATGATCCCAATATGCTACAAAAATGATTCCGAAATTACCCCAAAAAAACCCTTAAATGTAGCCAAAACGATCCGAAAATTATCTAAAAATGATCACAAAATGACCCTAAAAAAATCCCAAAATAGTCCCAAAACGACCGCAAAAAGACCCTCAAATATTCCCAAGATGATCCAAAATTGAATCCAAAATGATCCCAAAATTACTCCAAAATTATACGAAAATTACCCCAAAATGTTTCCAAATTAATCCAAAATTGAACACAAAAAGATCTCAAAATAGCCCCAAAATTATCCCAAAGTAACCCGTAAATAATCCCAAAATGATCCTGGATAGACAAATATACAAATATACTTCGGTAAGGTGGCAACCCTACTTGAAAATATTTTAGTTGCTATGTCGCCAAAAATACCTTTCATTTGATACCCATATTGGCATATATTGCTCTATTATTTAAACAAATTGAGATAGGTGGTAACCCTGTAAATCCCCCAGTGTCAACCCCCAAGTGTATAGTCTTAGAATCAATAATACTATCTCTATGCCAAATTTCATCCGAATCGGTCCAGCGGTTCTCGAGATAGTACCGAATATACAAATATAATGCGATAAGGTGGCAACCCTACTTGAAAATATTTTAGTTGCTATGTCGCCAAAAAATACCTTTCATTTGATACCCATATTGGCATATCTCAATCCATAATTAAAAAAAAAATTAGATAAGTGGCAACCCTCCAAGTGGCAACCCTTAGTGGATAGTCTTAGAATCAATCATACTAACTATATGCCAAATTTCATCCAAATCGGTGAAGCTGTTCCCGAGATAATACCGGATATACAAAAATATACAAGTTAAACTAGTTTAAAGTTATAAGATAATCTTTGACGACAAGGTTCGACGGTGTCGAAAAAGTCTCACGGTAGTCGGCCTAGTACCAGAATGTACTCGTACCAGAGCGTACAATATTTATATGCGGTAGAGAGCTTGTGTTTCTCCTCTATCTTTGTATATTTCCAGCCGCTAAGCATCTTCAGACGCGGTAAGTCTACCATCGAGCAGATCTTCAAGATCCTGAAGGTGACCCATGATAAAATAATCGACACGCACCATCTCTTTGTCGATTACAATACCGCCATATCTGAATTTGACTTCCCTAAAAAGCTAAGATGGCTTTGTCAAATGACGTTGAGCAATACCAACAGCGCCGTCATCCGAATCGGAAAGGACCCCTCTGCGCTATTTGCAACAAAGAGGTCGACTCCCTTAAGTGCGATTTCTTCAACTTGATGCTGGAGATGAACAAGAGCCTGCAATGGTTGGCATATGCCGATGATATTGATATCACTGGCCTCAACAAACCTGAGCTCATTGGAATTAGCTGCAGGCCTGCCAAAGGTTCATAGGCGGGCCTGGAGCAATCCATATAAAAGGTTAGGTGATCGTCTTCATAAAACGAGACAATTTTTCCCAAATAGCTAGTTGCAAAGTCTTCGGTATCTCTTTTCATTCTTGAGATTCTAAGTTTGTTACGACAAAAGAGCTTTGACCACACTGTATGGCGGTACGGGGTGATCTTGAAATAGTCTTTCAATTCCCATATATTACGTTAAATTTTATATTACCATCAAAAACAGGCGTGTGTTGCAGCTTTGAGAAGTCTATGACAGTGTCGCGATTGCAACTCTCGCGGTAGCACTCTCCTTGACCTTTCTGTGAGTGCTTTATCGTTATAAACAATATACTACTTTTCTTCTGGCTACTCTTGACCGGCGTGTTTCGTTATCTTTTAGTCGCGATATTGCCATTCTCACTTCTTCATAGATGTTGTAGTGGTACGAACTTCCCATCATCAGAGATCGCAACATTGAAAAGGGCCTGAACAACAACAACAACTGAATGCTTCATTTCATACCCAATCAATATTTTAATGATCTAATTTTTATTTTTGTACGTGATCGGCAAACCACAATTGATACAATTGAATTGTATGAATACACATAGTGCAACCAGAACTAAAGTTACGGCAATTCATGACCAGACCAACAGCTTAGGTACTGTTAAATTTGTATATGTAGTATAAACCCAACAAACATTTAGGCTCAAGTTGAGAACTAACGGGTTTCTCAAATAAACTTGAGAATGATAATGTTCTCAACAAAAACGGCATTTTTTATATAGCAAAAACGCTGATTCTCAAGTTGAAAAGGGGATAGTTCTGAAGGTTCTTTAAATTCGATTAGCATGTCAAAAGATGGAGAGTGGAGAATGATGTTGTATATCAACCTCCGAACTATAAAGATATCAAAAAATTTCTAAGGTTGTAGAAAAATTGTAGAAAAAATCTTGAGAACTATAAAGCAATTTCGAAGGTTTGAGATATAGTTTATCGTTGTTTGTTGGGAAGTTGTGCTTAGTACAGTAGCTTTATGATATTGTTGACATAACTGTTGGCTTTTACAAGATGAACTGATCGAAATCAATATTGGTACCTATCGATGAATGAATACGAAACTATACTAAGTGTAAAAATTTTCAGCTGGGCTGAACATTTAAGGGTTTGTTGGTTTATTATATTGTATATGATGAGTTGGTTCATTCTGAAACCAACTACATACAGTAAGAAAATGTGGACAGCTTAGAGGAGGACAAGGTAAAGTTTCAGAAAACATAGCCAACTTAGTGTCGATAAAATGTCTATTATTTTATTTTATTTTATTTTATTTTATTTTATTTTATTTTATTTTATTTTATTTTATTTTATTTTATTTTATTTAATTTAATTTTATTTTATTTTATTTTATTTTATTTTATTTTATTTTATTTTATTTTATTTTATTTTATTTTATTTTATTTTATTTTATTTTATTTTATTTTAAATATGACTTGACGCACTAAATTCATTTGACAAAAATATTAAATTTACTACGGAACTCGAAGACGACGGAAAATTACCATATCTAGATTCAATAGTAATAAGACGAGGAAATCAACTGAAGATAATGTGGTATAAGAAGTCTATAGCGTCGGGTAGAATTATTAATTATTATTCTAAACATCCCAAAAATATGATCATAAATACAGCAATGGGCTGTATAAGACGAATGATGAATATTACAGATGACACTTACCACAAAGACATAGAAAATGAAATTAAGATATTATTAAAAACTAATGATTTTCCTGATAAAATTATAAAAACCCTTTTAAAAAGATATAAATCACCAAATAGTCAAAGTAAAATGGAAAACCCGAAAATATTCAAGTCGGTAACCTATGTACCAAAATTATCTGAGCGCCTATCAACATCTGACGTCTATAATAAAGAAGAAATTAAAATAGCACACAAGCCCATGAGCAATTTAAAAAGTATGTTTAACCAAACAAAATCGAAAATAACCCAAATGGATAAGAGTAACGTGATTTATCAAATCCCTTGTAACGGAAACAACAAAGAATCGTGCAGCAAAGTATATGTTGGAACAACTAAATCTAAATTAAAGACTCGATTAGCACAACACAAATCAGATTTTAAATATTGCAAAGATCTAAATATAAATAACCAGAAAACAGCACTTATGGCCCATTGTGCAACGACTAAACACTGCCCGAATTTTGATGAAACAAAAGTACTCCAACAAGAACAACAGTATGGAAAGAGATTAACACTGGAAATGCTACATATACTAAACACACCAACTAACACAAGAATTAACCACAAAACAGACGTAGCGAATACTGCGCTCTCATTTCGCCATCTGATAAAACAAAATTAGTTAGCAACTCCACGTAGAAAGGGAAAGACGTGTCAAAAATGTATGTCATTAATGTTTATGAATGTTTGTTAAAAATTGTTAATTTTTATTAAAAAAAATTTTTTTTTTGTTTGATGTAAATTTATACATATATTATTATTTTTGTGTTCTATGTTTGTTTATAGTTCACCCTGAGGACGGTTATCGTGTATAACCGAAATATATTGGAAAATAATTTAAAACATTCGTGTTTTTATTTTATGAATAATCAGACCTCGAGCCGGCAAAATAAAAAACATATAAAGTAGAAAGGTCGTCAAAACTAATATTTAAAATAAAATAAAATAAAATAAAATAAAATAAATTAAAATAAAATAAAATAAAATAAATTTCAATAAAATAAAATTAAAAAAAAAAATTAAAAGAAAAACAAAAATAAAATAAAATAAAATAAAATAAAAATGTGTTATTTGAGAAAAATTTACCTACGCGCTGCAGGAACCAGACAAGACGACATATGTTGTCTGGTTCCTGCAGCGCGGAACCAATCCCAACGGTATTTACAGCAATAGACTACAAGTCAAAAGCAACAAAGAGTTAAAAAAAAATAAAAAAAAAATAAAAAAAAAAATAAAATAAACCGGCAATGAATAACATTTTTTGAAAATCTCGACTCTAGCGGCATGAACGATATCTAGTAAGTTTCTAGTTTGTAGCATTGTTCTTGTTTACATACCAAACTTAAGTGCCAGAATCATATAATCAATACGAATTTTAAAATCACAAATCACCATAATGCACACAAAGTAATACACTGTAGTTACCCATCCGGCTATAAACATTTTAAAAGAAAAAACGTACCACAAACTCCCTGCATATAGCTAAGAAGACGTGCGGATGGCGGCAAACGCTATTGCTAGTGGCATTGGGCGTCATGTCAATCACGCTTTTCTCCTCCAAACGAACAAACAACACTTTTCAGTGGCATAACTATTAAACTTACTTTCACTTAGCATCTTATTGCAAAGAGCACATTTGTCGCACAAGTAGCAACTACTTAGGGCTGCAAAGCTGTTTGCATTGTTGGTTGCTTACTTGAACGCTTTCCTTACTATTTCACTACTTTACGTTTTCACTTCTTGGCAGCTATAGCTTGGCTTGTCGCTATATTTTCCATATCTCACCAAAAGCTGTGGCCTGCTGTTGCGATCTCAAACCGCTTATTGTTCTTCACTTCCGGCATCACGTTCTTCATTCATTTCCTTTTCCTGCTGTGCAGTGATCACTTTGTATGAGCGCTTAAGTGTGTGAACGAGTATGTGGAAATGGGTAAGTAAAATGAAAGAAATGCAGGCGATATCCTTCGTATGAAATTGATTGCGACAAGAACCAAATTGCTGGACATTTTTTCACTAAGTAACAGTTTCTGCTACATGTGCCACTTTGAAATGCACATATTGTGGCACACTTGATATGGTTATATATGTATGTATATGTAGTTAAGTAAATATTCGTGTGTCAAGTATTAGTATTTGATCTGTTTCTGTTGCAATGAATAAAGAAATAAAAATTAAAAAATTTAAAAAAGTTCCTAGGGGTTTGCTAAGAGGAAAGCCACTCAATTAGGAGTTTTTCTTACAATTTCAGCTTTATTGTTTTTTGACGCTGGCGAATATCGCCGTAATGAATTCGCCCTGGCACTAAAGAATTTAGCGCATTTTTTTGCTGTTCTGAGCTGCAAAGAGCGAGCTGTTGACTTTAAAGTGGCAATTTCGATAGGTAAAATAAAAAGAAAACATTGTCATACTGTTAACAGAAAATGAGCTGAGCAAAGACGTAGAAAAACAGACGTTTTAACAGTTGCAAAGTGTCTCTCTGTGATTTAGCAGCCACTTGAAATCTTCAATGTCTATTTATGTATGAAAATACAGTGTTGATGTTGAAATATGATGTGTCATTTATGCACATTAAAGTGAACGTGTGTTGAATGGATCTATGTTTAGGTGGACATGCGGGTTTTGTGTATGACCACCATGGCGTATGCGCAACACAAAAATGCTTTGTAGCCACTGGCTTTGCATCATGCACCTCAGTACGCTCGAGCGCTAATTGTGCGATATAGAAATTTTCAATGACATGCAGAATTTTAAAAATAAATAACAAAGCGCCTAATGGACTTGCCATAATGTTGGTTAAGAATTTTGTTTTCATTTATAAATAGTGGGTTAATTTAAATTTTAGTATATATTTCGTCACATGGCTAACTAGCCATGAAATGTTATCAGTTTTTTACTTCTTAAGCCCAGTTTTTCAGTGCAAGTTCAAACCACAGACAAAGCTGCCACGCCCACTATAAAAAATTTGTGGAAAAATCATTAGAGAATGACCAGGGGGACTCGCTTGTAAAATTATATCATTTTAGCCATTTTGGCTACCGAGATATGTCAATTTATGTGATTTTCGATATCGAAAAAGGAGGCGTGGTTATCATGCGATTTCGCCCATTTTCAATAACAACCTACCTGTTTACAAAATTTCATGCAAATATCTAAATTTTTACCCAAGTTATCGAACTCCTCTTTTCAACCTAAGAACTTTTATGTATGGAACTATATAGCCATCTCGACTATTTTATGCCGTTATGTAGTACCGTCATGTGGACAAAATTGTAATACCCTTGTACTAGTACTAATAGGCTGGGCATAAAAAAGAGAGCTATTTTGAGTATTTTTTGGACCCAACTATCGACATAATGGCGACTTCAAACTGTTTTTCCTTCTACCAGACATTTTATTTATTGTCGTTTACGACGATATTTGAGGAGCGCAATCATTTGTAAACATCTTTTTTCAATAGGTAATCAGTCACGCATCAGTTTTTTTTTCGTTTTTATAAACAGTTTTCTCTATATCTATCCGTATGCCACCCTTAACTTTTTACAACCTACCTATTCTAGGCGTTATTGCTTCAGATAATACTTTTTTGTTGGTTTTTTTTTTTAAATAATTGTGGTGAAAGAAGCCATTCAGTGCAGGGGGTCCTTATCTGGGAAAAGCAACAGTTTATCCTTTTCTGAGAAAGAAAAAAAAGACCGCAAAATAATACAATTCATTACGGGTGAGTAGAGCACATGCCTTCATTAAAGTTAGCAACAAAGCGATGACGCTAATGACGGTTGTTACTAAGCGGACGTAAAATTGCGGTTTCGTTTTCTTGGAATCCAAATCTTCAAGTTACATTGTTTGTGCAAGGCTTCAATGTGAAGGTATTTAGCCCAGTCAAAATAAACATAATATAGTGGTTAAACAAAAATCGTTTCAACAAAGCGAAATTTTGGTAGAGGACTTAGGTTCGCCGTCAGAAAGAAAACTTCAAAAGTCCTCATCGATCCCATGTCTACTAATAAAGTTATTCGGGGTCAAAGGTCAACATTTTGGGGAAAACGGCAAGATCTTTCGAAAAATTACCCGAGACGAAGTCGTAGACCTCGAAATTCTCCACAAATATGGTCCTAGCATTTTTTTTATCTAAGAGTTACCAGTTCTGAGATATCGCAATTACAAAATTAGCTCTGGAAATTATATGAAAATATATGCCACGTAGGACTTTTCAGGATTTTTCTCGAAAACTTAAGTATGCGTAGAAAAATTTTATTTTACCGTTTATTTCCCCAGATAATTTAAAAAAAAAAAAACTTATTGTTTTCGAGAAAAGTCAAAAAACCCAAAATTTTGACTTTAGCACACATGGGATGGATGAGGACTTATGGAGTTTTCTTTCTTTCTACCAAAACTTGGTTGATCTACGGATATGATGCCTCACACCTCTCATTACCCATCTTCTCCTTCCTCATGGATGGAGGAATGACATGGCCTAGAAAGTTCCACTGGTCATACCAAATCGCTACCACGACAGTCGGGCAGTACCGCAAGGGGTTATTATCCGCCAAAGGACTGTCAATTTCGGCATCACTCCCCAAAAATTCGGAGAGTCTTTTTGCTGTTACCAACAACAACAACAACCAAAATTTGGTTGTATGGGGATTATTGTTATTTCAAAAGTTATTTTGACCGGGCTATATTATTTGTTTAACCTTAGTCCTAATTCTGAGATTTCCATACAAATTTCTTAGGTCAGAATGTACAACAGGGCGTATGAGCAACATTTTTGCTACATAGGTTAACGAAGCGTATGTACTTAAATTAAGATTTGACATTTAAAACCACTAATTATTTGGGCATTCATGAATCATTCTAGGTATTCATAAAAGCTTTTACGGATTCCATACATTACAGCGTTTATAAGAACTAGAGTTCGCCCAGTGGTTGAAATTCAACCAAAAAACCTTATTTTATTTTCCTACCTTTTTGCTATTTCTTAAATTTTCGTTGTTTTCCATGTTTTGTATATTTTTGGTTTCTATACATTCCTATTCATTTTGCCTTTTCCTCCCTATTTACACCATTCAGTAATATAGTTTCAATGTTGATAATTATTTATTCGTCTTCATACGTATTTCTTTCTTTTCCTTTCCTTTGCCATCATTTGCTTTTATTGCCTTTCCTTTCCTCTCCTTTCATCTCAATTTATATCTTTTGCTTTTCCTTCCTTCCCTTCTCTTCTCCTTCCTTTTCTATTCTTCCCTCTCCGTTCTTTTCCATTTCTCTTCTTTCATTTCATTTTATTTCCCTCCTTTCTTTCTTTTTTTTGTTCTTTTCTTTTATTTTCCTTTCTTTTCGTTTCTTTTATTTTTTTCTTACCTTTATTTTATTTCACTTTTTTTCCTTAGATTTCTTTTCCTGTCATTTCGTTTCCTTACCTTTCCTTCCCTTACCTTTCCTTTCCTACCGTTTCCTTACTTTCTTTCTTTTCCATTCATTTCCTTTATTTATTTTTTTAGCTTTTCATTACCTCTCTTTTCTTTATTTTTCTTTATTTTTATTTTAATTTATTTTCCATACCTTCCTCCTCGCTAACCTTTCTTTCCTTTCTTTTTCTTTTCGTCTTTCCTTTCTTTGTCTTTTTCTATTTGCTTCTCTTTTCCACTCCTTTACCTACATTACATTTCCTTTCTCCCCTTCCTTTTTTCTTTTCCATTCCTTTCCTTTCCCTGCCTTTATTTGCCTTTGATTTTTCTCTAATTTTTTCCGTTACTGACCTTAACTTACCTTTATTTTCCTTTTATCCATTCCTTTCCTTTCCCATTCTTTCCTTTCTTTTATATTTTATTTATTTCATTTTGTTTTATTTTTATTTATTTTATATTATTTCCTTTCCTTTCATTTCCACCAAATTTCTTTTTTTACTTTAAATCACTTTTCTATTTCTTATTTTACTTTTTTTTAATTTTATCTATTTTCCATTTTATTTTATTTTACTAAGCCTAGCCACGAAGGGCCTTGTGCATGATCTAGCTTATTTGTGCTTTTTTTCAAAACATCATGTCTGAGCAAGCAGATTTTCACAGATTTTCTTCACTCATTAAAGTTGACTCATGTTAATTATTGCTGCCAACAAAACAACTCACACTCGGACTCTCCCAACTGCAATGAATGCAAAGATAACAATGCAAGTGGTCATACCTACATACACACATAACAGCGGCTCTATAAAGTGAATGCGTGTTTAATTAATTTTTTTTAAATTTTTGGCTTGTTGTCGCACACCCTGCTCGGCGAGACCTATCGATACATATCAAATTTTATATACCTTAGAATTGTGGTTATTGCAAAAAAGGGAGAAAACTGTTAAGCATTGCGCATTTATATATAATAGATCTCCCTTTGTTGGTATTTCATCGCCATTGCGTAGGTGAGAAGCTTGAATAGCTATAAGATAAATGGCATTAGCTGACTATCCAAGTCAAGTATTTTTTTTTTTTTAATTTAAGCTATTCCTTTGTGCATTTTTTTGTAAGTTGAACTTCGTGAATTTTTCTATATTCTAACAAAAGCACTAATTAAGCACGCATGTAAGCCCACACTCATGGAACTTAAACATTATCAAATAGTATAATAGGCGCAATCAAATTCATGTAAGATAATATGCCGTTAACAAGTCCATTTAAAGAAAATAAACCTCTTTTTTCCAAAAATTCAATAGCATTAAACGTTCAAGCGAAAAGTTTCTGCACTCAAATTATGCATACAAATACTCTAATCATGTGCTCTTGTTACTAGCTAAATACATAACAAATATTTGCTGGGCAAAATATACACACCATACACACACATATGAAATATAAAACTATACACATGTCTTTGCAGGAATAAAGCCGCTTCATAGGGATATGCAAATGCTTTTACATAAGTGCACAGACAGCATGAGTTTGCTATTGCTTGTAAGTAGTTTTAAAGTGCGTCAAGTATTTGCACATATCTACTATCTAGTACTTGTATAGTTTTGTGTGTCTATGTATGAGTGAGTGCAAGACAAAGTAGTTAAGCGGCAATGATATTGCATCAGGCTCATGGCAGTGCTTAGCAGTCGATGGCTCAAAGCGTTTATATACGTATTTGTATATGAGAGGAGTTGAACGCTATCAACTGAAGAAGGCACTACGCGAGTGCCGAAACAATTGTATTGTTTTTATTATTTTTATTATTTTGGATAATAAAAATAAAAAATCATTAAGTGACTAAAAGGAGTGTGCGTTTTTATTATTATTATTGTATGAGATGAGTTTTGTATCCTGAATATTATTACTATAAATTGTTAGAGTACTTCATAGATGTTTGAAATAATCTTGATAATTTTTGTGAAGTGCTCGTTATTTTTCAGTGGAAAATATTTGGGATATTTTAGTAAAAGCCTCCCATATGTTTTTTATAATAAATTGTTGGACATACATAAGTTGCCATGTAAAGAAGTGTGTGAACGAAACGTGTGTCTGTAGAAAGTCTTAGAATGACGCATACTATCTACACTCCAAATTTGTCCAAATCTCTTCAGCAGTTCTCGAGGTAGTAGTCGATTTATGAAAGATTTAATAAAATGGGGTTAGGTGGCAACTTTTGGTAGCAAACCTGTCTGAGAATATCTTCGTTGGGGTGACATCCCTGTAAACGGCCCGAAGTGGCAACAACTAAGTAGAAAGTCTTATAATGAAACATTCTATCCATATACCAAATCCGATTTAAATCTCTTCAGCAAAACAGTAAGTGTTTTCATTTTCATTTCCGTTTCCTCTTTTTCATTTCCCTTTTCATATTCAAATTCACTACCACAAAAAAAAAAAAAAAATACTAGAGTCCGAATAGTGTTGTCACTATAAGTTGCCTCAAGTCCGAGCACTGCTGACAATGTTCAAATTTCACTACACAAAACCAGTAAAAGTCTATTCAAGATATTGTTACAGGTAAACGACGTTGGCTGGGTAGTTTAAAGCTACCTTGCTAACAACGCCTTAATTTATTTTTGGGTTGGTGATTAAGGCCCGGCTTTTCGTGCAAGATTAAGTTTATAGGGCTGATAGGCTAGCGGACTAGGTCCAGTTTAACCACGTTGAATTGAATTAACTTGAGGATAATACTCAGACTTAATTCCCAAAAATAAAGCAGGCTTAAGAGGATAAAAAACTGTTGCCAGGCAACGCTCTTCAGACTACTATAAAAACAGTAACAAATACCAGCAAAATGAAAATCAGCTGTTCACTTAGTCCTGTGTAATGTTGTGTGTGACAGCGTAAAATTTGGATCGAATAAAAGAGGATTTAAGTGGGGTTAAGCCTGTGTGTGTATCCATAGCATTAGAGTTAGTTTAAACGTCTCATTTGGAAGGAATAAACTTCAGCCAACTTTGTCTGAACGTGGAGAGGAAATAAAGTAATGAGAGTATTGTTATCCTTAGCGATATTCAGGACACACTTAGGCAGGGCGAAGTATCAGCACTGGTCTTAAAAGTCAGGTCTGCGAAAAGCATAGAAACTGTTGCAGAGATATATCACAAGACCCTGATAAGTCTTCCTCGTAAGCCAATTTAGGATCCTAACAGGAATACTAACAGAAAATGACATCCCTACGGGCCACCTGCCATCGTCACTGAATGCAATGCCATTGTGAATAAGAAACAAAGGATTCTCAGTGCACACAAGGCGAAGAACAAACACTCTAGGAACCCGAATATCTTCCCGACTTACTAAAGGAGCTCAACCAAGATACGATACATGCCTTACTGTGTTTTCGATTGAAACTGTTTTTATATATAATGTGTAACTTACATCAAACCTTTCCTATATTTTAAAAATTTCTTTGGAAAAATAACAAAGTAGCTACAGTTAAAGCAAACTACATTTGTGCCAATCACTCATTAATCTTAATTAATTTAAAAGTCGATTTGAAGTATTTTACTAGCTGTGAACATACAGCGAAGATAATGTAGCATTACAACCATCGAAGAAAATTCATTTAAGTTCCTGTTTGGGAAAAAAGCGAAAAAAAAATCATTCTACGTTGAAATGAGAAAGGGCATGTTTTTGTTGTTGTAAGACAATATAAAGTGTTGGTGCAGTAAATAATTCTCAGTAAATGCACAAATGTAAAAAACACTAACTAAATCAATATCAATTACATATTTAATTACAAGTTTTGATGAGGTCACTACTTCTCCACTAAGTTCACGCTGTGTCTTTGAGAAGTATCAAAGGTGTATAAAAGGTTTATTGAAGTAAATGAGTAAAATGGCGCTGAAAGCTATAAAAAATAACGTTATTCGTTAGCACTTACTCAATAAGTTTCTTAACACGATGAATATTATTATTAATATCTTCTTAGTAAATACTAAGAATATTAACGAGTGGGGCAAGTAATGATCAAAGAGAGTTGTTGTAGTAATTGGGCAGATGACAAACGACAGCTAGACTGCTACTAAATAGTTAGTGATTGTTCAGTGATGAACCTTTTGAAATATAAGATGACTTGGCTAGACTTTATTATACGAAAAGGTAATGATTCTCCGAGTGCACTGGCATACAAATAAATCAGGTGAATGGTCTAGCGCTGCATAATATGCTGATTCACTATTTTTTAACAAATTGAATGTAAGCCACCTTTTTTGATATACATACATATGTACCAACTTACAAAATTATAAGTTTCAATCTCCCTCCAAGACGCAATAAATGTGTACCAAATAAGTATTGTTGTATCCGCTTCTAGTGCATTTCTTTTGTGTGACCCAGAAAAATTTAGTTCACAGGAAAACGGTTGATCGTAAAGGTTAACTTGTTGCACGTGTGAGCACACACATACACTCCTACTAACGTATGCGCATCCGTTCTTACCTTTTTCTCCAGCAACTAATGTAACAACGAACCCTTAGTTTCTGTTGTATGTGTGTAATCTTTCGAGACTTGACTGTTAGCGTGTGCACCTGTGCAACAATTGCCTATAGCACAACTAAAGTTCCATGCTTGGCACCTTTCTTTGTGTACCACCTGCAATGCAACAGGAAGTACAAGTGAATTGAAAGTGCACTACCTTGCAACACCATTTCGACAGCACCCAATCGAACAAAAGCGCACAAGGCAACAAGTGGAAGTTGCAAGTCATTGCTAAGTTGTCGAGTCATTGCTAAAATCACTACTATTCCATGGTTGCCTCAAGGCTCCTCTTTCGAACTGTTACGCACGTACGTACGTAAATGTGAATATCACATCTGTTGGGCGGAAGATGTGTTTGCCGTTTGAATACAGCTACACAATAAATCAATATTCTTCTATGTACTAGTATACATGGTCAAGCAAATAAGTTCTGAACTTCAAAATAGTTAGAGAAGTACTATAATGTAATTCATATACTTATATTTGTTAAGACTGATATTTCCGACAGGGTGAATTACTGAATTATTTTGCAACGATTTGCCGTCATCCCTTGTCAATTTTGGTTTCGAACAAACCGATTTAGGCAATGCGCCATCCTCTGTGTCGATTTTCGACGAGAACAACAAGTTCTTCTCATTGTTTATTTTATTTTATCTTCTTGAATCTTTTGTTATTTTATCTTATTTTCTTTTATTTTATTTTATTTTCTATTTATTTTTTATTTTATTTTATTTAATTTTACTTTATTTTATTTTATTTTATTTTATTTTATTTTATTTTATTTTATTTTATTTTATTTTATTTTATTTTATTTTATTGTATTTTATTTTATTTTATTTTATTTTATTATATTTTATTTTATTTTATTTTATTTTATTTTATTTTATTTTATTTTATTTTATTTTATTTTATTTTATTTTATTTTATTTTATTTTATTTTATTTTATTATATTTTTTTTTGTTTTTTTATTTATTTTATTTTATTTTATTTTATTTTATTTTATTTTATTTTATTTTATTTTATTTTATTTTATTTTATTTTATTTTATTTTATTTATTTTATTTTATTTTATTTTATTTTATTTTATTTTATTTTATTTTATTTTATTTTATTTTATTTTATTTTTATTTTATTTTATTTTATTTTATTTTATTTTATTTTATTTTATTTTATTTTATTTTATTTTATTTTATTTTATTTTATTTTATTTTATTTTCTTTTATTTTATTTTATTTTATTTTATTTTATTTTATTTTATTTTATTTTATTTTATTTTATTTCATTTATTTTCTTTTTTTGTTCTGGAATCACCTCGACAACTTTCTAACATAACTTAATCATTCTCTGTGAGGTAAATACTTAAAACAGTGCGCTATCACATTAGGCGCTTACTTTCCAATTCATCTTCACATGCATATATTAAGGATTAAATTTGGGATATGTATGTACATATGTATGCATGCGTTTCTTGCAAATTGATAAAATGAATTGCTCTAGATGTGTACGCTATACCTACTGTTTCTCCTTCTTCCTGAATTATTGTTATACTGCCACTGATGTTCATAACAAATATGTTGATGGCAAGGATATTGATGCTGCCGCAGCCATTACCGGCTCAAAATGTCTATACATGCAAGTCATGATGTTGCTGACGGCAGGTGCTCGGGGAAAATGCCAAGTTAGCGTTAAAGAGTTCACATCCAGAAAGCAAAGTGTCTGTATGCCTTAATGAAGGTGATGACGTTCGAGCACTTCCATTTTCTGCCAGTCATTCAGTCAGCCAATGTCGACTGTTGAGGAGAATGAAAAATTAAGTGTGTACACTGTACAGTGCACAGCAGGAAATATTCAGAAGGAACAGCAGCAACAGCGGCAGCAGGCCGTCTCGTTGAAGTGAGCTCAGCGAATAAGCTAAGTAAAAGTGGATGGAAGTGATTTTCTAATCAGTCCATTGAAAGTAATTTTTCTCTCGTATACATTAACATTATTCCGTACATCGCTCACACCTGTGTGCTCCTGCATATGAAATTTTTCAAAATCGCATAATAAAATGTTCACTCACCTGACTGGTTGTGCGAAGGTATTGCGAAATTTATACACAACACATACACACGCACGCACAAGTCTACGCAAATGTGCGCAGTCAATTTATCTACTACATTAACTACATACAATGAACGTACAAACATAACCAGCAGTAAGTCGGTCTAGTTCAAACTAGTGCTTAACTAGCGCATTAAGAGGGAAGACCCGTTCCAAATCTGCCCTCTCGTAGACCATTTAACAGCCACTTTTGAAATTATGGTGTCCAACTGAGTGACAATTATTGTCGCCTTTTATGGAACTTTAGATGGTTCTCTTCACTCGCTTTGTCATAAGTGGTTCTTTGTTAACCGCTGTCTTTGAGTTGTGTTTAATTTAAATTTGAATTGATAATGCTAAGTCTTTAAGCAAAGTACATCTACCAACTGCCTTATTGTGCATTCGATTGGCAGCAGTTCGGAATTATATACGAATCGTGTAGTGCGAAAGCTTCACTTCGAGTGAAACAGCCACTGCATTTTCACTACAGTATACATACACACATACTTAGATGTTACTTGGAAAACTCACAGATGTGTGAAGGTCATTTTAGCTATTTTATTAACTCATAAATATTTATGCAGCAATATCACTACATCGAGGATATTAACTTCAGTATCATTTTATAGATTGGCCTCAAGAATAGCTTACGAAAATGACATTAATTAAGAAGATCTATACATGTGTATATTGAGGTAAACATAGGTATATCAATAGACTGGGTCAAATATATTGGTTTTATTTTTATTAAATTCTAGAGATCTATCGTTGATAGTTTAGATTTTACAAACTTTACCTAATTTTTGGTATAAAAATGACAAACCATTGCTATAAAAAAAATTTGCTGAATACATATTTGCAGGAAATTAAATTCCCCACAAAAACTGCATAGACAATAGAAATATTCTCAGACTGGCCGTTTTCTGGCACTCCTAAACCGACACCGTTACTCCTCCTCGAACTACTTAGATGACTTTATGAAGGCCACAAGTCCTTTATGTCCAGTTCCGCGATCTGGCTTAGGCTATCCAGGAAGGGAACTCCCAAAAATGAGGTGCTCACTGTTTCCTCCTCCTCATCATCTTTGCAACTCCTGCAGCATCGTCGGTAGGGCACACCTAGCCTTTCTGCATGCCTACCAATGAGGCAGTGACCGGTTAATACCCCTATCAATATGGAGATTTCCCTCCTAGTTAGGGCATAAATGCGTCTAGACCTTTTAAGATCCCATTTTGGCCAGGTTTGTTTCGATATCCGGCACCCTGGGAATTGCAGCCATCTTTCGTTGGATTGACGGAGTGTGTGCTCCTTCAGCATTAGTTTGCATGTGGCAAACTGCATACCTAAGCGCTCTTTATCCTGAAGAACCTGCTTGGTCGTGCCCTGCCTGGCTAACTCGTCTGCCTTACAGTTTCCCTAAAAGTCCCTATGTCCCGGGACCCATATGATATTTACGCGGTTCTGTTGGGACATCTCCTGAAGAGATCGACGACAGCTGAGCGTCAGTTCAGAGTTTAACGTGTATGAGCCAAGGGATTTGATGGCCGCTTGGCTTTCGCTGAAAATAACGATATATTCTCTGATAACACGTTTGCTTATCCAGGCCGCGGCGTCCAGTATTGCCGAGACTTCCGCCTGGAAGACGCTACAATGATCTGGTAGTCTGAAGGAGAGATCAAGGGTCCAAATCCCTTGAATAAACCCACCTCCTCTAACTCTGCCGTCCAACTACGAGCCGTCGGTGTATATGGAAGTACCACCATTTGTTTCGGGACACCATCCGTCCTCTCCCAGTCTTCTCTGCGGGGATAGTTTATTTTGAAACAGCTATCCCCGACGGTAGTGGTCGCACAACGATCTATGCTTAGAGGTTTGCCCCATCCCGGAGGTTGCCTATCAACGACGAGTTGTTCCGATTAACTGCCCGATATGTCGTTGCGGGAGTCCTGCTGTCTGTAGCGTAAGATGTTAATCGCTCAGCGTTGGCTGCTACCACCGTGAAGTGTGTTAGTCTTCGACGCAGAAAACTGAAGTGTGTTAGTCTTCCATGCAGAAAACTGAAGTGTATTAGTCTTCGACACAAGAGAACGAAGTGTGTTAGTCTTCGATGCAGTAAACTCAACCGTGTTAGTCTTCGTTGGGAGCGACGAAGCTGTCGCCAGAAAAAATATAAGCAAGGAAAGCGAATGAAATTAAGTAAGTAAAATAAAACTTAAATAGAATAAAATAAAATAAAATAAAATAAAATAAAATAAAATAAAATAAAATAAAATAAAATAAAATAAAATAA
>CAXKVI010000004.1:122167727-122170227 GCA_964058755.1 Campiglossa producta
AAAGCTCAATGCATTCTAAAACGTTTGTCAAAATATTTTGCAAAAATATTAAGTTTTATTGGAGCTGGACCAAGCTACAGAAAAACCTCTACAAAATTATTATTTTATAGATAAATTGGGCCTGAATAATTATGTTTTAAAACCAACGATATATCCGACGATATGACAACCAAAATTTTGGTCGCGATTCGGAACGATTAAGGCATGTCACATGAGGTCAAAATCGATCGAGGTTATTATATACAAATTTAAATTTCAGACTACCGCCACTTACACCTTAAGTGTTTGCAATCGGAACCAAATTGTAAATGTAATATCTCCGAACATAGTGCTATCCATTTTGAGTATTAGATAAGAACGAAAACGCACTAATATTTTTTGAGTCTCCATAGTAAAATCTGCGACCGCCTAAACCACCACCAATCGGGATACATTAGATTATAAGGAACACCCTAATGTATATAAAAAACTGCAAACAGAGTAAATCTACCTGGCATTGACATTGCAATTGTTTCATTTACTTGTGTGTACGGAACTGAAATATAAACGGAATAACGAGATAAAAGAAGAGTAGAGCAGATATGAGAAAGTATGACGAAAGAACAAAAAGTACAATAAAATTGGATTTCATGCTGCACACTGCACATATGTACATAAAGAAGTATCCTTGTGTGTAGCGGTTTAAATACAGACCGAAAACTTATAGCATCCCAGTGGAAAATTTGAAAGACTGGGAAGCAGATAAGAAAGCTCTTATCCATGTGTCTAGAGGACCTTACCTACATGATTTTAAAAATTACCTTTTATATGAAAGGGGTCAAAATCGGAGGTACGAATTTTTGGGCACTGCTGGAAGGGATTCTAAAAGTTAGTAAAGTAGACAAAAAGCAGCAAATGAATTTATTTTGTCTAAAGAACAGTGCTGTAGAGATTAAAAAAAATCGAATGGCGGCGATATACCAACAGGTTAAATATCATAACCTCTAATGAGATTTTATCCGAGCTTCTCTTTCCAACTTGTGGTGTGTTGCTTTTGAGTTTTCCTACAAGTTGGCTGGACCTACAGTTTTTTGCCGTATCCGAACGGCACTTACAAAGCAAATGAATTTTTGCTGAGAAGCTTCTCATGGCAGAAATACACGCGGAGAGTTTGCCAAACTACTGCCGAGGGGCGACCCCGTTTAGAAAAGATGATACGATAATGTGATGACATGGTGTTATGATACCATGATGACATAATCATACGTTGATTGGATGATACAATGGTATGATGTGATCTGCAATACTATACGAGGAGACGAGCGTGATAGTTTTCTTCTGGAATTCTACAAGCAAGATATTTTTAAATAAACATTATGATAATGTGGTGATATAAATGTAATGACGTGATGATGTGATGATATGATTATATGGTGATATGGTGGGATGATATCTTCTCAAATACTTTATGAGGAGAAGAGCTTGATAATTTTCTCCTGGGATTCTACAAACTACTAAACATGTACATTCATGTACATAAGTATTTATGTATACACACAGTGTATAAGTAATTATAAATGTGACAATGAACCTTTTGTACTCTTAGTCTACACAACGTCTGTGGTAACGCTAGCAGCATAATTCAATTTATCATCTGGCCGATGCAGTGACACTCTGTCGTTTTCCTACTTTTACAAAAATATTCACCTTTTAACTTACAGGTGGGCACATATATTTTGCCTAGTAAATTGTAAAGTACTTTGGTTGAGGTTTGCGGTTGAGGGGCACTTGCATGCAGTTTTTGGCTTGCCTTGGTACTGTGGCTGCTGCACGTCACGCTGAACTGCGCCAACGGTATCGTTACACTTGGTGAGTTTATAAGGCATGTAGCGTGACTTTAGGCGCCTAAGGGTGGGTATGTGTGCATATATGTTAGAGTGTGTGGGTGAGTGTTGAGGTGTCATGTAGTGAATTTGTTGTGTGCCACATGCAATGACAGGTATGTGTGAGAATATATTACCGCGTTCGCGACAGCACATTTTAGCTTTGCGACAGCGCACACTGGGGCCGCTCATATATATGGCGACGCTCAAAATTCTGAAATCAACTTTTTAACATTTTTTACTTTTTTACAAGCAGTCAATCTTTAGAACTTTAACCCATTACGGTCATGGATTAACCCATTGGGCACATTTGATTTTTATTCGAGTTACGAAATTAATTGTTTTGAATCAGAATTGGTGTATCGATACTTAAATAGTAAATCTCTAATATTTACCCCATTAGCGACTGGGTATTAACCCGTTTCTGATCCATATTTTTTCAATAAATTCTGGAATTAAAATATTTTCGTCTTAATAGTTATTTCTACACTAAAGCAGGTATTCTTTGGAATATTAACCCATTAACGGTCATGAAATAACCCATTGGTGACCTAGTTTTGTTTAAAGGCCTGTAACCAAATTATTAGAATCACAATCGATGCTCGACCCCAGCGTGCAGCGTAATGTTTTTGTGGTAT
>CAXKVI010000004.1:122172727-122200227 GCA_964058755.1 Campiglossa producta
ATTTTTAACTTATTTATTTATTTTTTTTTCTAACTTTGCAGGAAAAGCGACAGCAGGTAATTTATTTTACAGACCTTAATGCTTCGAATGTTACTCATACGCCCCGGTGCACACTCGCTTACCAGTTATACGATATGTCAGCAGTATTTCCTAGATAGTTTTTTGTTTTCTCGCCAACTTTTTTACATTCATGAATATGTATGGATAAATTTTTTCCAGCTCATATATGTATGTAAATACTCAAATACGCTGTCATGTCTATGTGTGCGCATATAAAAAACCCATTAAATTTAAGCTGAAACTGCTCGTAAAAATTACTTTGTGTTGGTCTCTTTTGGATTTACCATTCACTCGCGTACGCAAATGAGACTAAAGCAGAAATTTTTACAAATTCATTCGCTTCAATGCTTTTGTGAGATATTCGCAATAGCACAAAGTAATAAATTTAAAGGAAACTTTTCTTTATTTCCTTTACTAATTGTCCTTTGTATATGCATACATATGTACATATAAAATTGTTGTGTAGCATGTGTATGTGTGCATTTATTTTTCACGTGTCGCTACGACTACAAAGTGAAATTTAATTAAAAGTAATGTAGCTTTCAGCACATAAATGTAGTTACATACTTTTTTGCACGATAAAGCTTCCTCCCGCTCAGTCGCAGTCATTTTGTTAGTAAGTTTTGTATTTCAATTAACTGCTTTTGGAAAAAATATGGAGTTCCGAAAATTACCTGAAACGATAAATTTGAAAAACTTTTGTTACAAAGCATGAATGTTTAAATCTAATATTAAAATATTTTACATACATAGATACATACATAGCTGTGATATACGAAAATATAGTTTATGTTGTAAAAAATTTTAGTCACAAAAATTATACAAAAACTAGCTTTCACAGGAGAAGAGAGGTAAATGTCTGCATTTAAAAATATTATCAATGAAACATTCGGCGAACTGTTTTATGAGACATTACATAATCTGATCAAAACAAAAATTCGGCATTCGGCATTTAGTAGAAGTTTTCTTGATACTTTCAAAGCGCGTGAAGATTTTTAAATGAAATTTAAAACCGTAAACCCAATTTTCTAGAAATTGTTTTCCAATCTATGCACGTTTTCATTTAAGCTCTACAGAGAAATTAAATTTTAGAAGTTTGCCTTTGTTAAGCTCTCACTTTTTAATTTTTGACTTTTCCATTTAGTTAAACCATTTAGTTTCCCAAATTTATGTACAACAAATATGTACGCATTACTTTGCTGTCAAAAATTGAGCATCAGTCCTGATTTAGGTTGATTTTTCGTGTAAATTGACAATAGCAAAAGCGTGTAATGTAATAAGATGCCTAACTTGTATGTATGTCTGCTTTTTAATATAACCAAGGTAAAATGTAATACAACAAAGCTTGTGTATGTGATTTTGTTTCCAAAAATAACTTTGCTAAAATACTCTTTTTGTCGGCTTTACATATATCGACAGATGAAGTCAACAAGATTTTTAGATACGACACCTCAGAAGTCTGCAAATAATGTCAAAACATACACGAAGAGAGTAAATCCTTACATAAATCCCTTATGTGTCTGTATATACATATAAGTCTGTTGATGTGTAAAATTAGAAATTTGAACAAAATCCTGTGTGAAAGGTAACGCATGAAGAAAGGCAAAAAAAAAATATTTTGGGTGTGTTGAAATTTCAATACATGCTAAGCACAGGAAAAGCCAACAAGAAGGTTGTGTGGTGCAATGATAAAATAACCTGCCTACGCATCTATGTATCTACATAGATAATTATTTTTCAAGAGCAAAAATGTAAGCAAATTTTTTTAATAATTTGATTTTTTATATGCAAACGAGCTTTTAACGCTTTAACGCTTATTGTATGGACAATTTGTAAATTGCTTGGATTTCTTCTTGACAGACATAAGAATATAAACACTAGCTGTAGATATAAAGCTGCATCACATGTTACGTTTTGCTGTAACACGCCTCAGCCTACGACGCCAGCCAACCCGGTTACACCAGGTCCACAGCTAACTAGGCTGAGGCACAGCCTTGGTCTTCGCCTACCAACACCTGGGCGAACACATCCGTCTCTCACGCCTTTGGTTAACTCGACATCGACCCCACCGGCGCACTTCCAAATCTTACAGCACAACTGTAACGGATTAACTGGTAAGATCGCAGAGATAACCAATTTGATGACGCAATATGACATAAAACTTGCCGCAATCCAAGAAACCAAGCTCAGTCCAAGGTCGGACCTCATTACCTATGGTGGATATAACATTCACCGGAAGGACCGTCATAGAGTAACAGGAGGTCTGGGAGGTGGTCTAGCGTTCATAACGCACAACTCTGTACAGTATCATCTATTTGATACCGACATCGAAGGAACGGATGATATCTTAGAAAGCCAAGGTATTACCATCCGTACAGGAGATGTCGATCTGCAAATCATAAACATCTACATACCCCCTGTCTCAAGTTGCCCCACCGGTTATCACCCCGACATTAGCTTGCTATTACGAGGAGATAACCGCGTGATCCTGGGCGACTTCAATGCGCACCACGATATGTGGCACTCAAACTTGCCAGCAGACAGTAGGGGGCATGTACTCGCAGAACAAATAGATGATACGGCTTTCTGTACATTGAACGGAGACGCCCCAACGAGAGTATCGGGTAACTGCTATAGTTCGCCAGATATTTCTATCGTAAGTGCAGGACTATTGAACAACACCAATTGGCGACCCATACTCACGTTGGCGTCTGACCATCTCCCAATAGTCATTACCATCGAACGACCGACGGACTTTATAACACCTGAGCATGGTACATACATCAACTTTACCAAGGCGGACTGGGACAGTTTTCAGACATATACGGACGAATCCTTGGCTGCTCTATCCATTCCTACGGACGTACGCAAAGGCGAACGAGACTTCCGCAACATCATTGACTTGGCCTCTAGACGCTTCATTCCTGCGGGTCGAATATCTCGAATAAGACCAAATTTCCCCGCGGAGGCAGCGGCCATGGCTAGAGAAAGAGATGAAGTGCGAAGTCTCAATCCCGCAGACCCCCGTATAAGGGATCTCAACGCGGAAATTCGTAGGTTGGTCGATCAACACAAACTGGCCAAATGGAAACAACACCTAGAGCAATGCAACCTCTCTGACGGTGTTGGCAAATTATGGACTACGGTCAAAGCTCTATCTAATCCAACACAACACAAGGATAAAGTAGATATTACTTTCGGTGACAGGGTGAAGAAGGACCCTAGGGGATGTGCGAACTCCTTCTGTAGATAATTTGTACTACATTCCCCACCCGATAGAGCTAAACGTAGAACCATGCGACAGGCGCGTAAATACAAAAACCAAAACACGCCCATTGTCATCACTGCCTCAGAGGTCAAGGAAGCCATCAGACAGGCTAAGCCCTCAAAATCCATCGGCCCCGACGGCATTGCCATGAAGATGCTGAAACATCTAGGCCAGGAGGGACACAAATACTTAGCGGCTCTATTCAATCTTTCACTGAACACTTTCGTCATTCCTGAAATATGGAAAAAGGCGAGAGTGGTTCCATTATTAAAACCTAGAAAGCCGGCAAACATAGGCGATTCATATCGCCCTATATCACTTTTGTCGCCGGTAGTGAAGACGCTAGAGTCCATTTTGCTCCCGTATTACACCGCAAATCTGCACCTGGCTAATCATCAACATGGCTTCCGTAAGCTGCACAGCACCACCACCGCACTCAATGCCATTACAACGCAAATAAATAGCGGTCTAAATCAAAACCAACCAAATCACAGGACTGTGTTAGTGGCACTTGACTTGTCGAAAGCTTTTGACACAGTCAATCATGCCACTCTCATACAAGATCTATTAGAAACACAAATACCTGATGGGTTAAAGAGATGGACCGCTAATTACTTGAATGGGCGGCAGGCGTCGGTCAACTTTAGAAACGCAACATCAAAACCAAGACGAATTAGACAGGGGGTGCCACAGGGTGGTGTCCTATCCCCGACACTGTTTAATTTCTATCTATCGAAGATGCCCCCACCACCAGAGGGTGTCTCCGTCGTTTCTTATGCCGACGACTGTACAATAATGGCGACGGGGAAGGGCCCCTATACTGATGAACTCTGTAATAAAATCAACGGTTACCTCTGCGACCTTTCCAGGTTTTTCACAGAGCGAGATCTGACGATATCTCCGACTAAATCAACGGCGACGCTTTTTACGACGTGGACGCACCAGGTGAGAAATGAATTAGACATTTTCGTTGACGGCACTAAGCTACCAACTGTCAGCCACCCAAAGTTATTAGGGATGACATTGGATAATACTTTCTCATTTGCTGGTCATGTGTCTGCAATGGTCTCAAAGGTACGTGGTCGCAACAAGATCCTCAAGTCACTTGCCGGCAGTACTTGGGGAAAAGACAAAGAAACGTTGTTGACTACATATAAGGCCATTGGCCGACCAGTCTTTGACTATGCTGCACCCATATGGTCGCCTAATGTACATAACACCAACTGGACGAAGTTACAAGTCTGCCAAAATACTGCCATCAGAACTGCTACGGGATGTCTCCTCATGTCTTCCGAGTCTCACCTCCATCAGGAGGCAAAACTGCTCAATGTAAAAGAGCATGCGGAAATGCTGAGCAAGCAATTCCTTCTGAACTGCCACAAGCCAGCACATCCAAACCGTCATCTTTTGGACATAGATCCGCCCCCGAGAGACATAAGGAAACATCTCCGTAAACATTATGATGAGATCCGGCATCATATTACCTTGCCGTTTGATCTGCAGAATCATAAGCGGGCTCTAACCGACATCCACACCGAGTCGGTAGATACTTTTGTCGGATCTCTACCTGTGAACCCCGTTCTGAACAGTCCTCCACCGGATATTGCTGAAGAAGAACGCACCTTACCAAGGGAGACAAGAGTTACCCTGGCACAGCTTAGGTCTGGATATAGTGTAAGGTTAAACTCCTACTTGTCCAGACTTAATGACACAATCTCAAACACATGCCCTGCATGTGGTAGGACCCCCCATGATACTCTACATCTCTTCAATTGTTCATTTGAACCTACTCTTCTAACCCCTCTGTCCCTCTGGACAAACCCTGTTGAAACTGCACGTTTCCTTGGACTCCCCTTAGAAGAGCTTGATGAAGATCTTCGGAATGATCATACACTCTAGACAGGGCAATGCATTGTTAACAACAACAACAACAACATGTTACGTTTGAAAGCTTAGTTGATTTTTCGCTCAAGCGCTGTCACTTATTGGGAATATTTGTATGTATTACCTTCAGCTCTATGCGAACTGTGTTAGTCTTCGACGCAGAAAACTGAACCGTGTTAGTCTTCGTTGGGAGCGACGATATGAAAGTTCTTAGGTTGAAAAGAGTAGTTCATTATCGTTCGAGTATCGAGTATACATGATGAAATTGGATAAATTCGCCCTCCAACCGCGCCCACTTTCGATATAGAAAATTTCGAAAATCATAAATTGACATAATTCGGTAACGGAAATGCTTAAGTACCTCAAAAGGCTGAACATTTTGCTCAGGGTACTTAAGCGGATTTTACTGTATAAGCTTATTAGAGACCTCTTCCCCATCCTGGAATTGCCATTTTCTGGCGTTCCCTTCCTTCATTTTGCATTACTTAACATTACTATATTGTGAAGAACAAAATATATGTCTCGTATAAAAATCTGCTTGATTAAATATAAACCAATATTTGAACTACGAGCTTAACTTTTCAACAAATTTTCACTGCTAAATACGTCTGCGGTTGTTTAATTGCTTAAATTGTAGACCAAAAGTTCTATCAAAGCTTTGTGGACGGCATAAAGTGTCATTTGTGGTAACTAAGCCTTTTATCTCACCAAAGAGGCTTACAAATTTTCAACATATTGCATACTTTTTCTCCTTTAAGTTTGTTCAAAACAGGATGTGTGACAGGGGTCAGCTAAATATCCCGCTGTCAGCACTTTAGTAACGTTTGCAGATCACTTATTTTATTTACGTATTTTTTTTTTTTTTTACTGACTTGGTTGCGCTGCAACTTGAGCTATCAGCAAAGAAACCAGAAAAATTAAAATGCGAGAAAATTAAAATTTTTTCACATTTGCAAAATATTTATTTTTGATTGCATTGTAAATAAAATTTATTTATTTAATATCAACAAATGTTTTGGGAATCAAAACACAAAAAAAAAAAAAAAAAAACACATTTGCATTTTACGAATAAAAATGCATTCGAAACGTTGAAACATCTGCTGCACTCAAATTTACAAGACTCATTTAAAAATAAACGATGTAAAATATTTGAATGAATAAATATTTATTTATAACTTATAAGCGCAATTCATTAAGAAAAACAATAAACTAAACTTTCATTCAGCTGAAAACAGCGTGCTCGCACACACAAATCTCGTGTATCAGTAAAATGAATGCAACTTTGGAAAAACTCAATTCATTCTAAATATCGTCCGTGATTCTGCAAAACAACGCAATGGACATCTAAGAGACAGCGTAAGTGACATTTTTGGCAAACGCTGTTATAGCCCCACCCATTAAGACTTATTTTGTTATTCTCAACAAAACTACTTTTGCGTTGAAAATTAATTAGAAAATCGGTCTTGATCGGAGTTGTCTCACAATTCAATAATTTGTAGCTACAAATGCGCCAGACTGAAATATCACATACGCCGTTTTCAAAATATCCATTACGTCGTTTTGCAGAATCACCGACGATATGTTCGCACTAAAGGTAAAACAAAACAAACCATACTATTTGCGTTCCTGTCAGATATATTTATTTGTAATTGAGCTTTTAATTTTACTAAGTTTACATAGTGAAACAAGCAAATAAAATATAAATATAAATTTATGTTGATTCGATAAATAATTTGTTTGAAATTTAAAGCTAAACACTACTCGACAAAAAATTCTCCAATAATTAAACTAAATTTGTGAAATGTTCTCCTGATTCCGAATATCCCATCCATTTTTTTTGCGGCAGATCTAGTTTTCGAGATATCGGTGAAAATATTAAAATTTCGCATTTTTGTACAAATTTTTATTTTTCATTTTTTTGGTTTAAACTGTTGAATTATACATTATACTAATTCGCATAAACATTTTTTGCCTTCATCGCTATAAGTATCTTCAGTAGTTTGGTCTAACCTAATCTTGGACCACCTAGGCGATTTTGGCCGTTTCGTATCAAAGCACGCCAGTCATTCATTTTTAGCGATAACTGACGCCAATTGGAAATCCCAAGGGAGTTCAAGTCATCCTCCACTTGTTGTTTCCATCTCAGCCGAGACCTCCCCCTTCCTCTGTTGCCGAATTTGGGTGTCGATAGAAAATACTTCTATGCTGGAGCCTCCTTGTCCATTCGCATAACATGACCCAGCCAGCTAAGCGTTTGGGCTTTAATTCGCTGCACTATGGTCAGGTCTGCGTAAAGCTCGTACAGCTCATCGTTAAATTTCTTCGATACTCGCCGTTGGCATCACGCATCTTCCGGAGAACTTTTCTCTCAAATACTTCAAGGGCCATATCATCTTCTTGACACTGATGAGAGACATATAGAGCGTGATCTTTGTTTGTCGAGAGAGGACTTTGCTTCTCAATTGCCTACTTAGTCCAAAGTAACACTTGTTGGCAAAAGTGATTCCCGTTGGATTTCTAGACTGATATTATTTTCGCAAATATTTCGTAATTTTTGGATCATTTTGGGGTAATTTCGGGATCATTTTGGAATCATTTTTGGATCATTTTGTTGTCATTTTGGGATCGTTTTGGGTCATTTGGGGATTTTTTTAGGGTTGCTTTGGGTTTATTTTGGAGCGCTTGACCGATTTCGATGAAATTTGGCATAGAGATAGTATGCTTGATTTTAAGACTGTCCAATTGGGTATTGCCACTTAGGGCGTTTGCGACCTATCTAATTTTTTCTGAAATATTGAGCAAGCTCGATCACTCAGGTACTTTGATATTTAAAGTTGCAAACAATTACAGTAATAACCCAATCATTCGCATAGCAATTTGTCAGCTACAAAAACTATTTTAAGTTAAAATTTAATGCAAGACAGAAATGTCGCTCGCTGTAGCCATGAGAAACTCGAAAAGGAAAATCAATAAATTTAAACGCCACATTGACCGCTGAAAAGCAAAAAAAAAGTGCTAGTTGTAACTAAAACAAATATAACTATGCATGAATGTATGCTATAAGAGCTATGTATAATGACAAGAGTTGAGCGTAGCAGTGACAACAGTGCCGCCCGGAAAAATGGCGATGGCAGGAAGTTACGGCGGCTAAAGTCTGTAAATTATTAAGTCGACACTGACAGCGCACATAGAAATAGACATACATAGCTGCATACAAAGAAACATAGAAACCAACTGCACACTGAATGTTAGATGTATATGCGTGTGTAACTGGTGCAAAACAACTCATTAGTACCCGCCAAAAAACCGAGGTTAAAGATGTCGGGAGTCATTGGCGTCGGTGTTTCGCACAAAACATTATATAGATATAACCTTTTTCGTAGCTATCCTGTCCCTGAGGGAATGTATATGGTTTGCAGATACCAATCGGAGTCGGCAAAAGTTGGAAGAGAAGCTCGGCGTAAAAATTTGTTTATAGGTTGCTGATGATAACCTGAAGGTATATCCCGACATAGGTTTTTTTTATGGCTTTCGGGATGCAGAAGCTCTGTCACTGCTTTTCTTATGTTGTGATCGTTTATACATTTTTTTGCTGGGAATGTTCGTTTGTCTAAACATACATACATATTTCTATGATGCCGTCGTAAGTTGTGGCTCATACTTTTCAAGGACATTTTATCTCTTTTATGTGGTAGTGCTGGTTTGCTTGTTTGACGGTTTAGTGGTCTACGGCATTGGTGCCGCTTATTCATTGCTCATAAATGCATATAAATAAGTGTATGTATGTATGTATGAAAGACATTCCTTTAAGCGTGATCTAGTATCCCGAAATGAAAAAAAAAAAAATAAATAAAAAAAAGAAAAAAAAAAAAAACAATAATAAAATAATAATACTGCAAAAAAAATATAATAACAATAAAAAAAGAATAAAATTACATAAAATAAAACGAAATGAAATAAAAAATAAAGCAAAATAAAATTTAATAAAACGAAATAAAATAAAACGATATAAAACAAACAAAAAAAAAAACACAAATATGTAGTTAAAAAAAAAAAAACAAATTAAAATAAAAATAAAAATAAAACAAAACAACATAAAATAAATACAAAAAAAAAAAAAATAGAATAAAATAAAAAAATTAAACAAAATTAAAACAAAAAAAATTAAAAATAAAATAAAATATGATAAATTAAAAAAAAAAAAATAAATAAAAAAAGAAAAAAAAAAAAACAATAATAAAATAATAATACTGCAAAAAAAAATATAATAACAATAAAAAAAGAATAAAATTACATAAAATAAAACGAAATGAAATAAAAAATAAAGCAAAATAAAATTTAATAAAACGAAATAAAATAAAACGATATAAAAAAAACAAAAAAAAAAAAAAACACAAATATGTAGTTAAAAAAAAAAAAACAAATTAAAATAAAAATAAAAATAAAACAAAACAACATAAAATAAATACAAAAAAAAAAAAAAATAGAATAAAATAAAAAAATTAAACAAAATTAAAACAAAAAAAATTAAAAATAAAATAAAATATGATAAATTAAAAAAAAAAAAAATGGTTCAAAAAAAAAAAAATATATATAATTACAATTACAATGACGTAGTTAGAACTAAAAAAAATTTTTCCATCTTTTTCAGGGGTATTGGTTTCAATTTGAAAAACTTCTGACCGTTCCGTGTCTTATCCCTTGCTTACCGACACTGCAATTGTACTGACATCTCGGGATTAAAATCCTCGCTAATATTGCATCACAATAAATATCTATGTATGTTTGTATATGTAGTTAATTGTGTTGATGTCTAAAAGTTTAGTAGTGTCTTTTGTTGTTAATACTACAACTGTTAAGGTAGTTGTGCACTTGCAATAACAACACTATGGGAGTAGCACAAAATCACAAAGTTATCTCTGAAACAATTTCCAGTCATTGTCAGTCTTTGGACATGCTTTACACTTTTTAATAACCTTTTTATTGTTGTTGTTATTGTACACAGTAAATTATATTAGGGAGCTCTTCTATGTTTTATAGTTCTGCTATTATAATTACAATACAAATGATTATGTCGCTTGCAACTACAACCTTGCAATGTTTAGAGTGAGCATTTGCCTTCAATTTGTGGTGATTTTATCTCTACAAAAGATGTGTTCTTACAACGCTTTGTCAATTGCAAACTATAATTTATCAGAACATCATGTAAGTTTCAGGCAACCGAAAGATTTTGCTGATTTAGTGTTGTGCACGACATCAATTCAGTGATTTCAATTTTCGTTTTTGTTTTAATAAAGAATGTTTCTTATTGGAGCTTAGCTCGAAAATTGTTTATACCTGCTGTACTTTTTACTAGTACTAGGCTATTCTAATTTTTGATGTTACGATTTATTTTTATGAATTTTGATACTTAGAGAAAATTGACAAAGATTTACACAGCGATGGATACCATGACGCGTTTCGGACTTTCCAGGGTCCACATCAGATGGCTTTTCGGACACAGAAATACTGTGTCTGCACCGAAGCGGTTAAAGCAATTGCTTATAACAAATCAGCTACGATGCCCTGTAGTATTTCTAAAGAACATTTTTTTGTTTTCCTTTCATATAGGGTTAGGGCAGAACATCAAAAAGCTGTAATTGAGAGAGGGCCTTATTAAAATGCCAAATGAGATTAGGTACTTTTAAAAGAGAAAGCATCACTTGAATATGAGAAAAAGTTATTTACATTTGACACTTTCGTATTTACAATTGACTATTCTCATTTCCAAACGACTCTTTCGCATTTTAATATGACACTTTCTTATTTCCTATTGAGTAATCTGATTTACAACTGAAAAATCTTATTTTAAAGTTACGCTTTCTCATTTACACCTGATATATCCGAGTGGTTCAAACTCAATCGGAATAGTTAAGTTTGAATTTTTTTTCAGGTCCTTTCCTTCAATTTCATTTCTTTGCCATTCCCTTTCTTTATTCTCTATACTTTCAATAGTAATACAGTTTCGATTATTATACCCAGCGTCCTAGTACTAATACAAGGGTATTATAATTTTGTCCACATAACGATACTACGTAACGGCACAAAATAATCGAGATAGATATAGAGTTCCATAAATGAAAGTCATGTTCGTACGTCTGTCAGTCTGTCCGTCTGTCGAAAGTTTTGAAAATTACCTAAATTGACATAATTAAGGTAGTCATTTTTGAAATTTGGCACAAAGCATACTACTATCGTTGGGAGTATACCTGATGAAATTGGATAAAATCGCTCTCCAACCACGCCCACATTCGATATCGAAAGCCTCGAAAATCACCTAAATTGATAAAATTCGGTAACGGAAATGGTTAAAATGATATAGTTTGGTCATTCTATTATGATTTTTTGATAAATTTCTAAAAGTAGGCGGGGCACCGCCCACTCTTCAGGGAGGCATATTTGAAAATTTCACGGGTCATAACTTTTAAACTTTTTAGGGTAGAATTTGTACAAGGTATGTTTGCATAATAGGGAGTATACCTGATGTAATTGGACGAAATCATTTCACAACCACGCCCACTTCCGAAATGGAATATTTCGAAAATCATATGAAAACTACCGCTGGGTATTTAATGTTTGGTTTACCCGCCGTGGTGTAGCGGTTAAGTGTTCGGCCTTCAACTACAAGTCGTGGCGGTTCGATGCACGGCAAAAGTAACATCAAAAATTATTTAGAAAAAGAATTTTTCTAAACGGGGTCGCCCCTCGGCAGTAGTTTGGCAATCTCTCCGGGTGTATTTCTGCCATGAGAAGCTTCTCCGTTCGAAGTCGGCAGAAAACTGTAGGTCCCGCCAACTTGTAGGAAAACTCAAAAAGCAACACACCACAAGTTGGAAAGAGAAGCTCGGCTAAAAATCTCGTTAGAGGTTATGATAGCCTGTTGGTATTTCGCCGCCATTAGTTTTCTTTTACCCGAACTTAGACTTCCTTACTTGTTTTTATTAGGAATCTTTAAATGTTTAACGAATGTTTAAATGTTAGCAGCACAAGTACCATCTGCTGACTTGACGATACATACTGGCACATAATACCACTCACAGCTCAACCCAATATAATCGCACGGCGCACGTGTATTTTTTCTCTATTTTATTTGATTTTATTTAACATCGTTACTGAATTCCTATAACATTCCTTTTTAATTGCTCATTCATAAAAATTTACAGCTTTATCCACTTAATTTGTTGGTTAACTGACATTTGTTCATATGCGTATGTGTGTTTTGGTTTTCGCACAGTGTTTTTTCAAGTGCGTCCATACACATTCGAGTGTTTACAAAGTAATATTTATTGTCTGTTCTTCATTGAAGTGCCTTAATGTAGGATAGCTTGTGTTTTTATGGTATTCAGTTGCCTTAAAAACTATAGTATGCTGTTATATAACCGGCTGTTGGGGTAGGCAAAGTGGCATGGTGGCAAGCTCGCTAGCTCGTCGGGTGGGGTGAAGAAAGTCAAGAAAGTCCAATTTTCGTTTTTTAGTTAGGCATGGCGCTAGGTAGGGGAAAATGTGTTCTATATTGCACCCTAATGGGGTTACTCCGAGCTCCCGCAGAAACCGAATAAATAGCAGAACTAACTTGTGAAATCAAAGGTTGTTAACAACACAAAACCCTGAATAACTCAGTTCAGGGAAAGGTGGACTTATACCACTTGTGCTTTAAGGGGCTCATATGTATGTTCATATCTAATATCTTTAAACGAGTTAATCTTGTATATTTGTATATTTGTATATTTGTATGTTCGGACTATCTCGAGAACCGCTTGACCGATTGGGATGAAATTTGGCACAAAGATAGTATGATGGATTCTAAGCCTACCCACTTTAGGTATTTTCGGCGAGATACCAACTAAAATATTTTCAAGTAGAGTTGCCACCTTACCACAATATATTTGTATATCCGGTACTATCTCGAGAATCGCTTGACCGAATTGGCTGAAATTTGGCATGGTGATAGTATGATCGATTTTAAGACTACCCACTTTAGGGTTGCCACTTGGGGCGGTTTACAGGGTTGCCACCTATCCCTTTTTTTTAAATTATGGAGCAAGATATGCCAATATGGGTATCATATGAAAGGTATTTTCGGCGAGATACCAACTAAAATATTTTCAAGTAGGGTTGCCACCTTACCACAATATATTTCTATATCCGGTACTATCTCGAGAACCGCTTGACCGATTTGGATGAAATTTGGTATGTAGATAGTATGATTGATTCTAAGACTATCAATTTGGGGGTTGCCACGTCATCATTTGGGATAATTTTTGGGTTATTTTGGGAACATCTGAGGGACTATTCAAGGATTATTTTGGGATCATTTTTGGATAATTTTGTGGTAATTTAAGGGTGTTTTTCGGGTAATTTGTGAATTATTTTTGGACCAATTTGGGATCATTTTAGGGTCATTTTGGGATCATTTTTGGGTAGTTTTGGGTATCAAAGTAAAGGTATTGTCGCCGACATACCAGCTAAAATATTTTCAAGTAGGGTTGCCACCCAGGGTTACCATTTTACCGTATTGTAAATGTATTTTCTATTTTGGGATCATATTTGGATATTTTAGGATTATTTTGAGAACATTACATTGGGATAATTTTGGGGCTTGCTTGAGATCATTTTGGGTTCAATTTCGGATTAATTTGGTATAATTTTGGGTAATTTTCGGTTCATTTTGGAGCCATTTTTGGATAATTTTTGTATCTTTTTGGGATAATTTTTGGGTTACTTTGGGAACATTTGAGGGTCTTTTTGGGGTGGTTTTGGGATTATTTTAGGATATATTTGGGATCATTTTGGTGTATTTTTTGGATCGTTTAGTGTGCATTTAAGGGTATTTTTGGGGTAATTTGGGAATTATTTTTGGACCAATTTGGAATAATTTTAGGTTCATTTTCGGATCATTTTTGGGTCGTTTTGGGTTCAATTTCGGATCATTTTGGGAACATTTAAGGGTCTTTTAGGATTATTTTTGGATTATTTTAGGGTCATTTTGGGATAATTTTGGGTAAGTAAATTTAGCGCTAAATTGATAGCACCGAGCAAGCTGGGTCACCCAGGTACTGCATCTGATACCACCCAAACAAATCCACTCACTTGCGCACTTGCCGCACATGCCCTGCTTGCCCTTATCTTCTTTGCGGCTCAACTAACTTGGCATTCAAAGCACAATGAAACTTTATTACTTATTTCTTCATTAGATGAACAAATGCATAGAATCAAAATTAAAATGTCAAAAGTTTAACGACTTTTATGCGAATAAAATAATTTGGATTCATTACTCGTTTAATTTGGATAATTTTGTAACATTTTTATCTGTAAGTTGCCTAAGTCAAAGAACTTTGCATTTTACTTTTGAATTTTTCGATTCTGAATGACTGCGATTGCGACTTTTAAGTTAAGTTGAGATGTCTTTGTCTTGTGGTCGAGTGTAACTTGTTATTTGTTTTCAATATAGGTTTGAAGGTGTACATATTTCTACAAACTGCTTATGTTGCCAAAGTTATTCAATGCTCGTACAGGTTACAAAAGTTTTCAAATTAACTTGTTAAATTTTCGTTTACAGTTTTCGTTTGATGTATTTCTACATTGAAATATGCTTTTGAAGATGCTAATATGTTAGGTTACAAAGTGTGAGACCAAATTCAGTTTGAAGTGAAATTTCTTAGGCGGGGATGTTTTATAAGAGGGCTGTGATTGCGTAAATTAAAAAAAATTTGATTTGCCAAATATTATTTTTTTTACTTAATTTTATTTTATTTTTTTATTCCTTTTTTCGTGCTTCGTTCTATTTTATTTAACTTTTTAAATTTTTTTTAGTATATTTTTAGTATATTTTTTGTATTTTTAATTTTGTTTTTCTTATTTTATTTTATTTTTTTTTTTTTAACTTTGAAAATTTTGTGGACTTTTGACGTTTTTGGTGAAAACAAGTTGAAAAGTGCTACATACAATACCTACTACGATGATTGCAATTTCGATCTTGTTGAAGAATCTTATAAAACCGCTTTGTATTGTTGCTTAGAAATTTTTTTATCACCTTTACTGGTCATCGAACCAAGGAGAGGAGATTAGGAATTTCTAATCCACAGTGTGTAACCATTACACCAAACACTGCTTAGTGCTCCTGAAGGCAAATTGCAACTATATCTTCGCCTATTTTTTAATTTTTATTTTTTTTATTTTTTTTTAATACTATTTAATATTATTTAATTTGATTTCACTTTATTTTTTTTTACTTTGTTTTATCTTATTTTATTTTATTTCATTTCATTTAAGTTAATTGTATTTTAATTGCTTTTATTTTATTTTTTTATTTTTTGTTTTATTTTATTTTATTTTATTTTATTTTATTTTATTTTATTTTATTTTATTTTATTTTATTTTATTTTATTTTATTTTATTTTATTTTATTTTATTTTATTTTATTTTATTTTTTATTTTATTTTATAAATTTTTTTTTGGTCTCCATACAGCCACCGAAACTTTGAGGCCAATGTGCCTTCCTATGAATAAAACCGTCCATTTGAGGGGGCGGTACAGGATGTTTGCAAAAAAAAAAATTAAGTCCACTCTAATGTACATCTACCTGAAACTGTGTTTCAACAAACTGAGCATTATGTAGATGCCTTTACCTTTTGCGTACGTATGTAAGCATTTCCATTTTCAAGTGTATACTGTACAAGTGCGGTATACAAAGTAAATCAGACGAAAGCAAATTCTAATGAAAACGGCTTTCGTGCATAAAAAATAATAAAAATGCAACAAAGAATATCAGTATTATGAAATCGTTTCAAAATGAGAATTTCAAGAGTACATTCGAATGCGAAGTTTTCATTTTTTAGATGAGGCAACTGTATTGTACCCCAATAATTATTTAATCTGAATCTGTAAACGAAGGTGGATAATCGATAGACTGAAGTTGGTAATATCTCGCTTGATTCGGCCGATGGCTCAAACTTAAACTCAAAAGCAGTCAAAATAATTTTACTTTTAACCTTTCCATTTAACTCCACAGTCGAAGAGACAGAGAGCTCACCCTACACCTTCCACTTCGGTAGCGGCAAAAGCAGCATAATCGGCGCCTTAATATATTATAGATGCACCCTTCCAAGGCATTAAAGCGGCCTACTTCAAACTAAACTTCAGGTACAGCGTTATACCAGTGGAGTCCTGCAAGCATAGATCTCCAGGTATGGTGCAAGCAGTTATTCAAGGAACACAGAACTGAAGCCAATCAGTCCCAGAGTCAGCCACCACCAACAACAAAGATGCCAACACCATGGCAGATGACGACTCAACAGCCGGGCAGCTTCCGGACCGTCTTCACAGGAGCTCTGACCCAACAGAAAAGACGTCACCAACACTGCAGATGCTGCCTCAACACCCCCTCGGAAGGTTTGGACATTGTACTCATACAGGAGCCGTAGGTGTACAAGGGCCAGATCAGTGGCCTAAAAGAGATTAACAACAAGGTAATTTGGGAGCTTTATCAGTGAAGACCAAGAACGTGCGTAGTGCTGAATAATGATATTAGCTACTTATTTCTGCATTACAGAATTTATGAGTCAAGATCTGGTGGCAGTTTAGACGAGAATGAACATTTGCGGAGAGTCTGAAAACATCGTCTTTGCTGTGGCTTATTTCGCGGGGGACGGCGACAGGGTTCCTGCAGACGATGTGCGGCGGATGGTTGAATACTGCAGGGGCTGATACCGATCATAATAGCTGATGCAGTCGGACCATCATATTATCTAGTACCACCTAATAGGAAAGGGCTAAAGTTATGCAACGGTATAAGTGGTTCAAGTTGTTTGTTCTTTTTAACTATTTCTTTTAACAGCATACTGCAGCTGCTGCACTTAGACGCCTTTATTTGCTTTTTAAATTGCCGCTGAGTTTAATATGAAGTATACTTTAAGTGCTTTCATACAAATACAAATAAATTAAAGTATACACATATCGTCTGCTTTTACTTTCCAGCCAACAGCCACTTACTTAGATTTTTACTGCATTTATGCATGAAAAGCGTCTGAATGTGCTTGATTGCATGCATTAATGCGTGTGTACCGACGTCGGTAAACTCGTGTACTCGGCTATTGGTGGTTTTGTGGCGGATGCACATCAAATTACTTTTTATCGTTTGAGGTGTTTACCTGCATCCGTGTGTGTGTGTGTGTGTGTGGTAAACGCAATTGCGATATGTTGCGGCTCACATATTGTAGTTAAATACTTGGAAACGTTCGCTTAATGTAAAAGACTTAATTTACATAAATACACTTACGTATATGTATTAACAATGCATGAGCGCATACAAACGCAATCAATATAAGCCTGTATGCGTATTCAAATAGTTTTGCTTAAAGCAATTCGAATGTAATCAACTTCTTACAAGTATTTCAAGTGAAAACCTTTGAGGTTGATTATTTCGATGTTGGTAAAGTTTAACGCTTTGGAAACTGGCTACATAATTAATTAGTAAACTAATTGCTGTCTAGTTAATGAACTGATTTCGCTTTCAGATTTTAAAATACGAGTGTGAAATATAAATTCAATTTCAAGCAAAGAGAGAAGTTTGTGCCAAAAGCGATACCGTTAAAATGAATTGGTCTGTTTTGCAGAATCAGGTTATTGCTACGTCCTAAGTTGCCACAGCATTGCCACCATACTCTACTTTTACCGCTGCAGCGTGCTGGTGTGATTTAAAAAAAAAAACTTTGTTGTGGGGGCAAGAATGAACGACTGAGCAGCGCAGGCGTGACGTCATCCGCTAACTGTCGAAGTCATGGGCCTGGCTACCATGTGACTATCTATTGGTTTCAGTTCGCAACTCGTTTCTTCTTTTTTCTTTTCTGTTTCAATTCGGGTTCGGTTCTTTGATCGCACTTTCTGTCCCGATTCTGGTTTCAGTTCTTAGAATAGATTTTCTTTTCCGCTACGATTGGTTCTTTGATTCCATTTTTATTCCCGTTAGAAATTATGTAACTCCTCGGTTTTTCATTCTACTCCCGTTCCGGTCCTGTTCTTTGATTCCATTTTCAGTTCCAATTTCGATTGCGGCTCCTTGATTCCATTGTCTGTTTGAGTTCCGATTTCGGTTTTTCGATTTAATTTTCATTTCGCAATGGTCTATTTTCTGTTTTAGTTTCGTTTCCTATTCTTCAATTTCATTATCCGTTTCAGTGCCAGTTTTAGTATTTGCATTCCAATTTCTGTTTCAGTTCCGAATAGTTTGGTTCCATTATCGTATAAGTCACGGGGTTGTTTTATTTTCCGATTTCATCGAAATTTGTTTAGGTTAGGTGTTCGTTCAACTAGAGTCCTTCCGATTTATTTTCTGTTCAAGTTTCCTTTTCGGTTCGTGATCTGTACCTGATTACATTACATTACATTTCAGTTTGATTCCAATATGAAGTTTCATTCAGTTTCAGGATCTCTGACTAGTTCCATCTGCAGTTGCGCTTTCGAACTCGATTTTTGGTTCATTCTAGTATTCAGTTTTTCTATATGTTCATATATCTGGTACCCTCTTCGCTCCGTTTCAATTTCAGTTTTGATACAACTATTGCTTTTATTTTCGTCTTCGACTCTCTCCATTACTGAGTTCGTCCTCACAGCTTTGGTTATACTTTCTGGTTCATTTTAGCTCCAATTCCGTCTTTGCTTGTTTCTAATTTCATTTAGGATATCATCATCATCATCATTTATTGGCGCTTAACCGCCTAAGCGATTTTGGCCGTCGCCTATCAAAGCACGCCAGTCATTCCTTTTTAGCGATAACTGACGCCAATTGGAAACCCCAAGGGAGTTCAAGTCATCCTCCACCTGTTGTTTCCATCTCAGTCGAGGCCTCCCCCTTCCTCTGCTGCCGAATTCGGGTGACGATTGGAAAACCTTCTGGGCTGGAGCTTCTTTGTCCATTCGCATGACGTGACCCAGCCAGCGGAGCCTTTGGGCTTTAATTCGCTGGACTATGGTCAGATCTGCGTAAAGCTCGTACAGCTCATCGTTAAATCTCCTTCGATACTCGCCGTCGGCATCACGGGAAGGACCATAAATCTTCCGGAGAACTTTTCTCTCAAATACTCCAAGGGCCATCTCATCTTCTCTTGACATTGTCCATGAATCTGAGCCATACATCAGGACAGGCCATTTTGGATATAACCCTCAAATTTCCGGTACGGTATTTCCGTCATTACGATTTGAGTTTCAGTATCAATTAAATTTTTAGTTTCAATTTGGGTGTTCTCGCGATAAACATTGATTCGCATGTCCAAAGCGAACTAAGACCAAATTATTTAGAGAACTAACGTCTTTGCCATTAATTCGTTTTTGATGTGTGAATTAACATCAGTGACATTATTTGCAAGGCATCAGCTATATGTTTTTTTGTATAAGTATAAAATATTTCTAATGGTTTAAAACTAAATACATATCTCAATCAATAAATGTATATTTATGGTGTAATACATATAAAAAAATATTTTCGTATACTCCCCAATTCATTACTCCTGCTGTTCCAGAAAATTACTAAGCACCCCCAGGGCGTATGAGTAACCTAAATTCAACACTTCAGCACTTTTGGTACATAGAATTATCAAACAAAGGCACTTATGTGTGTATGTGTGTGACATGTAGAATGCATATATATCTGCGTAGCTTAAAGTCATCTTGATTTACGTGCCTATTTGCATTATTTATTTTGCTTGCTAAATCTTATATTTGCTTAAAGGGTTGTATTTTATTTCCTTAGCTAAGACTTGTTTACTTACAAACTAACTGGACTTTTACGAACAAATTCATACGAAAATTCTATTTTTCCGCCAATTAAGCATGTTGTGATAAAAGCACTCAAGATTGTAGGTTATTTTTAGAAGTTTGCCTTAGAGCAAAATAGAGGATAAAAAAAAATAATGAACGCAGAAAGGTAATTGGTATTGATTGTTACACATTTTAGTTTTGAATTGGTATATTTAAATTTTTAATTTAGTTTAAAATAACGGTTTCACAGTTTTAGTTGGTAAAAGAAAACGAAACAAATATTTCCGTGCTTTTCCGAAAATTGACGACCCGAACCTTTGGCTTTAGTTTATTTTTAAAACGGCTTATATTTAATAGCTGGGTGGTACAAATCAATATTTAAACCTCTTGTTCGTAGTCATTGTGTCAGTTTGAAACGTGAATGTGATTTTATCGCTATAATGATTACGGTTACTGTTACGAATATGTTTACGGTTACTATTACGGTAACCGTTCTGGTTTACGTTGTTCCATTTTAGGTTACGGTTACGGTATGGTTGTGATTATGGTTACGGCTACGATAATGGTTACCGTTACGATTATGGTTACGGGTACGGATACGGCAACGGCTACGTTACCTTATGTGAATGTTGATAGCTCCATATATCTTAACTCATTTTTGAAGTTGAGTCAATCAAGCTAGTGCCGTTGGGGGATGTTATATCGCGGAGACTAAATTTTCCTACTGTAGGACCAAGACAGAGCAAAATGAGCTGGGAATGGATAAGAATTAACCGTGATTTTGGTTGAATCAACCTATATTTTGTTTGATATAACTATATTTTTTTTATATGACCAAATCACTTTCAATTCTTATCCATCACCAGCTCCATTTTTCTCTGTGTGAAAGACTCCTTCCTTGCCTACCTTGGTTTTAAAGTCGCCGAGCACGATTTTGCTATCGTGTTAGCGGCAGCGATCATAATGTGTCCAAGTTTATCATAAAAGGAGCCCTTCTCTGCGTCGTCTGTATCCTCAGTCGGCGCATAGGAAAAACCTCGCCTTGATGCGGATAGCAGCGAGGCGCTCTTTCACGGGCGTGAAACTTACACCACGCGCTTTTCCGCTTGTCTGGCTACTGTGGCAGACATCACAAGGTCCGATGGTAGTCTTGCTTTGCCCTGTTCATCGCATTTCCTGTAGAGCGGTGATATCAGCCTTTGCATTTTGCATTAATGAGGGCATTAACCAGCCAGGCTGCTGCACCCCGCCCCTGAAAGATATTTTTTAATGCATCATAAACTTTGAACAGTTGTGACTGTTCCTTGCACTGGTGTTGTAATTAAAAATTATACCACATAAAAGACAATCCATTAGCACAATTGTTTTGGCAACGTTATAATTGCATGCGGTTGAAATGTTCCCTTTTTTATTTTCACATTTTTTCAAAAAGTTTTGCCAGGTACCAATACTTTTAAGTAGCATTTTTAATGTTCATGACAACTGCAATACTTTTTACGTTCCCCTCAAAGTTTTAGCAGAATAAGTGCACTCGATTGAATTAGATTTTACAGTAAGCGCAATAATTTTAAAACGACATTTCATAGTAACAACTAACAAGCTACATGTTCTTCTGCATATTTTCGATTGAATTGGTAAAAACTAAAAGATAAAAAACGAGTAAAAAAAAGTTTTGGTATAGAAATATATGAAATGAAGGGTGCTTCAAGTGTATTAATTGCAGTTATGAATGCAGCAAAAGTTGTCAACTATACAGCTAACGTACATTGAGTGAATTAGAAAATACAACGAGCAAGCTGAATCAGCAGAAATTATGTGAATAAGGATTTTTTTTGCATACTGCTTACACGCCCAGCTTAACAGAAGTAGAATTAATCCTTTAACTATGTTGCAGTTATAGAATAGTTAAGGATATGCAGTAAGGATGTGTATTTATAAGCACTGCGGTTGCATTTATACTTCACAAAACGAAACAAATTTCACTCCACATTTTTAAGTTGTTAGTGCTTTCGCATTTTAATTTTTTTGAGTTTCAAACAAAAATTTGTATAGAAAGTTTCCCTACCTTCATGGACTTCTAGATGCAACCCTATCACCGCTACCCTGAAAAACCCTAGAGCTTTCTTTTGGTTCATTTCACGCTTAGCGCAGCATTCGCAAACAAATTTAGTTTCCTGATTTTGTGAAATACTATCAGCAAACTTAATTCCATTAAATTATTAAATTTATTTTGTGTTAAAAGTAGTTTTCTTTATTAGTTGCATAACAATTTATATTTTGTATATTTCTTTGGCATAGCCACTGCGCAGTCAATGTAATTTAAGTTTAATGAAAAGTCAATAAATCATGAAATTTTTATGCAGGAAACAAGCACATAGCTAGGTTTTTGCCTTACTATGCAGTAAATCTCTCAAAATTACGTGGCATGCAACAATGGTCTGATTAGATGCTGCAGCGTCAATATGTACGATAAATCAAAAGGGCATCTTTTAAGCTGTGGAAGGGGAATGCTGGGGTGTATCAGATGTTATGCACCAAATTTGATCAAATATTTGTTTGTTTGGCAGCACAGACATACAAACACAAACACATAGATATGCACAATCATGGGCAATTTCAACTTAAGACGATACGAATGAATTGCTCCCCAATGGTATGGTAATGGTATGGTAATGGTATGGTAATGGTATGGTAATGGTATGGTAATGGTATGGTAATGGTATGGTAATGGTATGGTAATGGTATGGTAATGGTATGGTAATGGTATGGTAATGGTATGGTAATGGTATGGTAATGGTATGGTAATGGTATGGTAATGGTATGGTAATGGTATGGTAATGGTATGGTAATGGTATGGTAATGGTATGGTAATGGTATGGTAATGGTATGGTAATGGTATGGTAATGGTATGGTAATGGTATGGTAATGGTATGGTAATGGTATGGTAATGGTATGGTAATGGTATGGTAATGGTATGGTAATGGTATGGTAATGGTATGGTAATGGTATGGTAATGGTATGGTAATGGTATGGTAATGGTATGGTAATGGTATGGTAATGGTATGGTAATGGTATGGTAATGGTATGGTAATGGTATGGTAATGGTATGGTAATGGTATGGTAATGGTATGGTAATGGTATGGTAATGGTATGGTAATGGTATGGTAATGGTATGGTAATGGTATGGTAATGGTATGGTAATGGTATGGTAATGGTATGGTAATGGTATGGTAATGGTATGGTAATGGTATGGTAATGGTATGGTAATGGTATGGTAATGGTATGGTAATGGTATGGTAATGGTATGGTAATGGTATGGTAATGGTATGGTAATGGTATGGTAATGGTATGGTAATGGTATGGTAATGGTATGGTAATGGTATGGTAATGGTATGGTAATGGTATGGTAATGGTATGGTAATGGTATGGTAATGGTATGGTAATGGTATGGTAATGGTATGGTAATGGTATGGTAATGGTATGGTAATGGTATGGTAATGGTATGGTAATGGTATGGTAATGGTATGGTAATGGTATGGTAATGGTATGGTAATGGTATGGTAATGGTATGGTAATGGTATGGTAATGGTATGGTAATGGTATGGTAATGGTATGGTAATGGTATGGTAATGGTATGGTAATGGTATGGTAATGGTATGGTAATGGTATGGTAATGGTATGGTAATGGTATGGTAATGGTATGGTAATGGTATGGTAATGGTATGGTAATGGTATGGTAATGGTATGGTAATGGTATGGTAATGGTATGGTAATGGTATGGTAATGGTATGGTAATGGTATGGTAATGGTATGGTAATGGTATGGTAATGGTATGGTAATGGTATGGTAATGGTATGGTAATGGTATGGTAATGGTATGGTAATGGTATGGTAATGGTATGGTAATGGTATGGTAATGGTATGGTAATGGTATGGTAATGGTATGGTAATGGTATGGTAATGGTATGGTAATGGTATGGTAATGGTATGGTAATGGTATGGTAATGGTATGGTAATGGTATGGTAATGGTATGGTAATGGTATGGTAATGGTATGGTAATGGTATGGTAATGGTATGGTAATGGTATGGTAATGGTATGGTAATGGTATGGTAATGGTATGGTAATGGTATGGTAATGGTATGGTAATGGTATGGTAATGTATGGTAATGGTATGGTAATGGTATGGTAATGGTATGGTAATGGTATGGTAATGGTATGGTAATGGTATGGTAATGGTATGGTAATGGTATGGTAATGGTATGGTAATGGTATGGTAATGGTATGGTAATGGTATGGTAATGGTATGGTAATGGTATGGTAATGGTATGGTAATGGACTGGTAATGGTATGGTAATGGTATGGTAATGGTATGGTAATGGTATGGTAATGGTATGGTAATGGTATGGTAATGGTATGGTAATGGTATGGTAATGGTATGTAATGGTATGGTAATGGTATGGTAATGGTATGGTAATGGTATGGTAATGGTATGGTAATGGTATGGTAATGGTATGGTAATGGTATGGTAATGGTATGGTAATGGTATGGTAATGGTATGGTAATGGTATGGTAATGGTATGGTAATGGTATGGTAATGGTATGGTAATGGTATGGTAATGGTATGGTAATGGTATGGTAATGGTATGGTAATGGTATGGTAATGGTATGGTAATGGTATGGTAATGGTATGGTAATGGTATGGTAATGGTATGGTAATGGTATGTAATGGTGTAATGTATGGTAATGGTAATAATAAAACACTGCGTTATAATATTTTTCCCAAAACTTATTTTACTAGTAGACCCGGCATATATTATCCCGCCCAATTGTATAGGTCTGGTTCAAATACTGGTCGAAAACTGCGACATCGGGCGATAACTTCCGAATTGTTCGATTTATCGAAATAAATAATATCAAATATAGAAGTTTTTTAAAAGGAACAGTCATAAATATACAGACAAATAGTCAGAAATTTAAAATTGTAATATGAGAAAATATTTTAAATGGAAATTATGGCTTCCGGTCAATGTTCGATATGAAATGGAACTTCCCTCATGCATATGTGTAACTTACATGCACTTTTGCCATGGCAATCGTGTAAGACATTGCTGACATGTAATTTATGTTGAACCACGAAAAGATGAAGGCTAATTGTAAAAAACAATCACGTATTCATTAAAAATTCTGCATCAAAATATTGAACGACCAAAAGTATGATGGAACATTTGCAGTTAGCTAGCTAGCTTACACGATGGAAGAGTGAAGAGAGTATTGTAAAAATGTGGATACTGAGAGGTTGCTGAAGAAAATGTGTAAAGTAAATAAGAAGTTGCAAAAACAACATACAAACACACACATACGCGCCTGTCTAAAAGTGGTCTTGCAGTTGGAATTAAATTTTTAGATTGAAAAAGTTTCATAAACATTTCGGTGCATAGGTATGTAGGTGTACTAGTGAGTGTTTTTGTATATGCACTGCCCACATTCGTGTTGGTAAACATGTAATTGTGTCGTTGTGCAGATTTACGGGAAACGAATTGTGCAATTTCGCATACAATAGCAAAATTGCGGTTTTACAAAACGAAAAAAGTATTCTGTAAAAAATATTTTGCGCTTTATACAAATAAACATTTTAGGGCGACTATGTACTTCCAGTGTTTGCGTCTTGTTAAAAAAATTACGTGCGAATTTACCAAATTGGCAAGACCTTCGTGGAATTTTAAATAGCAAATCTTATTTCGTTTTCTAAATTGGGGTAGCAGTAAGCTAAATGACAATATTCTTTTGTGCAGAAAGTAGAATACTTGGATGGGATATGGACATGAAATACATCATTTCCTTCCTGTTCTTAATAAATAACAGAAAATAATGCAGACCAATCAGGAAATCAGCCAGTGAAAAGTTCAAAAATTATTCTGCAAATTTAAATTTTCTCAACATTTTTCGGATTTTCCGCAGACAAAAACGTATTCTCATCATCAATCTATGCTTCTCATAACTGGGTAGTTGTATCCACTTAATGCCTAGATATCCACCGACTGGTTAATATATTGCTTTTGATCTTACCTCAAAATATTGTTGCCAGAGGCATGAATGTGAAAATTTCCAAGATTTGAGGTAATAAGTAGGTTCATAATCTCTCGTTTCTCTACGATTCAGGAAAAAAGTATAAGGAACCTCCGGAAATTTGCAGTGTCATTTTCATGAATGTGTAGTTGAATCTCTGAAAATCGTACCAGAAAAACAAATGTGCTACAAATTCATATTTCTGGCGGAACGAAAATGTTTAAAAATTGAATTTCTAAAATTTTAAAAATTTTCGTTGAGCCAGGAACAAGAATTTTTTGCAATGAACCACAGACAACTTGGCGTATACGTAACAAGTTTGCTACACATTCGTGTTTCTGGCTCAACAAAAATTAAAAAAATATAGAAATTAAATTTTTAAACATTTTCGTTGCGCCAAAAGCATGAATGTGAAATTTATGGCTCTGGCACAACGAAAATTTTAAAAAATTTACTTTGGAAATTTTAAAAGAGGAACTGAAGGAATATTAGCCTAAAACCTATATCAGTGGAGAGACAATAATGAGAATATAACTTGCAAAAATATATTTATTTCAAAAACGAAAATTTCGAATTTTGCGAGAGCAATAAACTTTCAAATACGATTTCCCAAAATTTTAGTTTTGGCACATTAATACTTATGGCAAGCGTGCGACGATTTGTAAGAACATATCTGGAAAAGAGAAAATATGAAAAAATACATTATAGAGCACCCAATATTAAAAAAGCACAAAAAGTGATGTTTTCGTATGCAAGTATGAAAATAATGAAATTAGGGAGCAGCTGTCGCCACTTATTGTATGTTTCTATGTACATACGTTTACTTTATATATCCACATGTGTTGCCCAAAGAACGTATGTATGCAATAGAAAAAAGTAAGAAAATCTTGGTTTAGTTGTATAGAAACATATTATACTCAATGGCGAGTGTAGGCGAATCACTGAAAGTGATATCATATGCTATGTGTGGAAGCTCCTGAAAAGAATTTACATGAAATTATATGCTAACACAACTGAGTATAAAAAGAGAATACTCACGTACAGAAAAAATTTCATATATTCTTACATCTATCTATCTACGCATGTACTTGCATATGGTCCTGCTTTTCACGCTATTGGTAAAAGAAAAGTGTAATGCGATAAAGTTTTTATATGAGTACATAGGTACATGTATGTATGTAATCGTGCACCCATAAATATGTCGACACGTAAACGAGTAAATGAGTGATCCTTTGAGCTGCTTAGTGTCAGATTGGTATGTATGTAGGTGTAACTTTGTGATGATGCAGCATGTTAACTAACGGTGTGAAAAGTATTTCTAATTTAAATTACTTACTTTGCTCATTTATCCATTTCACTTTCGTTTTATTTTAGCTTTCGCGTATGCTTTTGTTTGTTCAACATCATATTGAAGTGGTTATAATGGTG
>CAXKVI010000004.1:122207727-122215227 GCA_964058755.1 Campiglossa producta
TTATTTTATTTTATTTTATTTTATTTTATTTTATTTTATTTTATTTCATTTCATTTTGTTTTATTTCACTTTTTTTAATTTTGTTTGATGTTATTTTATTTTTTTTACATTATTTATTTTTTATATTTTTTTTTGTATTAATTTTTACTTATGTTACTTCATTGCATTTTATTTTATTTTATAAATTTTCCATAATTTTGTTTTAGTTTATTCTGTTTTATTTTGTTTTATTTGATTTTGCTTTATTTAACTTAATTTTTTTTTTTATTTTAATGATCGCCATTAGAGATTCCGTAAAATTTTTTAGCACTTTGAACGTTTAGGTGTATTTTCTGGCGGGTGACAGAAAAACTTTTAAGTATTTTTGCTTTGAAGTTCTGTTAATACTCACCTACACACACATAAAAACCTACTCACGCATTTACATATATATAAATATTAATACTTACTACCACTTCAGTACATACACTGGCATAAGTATACGAGTATATCAACACAAACTGGTACATAAGTATGTATAAAAAAGCGTTGAAGAAAGGCATCACAGCATCATGCGATGTTACCAAATGACTGACTGTCGGCAAAGCATAAAGGCGTAATTGAGCCATATTCTAAGGAAAGTCAGCTGTCAAAGAGAAAATCAGTGGCATATTTGTGCTGAAGTGAATGTAAGAGGTGCAATTAGACTTCTTAGAATTTTTGCAATTAGGCGTTTGCTGGTGTTAAATATATGCTTATATATGTACGTAAATATGTTCATATGCATATATTATATAGTTTGTATGCTCCTCAGACCTTTTGATTTTATGCAAACTCATGTAACATAATCACATGTGAAATTATATGTATGTGTTTGTATACTTGACACGTGGTGATAATTTCATTTAGAGAAATATGTTCTCTGGAAACACTAATTATAGATCAGGAATTTTCAGAAATTGTTTACTGAAACTGATACTTACTTAAGAAAGTTTCCATGGAATTTCAAAAGGTAATAATTTTCGATTACATCATACGTAGTGATATTGACATCATTATAGTGTTACAGAGAAAAGTTTTGCCAATTCCTAACAGCACCTGCAAAGCAGATGAATTTTTGCTGAGAAGTTTCAGTGATTTCAACTTTTTTCCAAGCATATTTATCAGTTTTCGATTAACCAGTCATAGCCCTATTGGACATTTTTTAAATAGATGACAGCCCTCTAAAAATCTAGTGGCAACGCTTAAGTGTAAGATCTTGCAATTAAGCATATTTCTTCTTTTCTTAAGTTCATCCTAATAGTCAATTTAAAGTAGGCATATTGGGATTATGTGCTATCTATTGGCGGTAACACAACCTCCTTATTTTTGAGGTTAAAATACCATATAAAATATGTTTTGCTTTATACTTCTATCGGCACACCCTATATCTTTTTTTTAGTTTAAAGTAGGTGGCAACCAGGTAAACTGATACAAGTTTCAACATCCAAGTAGAAAATCTTAGAATGAAATATCCTGGCCGTTCTCGTGATCGATATACGAAAGAAAAAATAAAATGCGGTTAGGTGGCAACCCTAAGTGGCAACTCTTAGTGGCAACCCCAATTGAAAATTGGTAACGCTGAAAATAGGTCAAAAAACTCTGTAAACCGTTCCAAGTGGCAACACCCAAGTGAAAACTATTAGAATAAAGCAAGCTATCTGGATGCAAAATCGGTCAGTCGGTTCCCCAGATACTAGTAGTGGATATTCAATTACATAAATATCTCGTTTAAAGTTATAGGGCACAGTGTCATTAATCCCAAATTAGATCAGAAGCTAACATACTTTTCTCATTTTCAAACAGCAACAAAAATATTCCTCAAAAGCTCTGCGTATTTTTTTTTAAGTTTCAAAGAGCACAGCTTTTCAAAAAAAAGGAAAATATTGCATTTACAAAAAAGTTAAAAAATTCCAGCATCTATGTTAGTTACAAAATGGAATGCGAAAAGAACTCATCACAAATATCACGCGAACAACAAAAAAAAATATATATATAAAAAAAAACATAAAACAAACGCGACGTTCTCCCACAATACAAAAAAAAACCCCAGCAATATGAACGAAACAATGTACAAAGCTATTAAAATGAATGCGGAACGATAAAAATATCAACGGTGGGTAAAGGCCATAATAACAAATCACAACTACACATACAAAGACATTAATAAACACATACACACACGTATACAAGGCAAACAATAGTGTTGGTGACAAATGTGAAGTGTTGGGTAATAACTTCTTGTTTTTTTTGTTGTTGTTGTTGTTGTTGTTGTCATTGCTTGTAAATAGCTACCATTCTTTGGTGTTATTGTTGTTGCTGTTAAAAGTTGCGAGGTGTTAGATGATCATTTAATGCCATAGCGAACGTTCTAATGTGACGACAGCATCACAAAGGCAATAAGCCAACAAGTCATTCGAGATGGCGCAAAGATTTTTGTGATTTTCGAGCGTTTCCCATAAACACAAGAATTTTTAACTGTTAAATATGCTTGCTGATCAATAACTAAATATTTCCAGATATCGATGCTAACCAGATGGAAAAACCACCTATCTGAAAGCAATCAAATTTTACAGGAGAGCAAAATAACTAATTTCCTGGTAATCATAAGTCGTCGCTCGCTTGCCAAAGGCATGAATGTGCTAATTTGCTAGATTTGAGTTAATAAGGTCACGTGATTAACCTCTCGTTTCTCTACGATTCATGAAAATCCTGGGTTTCCTAAGTGTAAGGAACCCCCGGAAATTTACAATGCCATTTTTATGAATGTGTAGTTCAATCTCTGAAAATTGTGCCAGAAAAATGAATGAATACAAATTTCTAAAAATTAAATTTCCAAACTTTTTGAAATTTTCGTTGTGCCAGATTTTAATAAGTGGCATTATTTAAAATTTTACGATTTAAGTCAGATACGCTTATATGACTACCAAACGGTATTTAACTTTATATTTATTTATTTGTATATCCCCACATATCTCGAAGACGTCTTTACAAATTTATTTGAAATTTTGTATATAGGTTAACTTTACACAATGTAAATATAGACGTTGCCACTTATAATTTTTTTTACAGAGTTGCCACATATCTTTAAATTAGAAAACTTATATATAATAGGAAGATGAATGTGATTTTTATCAATTTGTATGCGTCTTAGCAGCTCGGAAGTCAACTTGCAATTTCCAGGTACTTTTTGAGCCTGAGTTAAGTTTGAGCACAAGCCTTCATATAAACACAATTCAACTATGTTGCTTGCAAATAAATACTGTAAATCATTCTGCATAGAACTCGTCTTATCAAGTCATTGCCCTTTCTAATAAAGAACCAACCCCATGCGTCTCGCTCTTTTGAAAGGACAAGTCATGTGCACATCGTCTTAGGTTGGCTTTTTCCTTCTATAACATTTTAATTGCGTGTTAATCGCTTGCGTGCCATTTTCATTTCCATTTCCAACACAAAGTAAGCTATCCATTCACCAGCCGGCTATTGGACTTTATGGGGCTGACGGGCTGGAAATGTGTTTGTGCGGCCTTCTCATCAATCAAAAGTTGTGAAAGCGTAAGTAATTGCTAGTGAGCGCGCAACAATTGGCTATGAACCACCGAACTCCCGAATAACTCTGTACCAACTGAACAGTTATCGAAGTGTCTAGCATTTCTTTTGGAAAAAAGTAGGTGGTAGTGACGGTTTTTGTTAAACCCTATTTCTATATTTTATTCTATTATTGATTTCTTCCAAGAACAGACCACACACTCGCTGGACCACCCTAATTGCCGAATTTATTTTCACAGTTTTGTTCAAAGTTTAATTATCTGGCTGTTTTGTAAACCTAGGCAACTAAGTTTGACTTCAAACTTGAAAAAATAAAATTTTTAAACAGAACATCCCTGATGCAATTAAAAACATGCCTAATTAAAAGAGGATATAATAAATGTTTTGGTTGTAGATTTACAACAATTTTTATGTATGTATATTAAACTTGTGGGTTTGAAATTTAATTTGCTTGGCTCTCCCGCTTTTTGTCACTTATGGTTGCAGCGTTAAAATTTATTATTTCGTATTATGTTTTGACCGATAAAATCGATCAAATGTCAAAAATGAATTAAAACAATCTGATTAATTACGTGTGTATTTATGTTTGTAAGAGAAGTGGTAAGATTGCAAAAGTCTTCAGTCTGTTATAATGGTTCGCAACTAGTCCGAATGGGCATAGTTCGGATAAGTAAATTTTAAATATTGCATAAAGTTGATTTGTTAGTCTGTTTATAGGGCATGCTCGAGGTAAAGGAAACAGTTAACCTCATAGTTTGAAGCTGATACTGGGTTCATGATAAAGTAGTCGACTTTTTAGCAGGAAAGGAAGTAGTTTGAAGATAAAGAAAGTTCCTTTACACCAATTTTTTTTATTCATAAATTGCTTTTTGAAATACTTTTGTATGCTTCATTAAATTCAATACCACATTTCTGTCACTGGCTAACCTGAACTCGTCAAAATCAGCGTTATGTTATGGCAAGTATAGTCGTTCATATTGATTTCCACTTCGAATTTTGAAAAAGTGATGGATTCGTGATCAGCAATTACATGAACCCCACGTATCAAGTTTCAAAACAATCCAATCAGTTGTTTAAAAATGCATCGCCATATTGAATACACCATTTTAAAATTTGAAAATATGACATCGGATTCTTAAGAAGCGATGACATAAACCTACTCGAATATTCATATAGCTGCTGATCACGAAATTGATATCACCGGCGAGCATCGTTTTATTAATCCCGGAGTACTCCCTTGAGAGTATGGAATTGCTCCCTATTACTCCCTATACTTCTGTGTATAAGCATACAATTTATATACTCCCTTTTAACATTGTATGTCCTAGGCAGGGAGTAATAGAAAAACTCCCTTTGACCTCCCAAAAACAATAAGGGATTTTACTCAAAGCTTTTTAATTAATCACAGCGGAGCAATGGGAGAGTTTTGGAGAGTATTTTTTAAACCTCCCAAAAAAGTAATACGGGAGCTTTGGCTATGCATCCCCTATTGTTCCCCAGGGAGTAGTAAAAGAGTTTTGAGAAACCCTCCCTCAAACCTCATAAAAATGCAATTAAGATTTTATAATTAGGAGGGATGTAGGCGCCTCCGCCGCTTTGTTTTCTTATTATTATTCAAATTATTCTTATGGTTTGTTTTTATATTTTTTATAATTTTGTTCAAGTTTTTCATGACCTGCTCTATAAAAATAGTGAAGTAGAAATAGAGAAAAACTCTCCTTTTACTCCGATGTCTATGGGAGTAATCTTTGACAAATCGTTGGGGAACACCTCCCTTATTGCTCCTGTATGAGTAACATGAGAGCACAGAGTGGAGAATTTACTTCTATTGCTCCACGATCATGTCAAAAGGAGTCCTCTTTCATTCATCGCTTGAGAAGAACTCTCATTCTACTCCACTAAGAGTAACATGGGAGCATACAATTAAAACAAATTTCCCCTATAGTCATGCTAAAGGGAGGAATCTTTTTTTCCTCGTTTGGAGTAGTCTCGCTTCAAGTTCAATTGGGGCTCTAAAAAATCGAAACGGTGGATTCAATAAAATCGAATTTTTAAAAAGTGATATTAGATTCGTAATCAGCAGCTTCATCTTGCCCCGATTACTAAGTTTCCAAACAATCCAATTAGTTTTTAAAAAATTCACTAAGTTTAAATTTTGAAGTTTAAACTTGCACTGAAAAATCGGACATTAAAGGTTTGTTTACTGACCAAAAAAAGTTCAGAGCAGGTTATAGCAGAGCAGAGCAGGGCAGCTGTCAAAATAGAAATAGAGCAACTTAGAGCAACTCAGAGCAGAAATGCCATGAAACACTTGAATCTCGATCGTTTCTTTTTATTTGTTTTTTTTTGTTTAAATCTTCATAATTAATGCAAATTCACGTTTACAAAAACATTGATTTTCTTTCAAGCTAATTTTTTTGAAGTTTTCAAAAATTTATTTTTTCCTGACTGACAATTGCTTCTCTGCTCTAACTTACTCCATAAAAAAAGCTAGAGCAGAAATTTGTGATCTGGATTACTCTAGTTTTGTTTTGAGCGTACTCATGAAACAAAAGATAGAGCAACCTAGAGCAAGAAAAGTGTTCGTTAAACACAATTTTGTGAAATATCTCAACCTGGCGTAAGCTAGAGCAGCCCAATAAGCAAACCTTAAATTTTTTTAGAATTTCCAAAAAAAAAATTTTTGAACCCCTATAAAAAAAAAAAATTACAAAAAATAATATTTGGACAACGGACGCTTTGTTTGTGCTTGTTATGGAAAACCAACACAAATGTTTACCAACATAATGAATTAGTTTCACTACAGCCAAGAACTAAATAGCTTTGTTTTACCAGAAATGTAAAGCTTATAATAGCTATATGAAACCTGTCAGCCTTGGCTATGGTCTGAAATAAGTAGACGCCTATACAAACCCTGCAGAACACATTGCCAACTGCCATTGGGCTGTTATATAATAGTTTATTTTTGAGAAATTTTGTATTCACGCAAGCAACACGCTTTAAGCTAGCTAACTCTTACTGAAACCCAGACCAACTTTAACTGTCATCCAGACCAATGCAGATATCCATGGCTTTGTAATCACTTTTCTACAAAATTACCTAGCTTTATTTTCCAAAGAAAACATGCGTGTTAAATTAATTTAATATAACCTCTTTCATGGTTAACTTTTCCTGCAGGGTAACATATACATTTACATATATTATATTAAGCATGGCTATAAAAATGAGGGCAACTGTAAAGAAATATGTACAAAACAAAAGCTACAACAAATTGCTAAGCACAACAGGTAAAAATTACATTGCAGAATGTTATATTTTTTAGTTGATACAGGATGTTTAGTATACATACTTAAACCTAACTGTATCTTTTTTGATTCTATTTTAAGCCACGTAACTTTCGATAGTCATAAGATAGTTATTAAGTGACGTAGAGCATGAAAAAAAAAACAGAAAATTTATTATATTTTTATGCTCAGTAGTGCTTCGCTTACGAGTTAATATAATTTTGTTTGCATAGTAAGTCTTTTATCAGCCCTCTATGGTATAAAGGGTCATTGACTGTCGTTCATATCATCTATACGCGGTGGTGCACCCTCGGTTGTTTTGTAGAAACAAAAAATATTTTTCGTTAAAGAGCACTTGTTTTAGGAGTACATACCAGAGAACTCTAATAAAAATTCAATTTCATACGAAAATGGTGTTCCTATTTACATCGCGATGTCCTAGGAGAGTAAAACCTAACCCTGTCGGGTAGGGGTTTACAATATGCCCGAGGTAGGCATACCGTTCGTACAGGCGACTTATATGCACACAGGTTATAACGTGCAACTCGATGATTGATCTACGGATATCGCAGCCTAAATCAAAAACCGTCACAACTCAAAACTTTTTTAGGTCGCTTTCTTGGCATGGATTGCCTAGTAAAAAGTGGTA
>CAXKVI010000004.1:122220227-122253245 GCA_964058755.1 Campiglossa producta
CAATTGCGCTATCACAGTTCAGGTTTCATAGTATGAAAACGACCCAGAACTTTAAAATGGTGTTGTCATTGGAGTAGACCAATTTCCACCCTCTACAGACTTTTTTTAGCAATCAGCTGATTCTGTCAAAACAGGCAAATTCATTATAACGGTATCGCTTTCTTCTGGATCACATTGATCTGGAGCTTTGGGCTTAATACAAGAATTTTATTGGAAAAAATACGTTAGAATTATATGTATAATACCTTATGAGAGCCAAGTTATATTAACTTTTATGTGGAATTATACAATTACATCTAATTTTTCGATTAAATACTTTTTATCTTTATCAAGTAAAGAAGCTATGCTTAATTCCACCTTAGGAATATTTTTAATTGAAGAATATTCAAATAATCTCATACGAGTTTAGCTTTTTCGATCCCAATCCTCGAAAAGATAAAAATATTATAAATTGTCTTGATGGAGATCGGAAGACTGAGATTGAGAAGTGAATGTCGTCATATTCGTTCAGCCATCGAATTGTTATTGTTTGCTATTATTTGCTCATAATTAAGCAATAAAGTAAAAAGCCGCACAAAACCAAATACAAACATAGCAATCCATTCAAATCACCATTACTAAGATAAATAAATGAACGCAACACAAATTATAAAAGCTCAATATTTTTTTATTACGAAAAGAAATTTGCATCCTTTTTGGGCTCTGCTTTATTTTTAAATATGTTCACGTTCATACCAAAACCAACAACCATTTCTTTTAATGAACTTTTAATGAACCCATTTGTAGTCTTTGTAATATCATTGGGTTGCGTTGTTTTTGTTACTTTGAGCAAAAGTAAAAGTGGCTTTTTCGCGTAAATAAAAACTGTAAATGTGCGCAACTTAACGTAAGAGCAAATAGTCAAATGGAAGGAGCACACAAAAGGTTTGGTATTCCTTTATATGGGCCACACAGTTTATGCCTTTGATTTGCTTGAAAACAAAAAAAAAAAAAAAAATATGCTCATAGCCTTTTGTTAAATTCACAATCACAGCGCGGTATTTATGAGGTTAAAAAGTGTTTGTTTGTTTTTTTGTTATTAGTAAACCTTTTAGTTATTTCAGGCGGCAACAATTTTTTGTTTTACAACAGTTAGCACGTACGTTTTTCGGAAGTTTCTTGTTTTCTTTGCTCTTTACAGTTAGGTCGTTTATTTGTGTTAGTAGAGCACATTTTATGGCATCAAACTCATAAGGCATTCTCGTTCAAGCAATATATTACGGAAGTTTTTAGTATTGCGCTCTATTAAAACTTATCGCTTGTTTGGGCTAGTACACGCAAAAAAATGTGCTTAGGCTACATTTTTTTGGTGCAAAACTAACACTATTTTGGTGTCAAAGTTCTTTTGCTACACAAAAATGGAGTAAAATGAAAAGGTGTGGTGTAAATCCATAAAAGCTTTTCGTCGCTACCATTCAGAGAAAGCTATAATTTGACGTCTGAAAGCATAAGTACACAATAACTTAATGGTAGACAGCTCCGTTCAGCAGTTAATAATATGGCAGTCTGGTGGCAGTCTGGTGAGGCAACGTGAGTGAGTGTGGTGTAAATAGTTTTTTTTTTTTTTTTTTTGTTACTTTGACTCCTTTGTGGTGTTAAAATAACACATTTTTTTGCGTGTAAAAGTAAAATGGTGATCCGGTTTAAGCAAAACCACGTACAAACTTTCACTCAAATTTTACACTATGGGGTAGGTGAAATTCAAATGTCGTTTCTTGACATTCTATTGCTCAAAACCCAAATCTGTTTTTATTTGTAAATGGAGCCGGGTACCCAGAGTTCCTGGTAAGCAAATCTCAATTCTGACCGAAGTTCCCTTTATATGTTTTTGCATCTTGTTTAGGTATAGCGCATATGGCTTAAACAAGCTACTGAACTTCGAGTTGCTGCTATTGAAAAGGACCCTTTTTCAATTCGAAAAGCGCAGATCAAAGAAAGATTAGGCTTGTTGTTAGGGTAAAATGTTAATACCTCGCTTGGTTGTTGGAACTAAAATGTTAAATCTACAAATATCAAATCTACAAAAAACTGTTTTAACTAGAGAAACAGGGCACAACCAAGCACGTTCTTCGGGATAAATAGCGCATAGGTATGCCGTTTGCCACATGCAAGCTAATGCTGAAGGAGTATGTATTCCGTGGATACAATCCCCAGGGTGTCGGATATCCAAACAAATCTGGCCAAAATGGTATCATAAAAGATCTAGACCAAGCAACGGCTCCCCATAGATCTTAAGATCTGACAAACAAATTTCCCTCATCACACAGACACGTTGCGCTCTTGGTTTACTAAATGATTTAGTCTTCGCTGAGCAAGTGGCGAAACCACATCGCGTACGTAGTGCTGTTTAACAAGCGAATGACGCAAACCAATTCGTTCGGACGATCAAGCGCTCTCACTTATACACCTGCATTTACAAATCTGCCTGGGTATTAGTAAAGTAGTAAGGCAACAAAATGAATTTTTTGAATACAAATTTATAAGTAAAAGAACGAAGTGTGTTAGTCTTCCACGCAGAAAACTCAACCGTGTTAGTCTTCGTTGGGAGCGACGATATACGAACTTTTGCAGTACCTTTTGGGTTTAGGTCTGACGATATTTCCTTATAAAATGGCATTGTCATTAGGTAAAACTGCTCCTCAAGACCTGTTGAGAAATTTAGATTTTATTTATGACTTAGAAAATAACCTAAAATAAGAATTGAATGGCTGAAAGCTCTTTAGTGATATCGTCTTTCGATTGAAGCTTCTACTTATGGGATAAGGACATACCTAGTGAGCTTTTCTAACAATATTTTGGAAAAGCATGTGAGCTTATTTTAGAATTCATGCATCGATGAATTTCTTAACAAATATAAATTTTTTCTACCAAGACTTCTTTTGTAAATTAGTACAAATCATTGTGATTGATGACGAAATAATAAATTTCCCATTATTTAACTTAGTATATGAAAGAAAAAACTTTGTTCGAGACAAAGTTAAGGAAGTTTTTAACTTTTTGATCAAACTCGTAAGAATGTGCGTATGGAACAAACCAAGCGTAAAGTTTTATAATTTATTCACCAGTTTTTGTATAAATTATTTAAAAATATATATATATACTTTAGCAATATTTCTGAGTGAAGTATCTGTGCATTCCATCCGAGAGAAATGTATTTTTAAACATTTCAAAAGAAATTGTAGAATTTCATAGAAAAACTGAACGGTAAGTATGCTAATTTTTATTTGTTGCGAACGTGTGCGCATTAAGGTATATCTGTTTGTACTTACCGATGTGTAGGTAGCCATGTAACTGAGAAAATGCAGAGCTTTATACGCACTGTTGACTTTCATATGTACTCTCATTTGTAGATACAATGTAAGCAAATACAAAATAGGAAAGTTTGGAATAAAAATGAGAAATTAAATTCTTCTTTCTATCGGTTTTACAAAGTTTGTTGCATTTTGATACCGCCAAAAAATACTTAGAAAATCCTTAAAGATTTGTTTGAGCAAAAAATAAATCCATGTTTTAGGTTTGTTATAAATGAAATAACTGCAGGGATGTAGCGGTTAAGTGCTTGGTCGACTACACAAAATCGTGTCATATCAATGCCCGGCAAAAACCAACATCAAAAATTATTTAGAACAATTATTTTTCTAAACGGGGTAGTAGTTTATCAAACTCTCCGTAAGTATTTCGGCCATGAGTAGCTTCTTAGCGCAAAATCATTTGTTTTGCAAGTACCGTTCGGATTCGGCAAAAAACTGTAGGTCCCGCTAACTTGTAGGAAAAAATCAAAGCATCACACTACAAGTTGGAAGAGAACCTCGGAAAAAACCCCATAGTTTTATATACATAACATTTTCTCTCTTTTAAAAGTTTTTATTTTTTTTTTATTTTCATTATTTAATTTTAATTTAATGCTTATACTCTTTGATATGTTTTTCTTCAATTTTTTTTGTTTCATTTTATTATACTAATTAGATTTGGGTTATTTTCTCTATATTTTTTTAACACACTATGGTCAAAATTATTTTCTAAACAACATCAACAAGAATAAAAAACATACGTATTTTGTTGTTGCATTTTTATTTACAGTGCACTAACACCAGCAAAAAATATAATCTCGGACTTTATATCTCAAAGGAAAATAACACATATTAATAAAAAGCGAAAAATAATCTGCTCAGAGTGAGATATAAATATCTTTGTTTTGCTTATTTTCGATGACATGGGGTGTGGGGGAGTCTAGATGGTGATTACTTCATCAGGAGATATTTACTTTTTTACACGAGTGGCAACCGCCACATTGTCTTTGCTTGAAAACGAAATGCATTTTCGGGGATTCCCCTATACAATGCATACGTTGGAGGAGTTACCGCGCGCTATTTGCTTGCCTAAATTTCCTCCGTCGGTGTATTTTTTCGTTGAACTGGAGTAAACCGCTTTGCTTATTTTCGATGACAAGGGGGGTGGGTAAATAATTATAATAAATCTGCTTACGTATTACTTGAACGGCCCCTTAGAGCTAGCGTGATCGCCTAGCATGCTCAGGGTTCAAAATTCGAGTTCCCACCAAACGAAACTAATAAGTCACTTTCCGAAGTGTCGCATAAGTGACGGTATGGACGTCACGTATGAGTGGGACAATTTTTCCCGAACGAAATTGTTTAAAAAAGAGAAAACCACAACTTCCACCATGAAATTTATCTTCTTGAAGTAACCTTATCGGCACTTTGGCTATAGAAAATGTTGGCTGGGATGTAATGCGTTTTGCATCTATTCAAAAAAGGTAGCCTTCCTACTGATTTTACTCTAAAAAAATAATCGATTCCAAAATTTTATTATTTTATTAGTTGTGTTGCCATACATTTTGGTGATCAAGTTCATTTTCAATATTGTTTGATTATGATATCCAAAAGTGGATGAATAGGTGAAATTATCAATTGCTTTAAAAACTCGCGGTAAGGTAGTGAAGAACTGATGAAAAGAACATGCAAATAAATGTGGGTCAAAAGACAATCCATCATTTCGCACTTTCCATTTAATTCAAAATTTTCATTTAAAACTAAATAAATTTTTGTTATTTTGAATAGTTAGATCTAACCATTAATTAAGATAGCACATAGAGGTTCACCTCAATTTGAAAGTTATTAGGAGGAGCAATTATTTGACTAAAAGATTGCTAAAAAATATGTTAGTTTTATTTTGAGACAGATGCTGAATTTTAACTGAACTTTTTTCATTCTGAGTTAATTCTCTTTACAATAGAAAATTCATACAGAAAAATATAATTGCAAAGGGAGTATTTTTGAATACTACAGTTTTATTTAAATTAGTGATGGTAAACTCAAGTTTTTGATAGAACAAAACACAGAATGAATTTTTTTTTTTGATAATGGATTAAAATTTTTTTTTTTTGACTTGATTCACTTTACATAAGAAAATCAAAGCACATTCAAAGACGAAAACTTATAACATAAAGATGCAAAGGCATCTATTTTCGGCATTTTTGTCTCAATGACTATTTTATAAGCTATCAAAAAGCATCATGTTTATAATAGAAAGTGCGATTTGTGCCAAGTACTTTTTGACGATATATAATAAAATTTCCCACTAGTGAGCAGCGAAAAGAAGGAAAGCATGCGCTCTATATGACAAAAAAAAAAATTTGTGAGATACGTTGTATTCACTGCAGTGAACCAGCAAAGCAGAAAAGGGTAAAAATTCCAAAACAAGCAAGGAAGTCTAAGTTCGAAGCGATATAAGTGGGTACAACTTCTTTTTGGTATAAACTATTTGCTTAACATTTAGAAGTAATATTCAGCTTAACAATTTTCATTTTCATATTTTCATAATATTACCAGCAATCTCCTTCAAAAAAGCAGAAATTGTATACCAAGAAGTGAGGGATTTAGCCGCGGAAAAAAATCATTTTTAATAAAATCTTATTTTTAGATTTTAGTAATGCAAATATGAACGATGCATTTCTACTTTGTATGAAGTTGAAAAATAAAATTTTGTTATATATTTTGCATATAAATTTTAAGTGATTTTAGTTTTTATATTGTGTGAAAATATAGCACATTAGCGTGGCTAAAAAAATAAAAATATAAAAAAATTCAATTAATTTTAAATTTTTTTTTTTTCAAAAAATTGATGAAACCGAGCCACTGTGCTATTCTGAGATAACCCGGCGTAGTGATGAATTTCTAAATGTATTCGTATGGTCAGCTGTTATGCCAGCGTAAATTTAAGCCTTGTAAACGCACTGTTGCTTCAAGCAATCAATATAAACACAACCTTCTTGGATACACGCTTCCGCTGTACGTGCGTCATGCAAGCTCGAACCAAAAAATGTAGTTAACAAAAATTTGTTTGATGCATTGACACTCGAACTATTTTCACATTTTGTGAGTTTTTCATTTACTTTCTTTACAAAAACATTGAACACAAAATGATATTCATAAACATTTTTATCAGCTCTAACACACTTCCAATTAAGATTCTCACCTATTTAGCATTTTTTTGCAGCAGCGTCCAAAATCACTTTTATTTCACTTTCACTTTTTTTCTAGTTACTAACGTTGCCATTCGAAAAAGCCAAGTAAAAACACAAAAAGGGTTTAAAGCAATGAAAGACAAATTTTTTTGAGCAATTATCACACTAATTTTCTTAAATGAAAATGCTTTAACAATTCATGTTTTTTTTTTTTCTTTTCTTTATTATTTATTCACAGGTGTGTACGCGCACGACGCCGTTCAAGAGCAAAATACGTCCAAATTCGCGCAGTCCGTTCGGCAAACTGAACTGATGATAAATTCAGAATGTTTATCAGACCAAGATGCAGCCGTAAAATCGTGGGAACAGCGTCGACGCAGACCGAATTCGAAGCCGAAGTCAAAGCAGCAGCAATGACAGTAGCAACAGTGGCTGTGGCATTTATGCTGGTGAAAAGTGATGCTGGCTATGCAAAACACAGCTACATACCTTCACATATAAATACAAAAACAAAAAGGCACATCAGTTGCGCCATGCGGCTTGTATGGAAACATATGAACACAATAAAGTAAAAGTGTTAGAACTATGGCAACAGGATATTCAAATGACCTACAAAGTATCTACATATATATATATGTATGGGTGTATGCATGTCTGCCAGAAGCACTGTCAACGCTAACTGCTCTGCTGACACTGAAAGTTCTAATCAAATTTAATCGCTGCTCTTGCTGCTGCAGCAATGGTAATTTTATTGTATTGTGGCTCTTCGCTTGAATGGGTGCTGCCATATCCGGTGGGGTATACGTAACTTCGAATTTAATGCACAACAACACATTCGTATTTAGGTTTGTATAACCTAGCTCAATGTTCGGCATTGGCAATTCAATATTCGTTACGATGTAAGAGATTTGTGTAGAATTTTTGTAGCACACAGTTGTGCGGTGTTTTCTTGCTCTCTTTCTCCCGTTTCCTAAGAGTGAAAGAGCATTCGATTTTCTCTTTGGCATCTAAAGAAATCATAAACTATGCAGTGTTGCATTGCTTTATCAAATTTCTCACTTTAATTTCGTTATAAGTCACTTTTTATACTTCAAGCTTTTGATATGAGCTTATTTTATTGAGCTTTGGCGGTTATAAATTGAATAGAAAACTTTGATTTGGTAATCTTAAAGAATTGTATTGCTTGATTTCGCATTTTTCCTATATTAAAATAAGTGTACGGCGCGATATATCTGCAGGTTATCATCATCAGCCTCAAAAGGTATTTTTGCTCCGAGCTTCTCTTCCAATCCAATCCAAATCCAATTTTCAACTGATTTTGAAATTCTCAACGGTTTTGGGTAGAGAATTGTTGACACTTTCGCAATATATATAGTTTTTTGTTCATTAGAAAAGGGTATGACATGTGAATTTTTGAAATTTGAATTTTTTTTTGTTTTTCCGGCTTCGACGTCATTTCTTTGCCACTAATTGACAATGTATGAACCTTATTGGGTATGCGTCATAGAGAGGCATTCACTACTTAATTATACCAGTTTTTCTTTATAGTTTTCAAGATATGCAGCATAATTAAATATCAATTTTTTTGGTCTCAAGCGCCCTACAGGGGTACTATGTGAAGGAATGTGAATAACAAAAAAAGAGTAATTTTTTTGGGGTATTTCTTTCCTTTAGGGGTCAACTGCTAATAAATTAGCTAAAATTATGGGAGGTAGCTCAAAAGGCGGGTTTTGGCCTCAGGATCACGAATCCGGAAGCGGCCAACTCAGAAATGTGTGCTGCCCATAAATACCATGGATTCTGTCCCAATTTCGGTATCGGATCCGGGTAAATTTTCGGTTTTTTGACCATAACTTTCCACAGAAACAAAAAATTAAAAAAGCGCTTCCGCATTCGTGATCCTGCGGTCAAACCCCGTCTTTTGAGCTATCTCCCATAATTTGAATCGTTTTCAACCGCGACCAAAATTTGTGTGTGATATCTTCGGCCATATTACTATCGATTTAGGGGTTGAGCCTTTGAAAATCTGATGAAAAAATGTTTTCCCTACAAATAAGGACCACCCTAATGTACATTTATGTATGCATTTATAAATATTTATATAGGAAAATTGCATACCACTGAACGCGATTTCCTACTTATGCAATTTGATTGTTTGCAAGCATGGATATTCTTTTAAATATAAAAATTCCTTTGGGTAGTTTAACTTTATTGCACTGAAATACGTTGGCAGGAAAGGAAGAAAAGAAAGAAAAATTGTTAAACAAATAACAATGTGGGTATTGTTGGGCAAGTTGGTGCAAAAAATTAAATAACAAAGTTTCAGAGCTTATAAAAATGCTGTCGAAAAATTTAATCTTCATAACAGTTCCATATCAGTGAGCTTGGATGTATTTGGGTAGAGTCAAATTTAATGCCAAGTGCCATGGTAGGCTGCATTGATAAGTTGACAGTGAGCCTGCGTACCATAGCCTAGCTAAAGCTTTACTGCATTAACAGAATAATTTCGGACCTCATAGTTAGCATAAACATTTTTACCATCATCAAACAGAGGCACAGGGCGAAATTATTTTAACGAAGCTTACTTATACTTAGAAAAGTTATTGTCAATTCCCAGAGATTTGATGAATAGTCGCAGTCTTATATCAAAATTTGCTGGTTTAGTAGCCCCTAGGAGCTATGAGCTGTCGATCGCAATATCGGCAGGTGACACAAAACATAACCTTATATAAATATCTGTTATAGCCTAAACTAAACCATAACATGGCCATCATCGATCTAAAAAGTCCCTTGAAACAAGTCGACGTTAGCTAATGCTGCAGCAAATTTTTAATTAAGCAGAAACAAAAAAAATACAATCAAAAACTAAGAAATATTAATTAATAAACAATTAATAACAAAAACGATTTCTGCAAGTGCAAGGACACAAAATACCAACAAGATTCAGGTGGAAATGAGCAAGGAAACAATGCGTAATTAGAGTGCCAACACAATTCAATTGGCAATTTGGCAAATTCGCATTGGTAACAATCATTCAAATGTACTGTGCGACTTTTAATCTTCAAAAGTGATTTGTTGATTTTCAAAACAAAACAATACAAATGAGCGCAAAGTAGGCATCGAAAAAGTGAAAACCAAATGATGCATGCCGCACTTGTGTGCGCTACAATGCAAATAATTAATATTTCTTGACTAAAAAACAAAAATAGGGAGAAATGAGAACTGCTGTTGTGCGCTAAGACTGCTGGCTTTCCGCGTTGTTTAAGTTTTCCTCAAGTGATTGGCGAGTAAATGAAAAGCCAATATTTATAGTTTTGTGCAGTTCTAGCATACAAGACGGAGCTGGGTAGTTGATGATGGCTCCCTTAGCCACTTTTGCCTCGAAATCGAACAGCAAAGAAAACTGATTCAAACGAGCGCGGAAATTCAATTGCACTTCTTGGAAGTAGCTAGGAAGTTATAATTTTTTGTTCTTTATTTATTTTCTTATTTAATATGGTTGCTTGCAAAAAATATTTTTCTTTGCAATTAGCTGTGTTGAATTTCTCCTGAATTAACAGCTGCCAATTAAGTTTATTTTTAATCTTCCTCACCAATCAAACCAGGAAAGATATTTTCTATGTAAGTAAGTCAGCGGAAGAAGGAAAGTTCCCGAGACCATATATGGAAATTGTAGACCCTCTTCTGAAAAAAAAAACAAATAAATAATAAGATAAAATAAAATAAAATAAAATGAAAAAAAAACAAAAAAAAAAAAACAAACAACAAAAAACACTAAAATAAAAATAAATAAAATAACGTAAATCAAAATAGAATAAAATAAAATCTATCTACTTCTACTTCTATCTACATATCTATCTAACAATACTAAACATGCGAAGACTTTTCGAAGGAGGGTCTTCTATATTGGCCTTTAGAGTAAATTTTTGCATATTATTTTTAACCTTTATTTATTTCATTTCTTTTAATTTATTTTTTCTTTATTTTATAGAATTTTTTGAATATAACTTAATTTTATTTTATTTAAATTATTTAGTTTTATTTAATATTTTTATTTTTTCTTATTTTTTTTAATTTTTTATTTCATCTTGTTTTATTTAATTTTATTTTAGATTATGCGTGCATGCTTTTTTAATTTATATATACTATTTTATTCCTTTGTGCTGTTGGCCATGAAGCTAGTCGCCTAACATATTGCTCCTATAAATCCTTTCATGCTACGCATTCACATATCGTCCATGTAACTACTTACATATTTATAGAGCCGCAAGAATACATTTTGCAACACTTCGTCGCATCCGTCCCAGGCCAGCCTTTCCTGCTTTGCCAGTTTGTATGCTCAACTGCCTGTTATGCTTGCTGACATTCAATGCCATTCACAGCGTAAATGTCATGTTAAATGTTGCATGTACTGCTTATCAAATTAAAATGCAAAGCATTAACGCAATTATGGTTGGTCTACTTTTAATGCATATTGTTTTTATTTTTCCTCTTGAAAATTTCTTTACTAACTAAATGCATTCGCTGTTTATTATTTTCATTTCAAAATTGCACTCGTTTCTCCCTTTGCGAAGAATTTCATGCAACGCAGCTAGCTTACCCTTCCATTGGCCAGCAATTGCGATGCTTTTTTAGTGTATGTATGTGCGTATGTACACATTAGCAACTAGGTATATTTTCATGGAATTTTAATAAACACTTTCAGCGTGCAAAAAAGAATAATTATCGCATTATGCATTTTCTTTTTGTTTCTGCTGGTTACAGAATATTGTAAATGTTGCTCATACGCCACGGTGCACTGCATGAAGTGACACATTGTGCATCATTGTTTGCATCGCAAAATTAATAAAATAAGACAATAAAATAAAATGAAATAAAAAAAAGAAAAAATTAAATATAATAAAATAAATTAAATTAAAGAAAACCGAATAAAAAAAAAATATTAATCAAAGTAAAACAAGAATAGTCTTAAATTATCAAAAATGTGTATATGCTTCGTTTAAATAAAAATATAATTCAACTCGTGTGGAGTAGGGTAGAATCAAGCTATGTGCAACACAATCATAACATCATTGTTAATATTTTACAATAAAAATAAGTCGTATTAACGCAACATTAAACTTACATTCATAAGTAGTACCCATGTATGTATGGGTCATTCCATGCTAAATCGACAAAATATTTACATGTCCCCCTTCGATTTCGCTAAAAATTTGCTATCTTCTTCTACCCCCCGAAAGACATTTTCAGAATTTTTTAAAAATTTTTTTCCCCAAATCAAAAAAAGTTATGAACTTTAAAAAAAAGTTTATTTTTTTATTTTTAAATGCTGTAACTTTTTCAAAAATCGACCGTTTGGGATCATTTTTTTAATTTTTGTTTGGTTGTAAATGTAGTTTTCGGAAAAAAAATACACAAATTTTTAAAAGCCTAGATATATAATTTTTTTTTTTTTTCAAAAAAAAAGTCCGACCCTTGCTTTTATTTTTATTTTTTTTTTTTAACTCCAACTAATTCTGCAATAAGCCCCGCTAATAACAAGAAGTGCCGACAATCGCTTCTAATTTTTTTTTTTTAAACCTGGCTCATTTATACCACATAAAAAAAGGGGCGGACTTTTTTTTAAAAAAAAAAAAAAAAAATTATATATCTGGGCTTTTAAATTTTTTTTTTATTTTTTTTCCGAAAACTACATTTAAAAACAAAAGTTAAAAAAAAATGATCCCAAACAGTCGATTTTTGAAAAAGTTACAGCATTAAAAAAAACGTTTTTTTAAAAGTTCATAACTTTTTTTAATTTGGGAAAAAAAAATTTTAAAAAATTCTGAAAAATGTCTTTCGGGGGTAGAAAAAGATAGCAATTTTTAGTGAAATCGAAGGGGGTCAGGTAAAATATTTGTCGATTTGACATAGAATGACCCGTATGCATGTAATATCTAAGTAGTTGTGTACAAGAAAGTTTCTGACAAGAGATTGACTAAACAAGCAAAGCGAGAATTTCCGAAGCGAACCCAAACGACTATTCTCTTGTTTGTAATATTATGACAATGTATTTGGCACATAACAAAATAAGCAGACGTGGCTAAGGTTTGTCCGCCCGGTTGATTTTAGATTTAACAAGGCAACGGAACTTTGTGGCAAAACAAGAGTAACAGAAATAATGGAGTGAAAGCCTTTTGTAAATGTAATTGTTATGCTTCGGTATGGATGTAGGTAGGTATGTAGTGTCTTCTAAATGTAAACATGCAACAAATGTCTCAAGAGGAAGCTGATGACAGCGACATAACGGAAATATGGTCGCATTGGATTTCATGTACTTTTGACTCGCGCTGTCAAAACAGCACATCTAATAAAGATAAAGAAGTGGGTTTTGTTTTTTGTAAAAAGAAGACATAGTGCTTTTGACGTCTGCTTGATATATTAACATATCCAAGTTTAAACTTTTAAACATATGAAGGCTTACTGAAAACCAGAAATGTTGTTAACCTTCATTTGCTCTTCCAAATTACTTACGATTAAGTCTTTGGATAAAGCTTGACGATTTTTCCCGACTTTTTGCGCCAAAAAACTTTTTTTGCAGTTTTCTTCCTGGGAGTGAACCGAATCTCCTAACAAAAAAATTGGCTCTGTGGAAACTTTTGTTATACAAGATAAACTAAATTTACCGGTCTAGTATTTTTTGATATTATGCATGGAGAAAAGGTGGCTATAGCTCGAGAATTAAGGGCTTTACAAAAATAACTATTTTCATTGTCGATGGGGAACTTCGTGACAAATAAACGGTAAAAGTAAACTTTTCTACGCATAATAAAGTTTTCGACAAAAATCCTGAAAAGTCCATACGCTGGCATATATTTTCATATAATTTCCGGAGCTAATTTTGCAATTGCGATATCTCAGAACTGGTAACTCTAAGAGAAAAAAATTTGGATCCATATTTTTAGAGAATTTCCAGGTCTAAAAACTTACCATTTTCGAGAAAGGTCCAAACCCAAAATTTTGTGATCGATGAAGATTTTGGATGTTTTCTTTATGACGGCGAACTTAAGCTGGCTCTGTTGGAAATACTGTTATTTCAAATGTTATTTTCACCAGACTACTTTGAAATTAGTTTTCGTAAAAAATTATATTTTGTAAACTTAAAAGTTTGGTTAACATTGTGATCGAAGAAACAAAATAGAGACAAACGAATGTAGAAAAACGCTGAACACCAAAACATAATTATGCTACTATTAATGGTATTGATTCCACTAAATGAAAAATTCGCATTTTGTAATACCGCCTTTGTTGAATTCTTTCTTATTAAGCAGATTAGTCGCTATTATCCCCGCATTCTGCAGCTTTGAATGTCTGAAAGCATTCCGAATATGAAAATCAACACAAGATTTAAATTAATTTAGAATTTTCATTCACATACTTTGCAAATGCCTAGATACAAAAAAAATTAATCTTTTATGTAGAAGGGGTTATGCTACATCAAGCAATAACAAATTTATATCACGCCCCTCAACTGTAGCCATTTATTATTCGATAACAAGAATTTCTGAATACATTTTATCTGAAAGCGTAATCGAATGTATGAAACGCCCTTAGCATCGAATTCTTTCGTTCTTATAGAAACACGTATTTACATATAAATTAGAGATGTTACGAGTTGGAGATTTCAGGCATACGATAAAATAAATGTGGGTGCGAACAAAATACTTGGATAGTTTCTTTCCTCAGGTGCAAATTTTTTGAATATTTCTCTGAAAAAATTAAGAGCTGAAGCGCTCTTCAAAAAAATTCTAAGATTCGGTGTTTTTGAAAAACTATTTTTTAATCGGCTGGCAATAGTTCCACTCAGGTATGGTTATTTTTATTTTGCAAAAACTTAAATTTTGTTCTTCTCACCAAACATTATTATCAACTTCCCGGACATAATTATTCCAAAGTTACAAATTAAAGAAAATACTATTGCACTCTTTGGATATCTTGTATTTATTGCTCTGCGGCAAAAAAAATACTCATTTGGCTGCGTGGTGATCTATAAAAGCCTCTCACTTGTCACCCTAATTTTGAAAGTACATTTGGAAACAAGAAAGTGATGACATTGAACAAAAAATGCGTACTCTTTGTTCATCAGACTTCTTGTTTTTGTTGGTGCAGCAGTATAAATCACTCCGCATCCCAAGTGGTGAATAAAAATAGCTGAAAAGCGATATTTCGATAAATACGTATTTTGCTTACGAAAAGTAGGATACTTAAAATTCTTATTAAAAAATCATAGCTTCGATATAATGGGTTATATTAGATTTCCCAAACATATCCTCCGCAAAGAGAGGAAACGGAAAATCAAGCCTCTTTGGCAGCTAGGGCACCATATATCGACCAAATTTTTTTGTTACAATAAAGAAAAACATTTATGCTGTTTTTGTAAGGATAAAGAAAAAAAATCCAGAAATCCTCTTAACATAACCTTCAAATTTAGTGGAGGATTTTTGCAACTTTTTTCTTCTACCCGGTCTAATCTATTCACATTTTTTGTTCAATGCTTAAAAAGAATTAAGATAGGTGGCAGCCCTGTAAATCGCTCCAAGTGTAAACACCAGAGTAGAATGTCTTCAAATTAAGCAAACTTTGTATCTATATCCAAAAATGTACCCAAATTGCTTCACCCATGCCCGACATATTGGTCGATATACGAAGAAATAAACAAAATTAGGTGAAAACCCTAGCGGATTTCTTCATTGGTATACGACCGAAATACCTCTCCTTAAATACTCATATTGGCATATCTTCATCAATATTAAAAAAAGAGGTAGGTGGCAACCCTATAAACCGCCCGAAGTGGCAACACCCAAGTAGAGTGTAGATATTAGAATATAGCCGTGCCTGAGATAGTTATAGACAGTGAAAGGTTTCTTTTCCGTCCCCTTTTTTTAATTTCTATTCAAAATTTCACTCGCCGCTCAAAAAGCTAGCTTCAAAAAAACTTTAATTTTCGTTAGTTGAAAGAAGGTTACACTTCTAACGGATGTACAACCCACAGATATGTTCTTTGCTTAGATAATTATGAGTATGCAATACATACTATAGAGCTAACTTGTATCGAATATAATCCTAGAAACGAACAATACAGTGCAAACCTTTCTAGATACCAAATGCTTAGAAGTCACTTCGTTCCATTTAGAAACCCCGAATGCTTACATTCGCAACATCCCCCATTCAAATGTATAGTCTTATTTCGTGAATTCATTTAATTCAGCAGCAAATGGCTAGCAGCGTAAAAGGCAAAAGGACCAACGGGTCAAAAGTGCGGTTTGGTAAACTACGCGAGATAAGAAAAATAAAATCAGAATAGAAAAAATTTGATGAATTTATGCAAATTCCAGCACGCTAAAATGAAACTGTCTTAAGCACACTAGCAACAGCTAGAACAGCAGCACACACAATCAACTCGATGAAGTAGAGTAATGGGAATTAATTGCACATCAAAAGGAGGAATGAAAAGCACTGGTGAAGCTGGCGATGGTAAAGCTTTCTGCTTGCAATTTGTGCGCTCGCTGCTCTGATTGTGGCGGCACAATCTTTTGGTCGAAGCTGCTTTCAAGTTGACTAAGGCCGCCAAATCATTGAAATTAATTTTATGCCCATTCCCAAAAATATTTCAAACTGCCTGTAAGCTAAAATGGTTGAGCGATGTGGGTATGGCGATTTCATTTTTAAATCCAGTAAGCCCTGCGGCTAAAGCATTCAATATGCTGATATTTTAAAAGCACAAGACAGACAAAGAGGAAACACTTTTCTGCTCGTAGTTGACTACTATGATGAGCCAGTGGCTACGTCATGACACAATAAATCAGTGAATATTTTTTAGCTTTTCTTCCCTTTGTGCCTTTTGTTCGGCATTTACTCTAATACTTTTGGGTTTAAATTGCCAAAATGAAGATGTTAACATTGGCGTTAATGGTTTCGACTGTGGTGGTTTCAGTGATCGCGTTGGTTGTAGTGTCGGCCGGAATAAGTCTGCATGACCTGTCAATCGCGCAGTAACGCGATGGTTGGGGAAGACGGGAGGGTTGAATAAAATATTCAAAAATAGCAACGGCTTAATCTAGCGCATTGCCAAAATGACCATTCAAAAATTTATTAATTTGTAATATAAATATTTTTAAAATTGCATTGGTTGAATTAAATAGTCTTTCCTTTTCTTTCGTTGATTTTCCTTTACTTTCCTTTCTATATAATTTAATTTTATTTATTTTTCTTAATTTTATTTAGTTTAACTAAACTTGATTAAATTAATTTTAATTTTATGCAATTTAACTATATTTAATTTGGTACTTTTTAATTTTATTTGATTTATTTTAGTTAAACTTTCTAAACTTTTTTTTTTAAGAACTACTTGTGAAGTGCATACTGGGCTTAATACTCGATAGTCGGAGAAACGCATACGAAATATGGTTCCGATTGGAAACACCTAAGGCGTGTCACAGGGAGTAGTCTGAACTTTAATCCCCTTGCGGCAAGGCCTCTTCAGTATCCTCTTTTTCCTAAACTCCTTTTGGAGCATAGGGCCTCGACCACCTCTTGCTTTGTTTATGCGGGAGTGAACGTCCTCATCTGGCGACAAGACTTAGGGGCTTCCAATCAGAAGCATAATGCTATCCATTTTGAGTATTAGATAAAATGAAAAATCATTTTAATTTTTTGAGACTTCATAGGGCAATATAAACTTTAACCCCCGTGTGACACGCCTTAATCATTTCCAATCGCTACCTAATTTGTGTGTGGTATCTTCGACTATGTTACTATCGATTAAGGTGTTGACTCTTTGAAAATCTGATGATAAAATTGTATCCCTACAAACAAGGACCACCCTTATGTATGTACATATGTGGATATATACACTTGGGTATAGCAAAAATAAGAATAATATTTACACAAATATATGCACATAGGCTTGCATGTATTATAATCTCGAACAATAAAAAAATCATATGCCATTCACATTGATTGTGAATGTAAGGAGCAAACATCAAAGGAAGCCACGTAAAGTGAAATCTAAAATGAAAAAAGTTAGGTAAAAGCAACCATGGTTTCACTTTATTTTACAACATAAAGAAAAGTAGAACAAATAATTTTTATTGCCATGCAACGAAGACAAAATTTTAAGCAACATACACAATAATAGCTATATGCTCTAGAAAGTTGGGGAACAGTTCAAGAAAGCACTAAAGGAAGGGAAGAAAAGACCACACAGCAAGACAAAAAAATATCGAGATATTTTGGCATACCCTAATGTGTTTATATGAAAGGGAAATAAAAAGTTCTGTTCTAAAAAAATGTCAAATGACAAATATCCTGGAATCTCAACAGCAATAATGAAAAGTGCAAGTAACTCCAGATTTTATATCTTACCAATTTTATAATCTGATTGTAGTACTTAGCTCAAAAATAATAAAGATAGTCATTCATAAATCTTCAATTTCCGCGCTTTAAGTAGCGTAATATTACCAAAGCTATATAAAAGCTTACTCATCTTAATACCTTAGCCTTATCATTATTTAGACGTCATAAATTTCAAACTCAACACTTCCGCATATGTACATACGTGACGACTAAAGCCAAACACTGCACTGATTCGATATTAGAGAGGTGACAAACAATTGATTACACAGCTCTACGAAAAAAAAAATTTGGTTGCCCGGGATATTTTTGAAAATTCTAGTATTTTCAGGTATGCAAATCAAGACGTTAGGCACGGAGTTACTGGATTGACTGTAGTTTTTAAGATAGGGGTCAAAAAACCCTTTTTCATAGGTTACCGTATATATCTTGATGTTGGTGTCGTTGGAAAGGCGGGACTTCGCTGCTTCGACAACATATACTAGTTGTTAACGCATCTTCTTGTGTGTAAGAGAAATTGTCGAAATAATGTCAAAAATGTTTTTTTTTTTTATAAAAATAATTTACTTTTAGTAAAGCTTTTCTCTAATAAATAAACTATTTTTAAACGATCTCTAGTTATTTCTCTTTCCAACGACAATGAATGAACGACATTCAAGTTGTTTATATCCAAGTAGGGGTTCCCAGGGTATTCTAGTACCTGTAGAGCTGACATAAAAAAAGTGAATAGTTACTTTACACAAAGTTAGGCCATGATTTTATATACAAAAAATTTATGGTATGGAAAACCAAAATATTTTTCGATCCAAAAATAAAAAAAAAAAAACAATTTAAAAATTTCTAAACTTTACCCCTTCATAGAAATTTATAAAAAATAAACCTCGTTGAGCGCCGCCTTCCATATGTTTCACAGTGCATAGATTATTCATTTGTTAGATGTAAGAAAATAGGAGGGTCCCTAGGTCTCTAAAGAAACCTTTAGTTTTTTGAACCCACCTACTCGACACTGTATGAAAAAGTCGTACAGAAATGAGCACATCCAGTACTTTCGTGAATGCAGCCTTAATTTGGACACTCGAAAACATAAGAATTTGCAAAAAATATTCAGAGCAACAAAACAAACTTTATTTTTTAAATGTATCTGTATTACAACAAGAAAAACATTACAACAAACGATATAGTATGGAGATGTTACACATAATTAATACACCCACAGATAAGCGCATTCATTTTAAAATGGATACGGACAAATGTGCACAAGCATATAGGCCTTTAATAACAAGGAAAAACAGCGTGGTGAACTCCTATGCCATACAGACACGCGCAACAACAACGTGAGCCCCTATGATTTAACTGCCTTACTGACGTATGCTAACATATGACAACAAAAATTCACCTGCCATAAGTGTAAGTCGTTTTATATGTTTGTATACTGATTATTTTATTTTATTTTATTTTTATATGTTTTTATACTGAATGTTTGTTTGTAATATTTGTGTTTAATACCTTTCAGTCCTGATGATGATTTCAAACTGAAATCGAAATATCGACGTTTAAATATAATATTAAAATAAAATCCCAAAACATCTTGAGTCTTGAGCTCGAAATAGGAAAATAATTACATTTTGAAGGCCGAAGAAACAATTTTAACTAAATTTTTTAAAGCTGTGTAATGTATGGTCGAAAATCAACAGCCCAACATTTTTTGCTCGACCCAATATGAAAAAATCTCAAAAACCAGAGCACGTCTAGTACTTTTTTGAACGTAGCCTTGATTTGGATACCCAAAAATATAAAATACGTGTAGATCGTAGAACTAGCGTCAATCCATCCTGTAATTGCTAGAATGCAGTCTTGATTTGGATACCCGGAAATATAAGAATTTGCACAAATATTCCGGGCAACAAAAAAAAAATTTTATTTGGTAGAGCAATCAAATGTGGATACAAATAGTTAAGAAAGTTTACTGTCACAGCTTGTCTCTGCTCATAGGCGCGTTTTGGTCCTTTACATTCGAATTTCTAAAGATTCTTACCCACACTTAGCGACAGCAGTGCTTATTTCTGGAAGAAAATGACAAAATCATGATATTATCATTCGTCTTCCACTTATTTGTATTCTTGCTTGTTTCCTTACTTACTTACATGCATAAATGTATTTCAAATTTCAAAATATCTCCAACACATATGTATTAGGGTGGATTAAAAAAAAGAGGTGGGTGGTAATAATATTTAATGTATTTTTATTTTATTTTGCGAAGTCAGCCTTCTAAAAAATACCTCAAGTTAAAAGACGGGCGGCCGCCGTGGTGTAACGGTTAAGTGTTCGGCCTTCTACACCAAGTCGTGGCGGTTGGATGCCCGGCAAAAGTAACATCAAAAATTATTTAGAAAAAGAATTTTTCTAAACGGGGTCGCCCCTCGGCAGTAGTTTGGCAAACTCCCCGGGTGCATTTCTGCCATGAGAAGCTTCTCAGTAAAAAATGCATGTGCTTTGCAAGTGCCGTTCGGAGTCGGCAAAAAACTGTAGGTCCCGCCAACTTGTAGGAAAAACTCAAAAAGCAACACACCACAAGTTGGAAAGAGAAGCTCCTTCAAAAATCTCGTTAGAGGTTATGATAACCTGTTGGTATATCGCCGCCATTAGTTTAAAAGGTTATTTCTTAAAACAAATATACTTAAAAATTATTTTATAAAAAGATAAAGTCACTAAAAAGACTAATAAATAGAGAGTTAATTTTTCAACTCAGCGCATAAATGTAGGATTGACACGGGAACGGACGACAAGAAGTGGACAGACCTATTAGTGTGGGATTGACGACAAGTGAACGGACAACAAGAAATGGACAGATCTACTAACGACCTAAGAGAAGCGGACAGACCTATTACTTGACGACAGATACATACACAATTTAACGAAAGCGTTACCTTTTTCTTACTTTTTATCGTATAGTTTAGTTTTAAACATAGTATACCTTATATAGTAGCGCAACTCACAAAAAACACACTAATACACACGCACAGCATATTCCCCATAAGCACAGAAAAATATATTCTCAAACGTTTGGCAAATAATGAGGGTCATATTTTAGAATAATGTACCACGATTTGGACAAATTTTATTTTAGGGAATGGTAGAGGGGGTCGTATGTATAAAAACTGTGGAGGCAGAAACTGTCGGACATTTATATTATAATTTTTATATTTAATTATACCTCAAGTTAATACTCATTTGGCAAAAAAGTTGATCTGCTACTGGTAGTTTATCTTTGAATCGAAAAATTATTGATTGATTAATTGATATTAAGTTTTCAAAAAGTGAGAATTGACGTTGAAGGTTTCATCTCAAATGCGTCTCAGGTTGATGTCAAACAAAATGGCTTATTGGGCTTCACACTTTTCCTTCATTCCATTTCATTTGGAGTCACTCAGCCAGTGCCTTCCACTCAAATTCGTAAGAAGAAGAAAATAAGTTGCCAAACTATAGTAAGGATAAACAATGGTTTTAAATCAACCACCTATGTGAACACAACAACTTTAAAGAAACCTTAATAAATATATTTAATAAGTTCAAATGAACTTTTAATGTGTTATAATTTCGGAGCCTACAATTTGGGGGCTCAACCGAGATGTGTTATTGAGCCAGTGAAGTGATTAATAAGTGCGAAAGTTGTTGTCCGCTAAAAAAGTACATTTAAATAAGTGTGTATCTACATACTTTATGTGTGAAGTGCGAAAGTTGTTCGCTAGAAAAATACATAAAAAAAAAAAAAAAGTTGAAAATTAGTGCAAAAACCAAAAGTTTGGTTAAAGACCTGTGCATATATATGTACATGCAAATATCCTGCAAAAATCGAGAGGTGGTGCATCTTCCAGAAAAGTTTGGTTAGGAACATGTACATATATATGTACATGCGATCCAGTTCGTAGAAATTTCCGAAGCATCAAACTTTGAAATGAACGTTGCAATTCAAATTGCGTTGTGCTAAAAAATATTGCCCATATACATATGTATGTATAAAACACGAATATTCACACAGTATAAGCCGCACAGTTTTATATTGTAGTGAACGAGACAAAACGTCAATTAGTACACATATGCCGCACTGCAGTGTACGGAGACAGGTGTAGTTACAGCGAGAAGAGTTGCGAATTTGCAGCTGGTGTTACATACGTGCATGTATGTGTAGAGTTGTTGCGACAAAGGCAGTTGCAGCGAAAAGTGTTTGAAACTTTGAAGAAATAGTACACAGTGTTATCGTAGTGAAAGTCGAACAGCTTGCTACATAATAACAAAAGCAAACGAACGAAGTAAGTGTTTTCATATGTGTATGTGTGCGCCAACAAAGGAAGCTTGTTGCGCATTGTAAAATAAGAGCAGTGGACTCGAGAAGCAGTGTTTTTGTACGCATGTGCAAAGATAGTAGCAGAGCACAAGTCGTTATACTTAGTGCTGGTGAGAATGAGAAAACGATTGTAATCGTTGATGTATGAAACGAGTTGAAACAGTACAAATAGCAAATAATGCTAGAGTGAGTTAGATATATACTAACGTCATTTACTAGTGCGAAGTATATTGAGTTCAATATAAAAAAAAAGTAATAAACTATATATACAGTAAAGTGCCAGTATGAAGCAAAACACAAAATAGCACAAAGCAACTATAATACCCAAATCAAAGAGTAAAAGAGTCAAAGCGCTAAGCATTATCATTTCAAAAGTAAAAAATAAACTACATACAAAATGAATGCAAGTGTGAAGTACGAATTGCATAAATCATCTTTAATTCATCAGAAAGAGACAACATCAATTCCATGAGAGCAACAAGTGGTACAAAGCATTAAAGGCGAAGGAAGCAGGAAAAGGCGAGTACGTATCTTATTTTATAAGTGAAATAGCGCTAATAAGAATTTCAAAACAAATAAAAAATATAGAGTAGAGTGAATAGAGTAGAGTCAGTCTAATAAGAATAAATCAATAAGAATTTTAAAACAGATGAAATATAGGGTAGAGTAAATAGAGTAGAATCATTCTAATAAGAAATAAAAGCAAAACAGATTTGGCAAATGTTTATGACAAGAGGAAATCAGAATTTGAAGAAAATGTAAAGTAAACAAAACAAAGACTTGTACTAATGTTAAAAATACTTTTCAATTCACATTAAAAATAAATTGATCAATTCAATTTTAAATTTTATTAAAGACCATTTATATGTTACATACAAGAAAATAACATTTGAATTTGAAATCATAACTTAGTGTTCTGAAAAAAAAAAAATTTGTTTTTCTCGTTTCATAAGATTGATTCAAAAAGATTACTTATTAATTTTAATTACAATTTATTTTAACTTTCAATATGTTGACGAATTTTATATGCAAGCAAGAAGCTTTAAAATAGCTTGATAGTTTTCTCTTACATACATTCACACACAATTATAATAACTTTACGTAGCTTAGTGAAAAACATAAGTAACACCATGGACGCCCAGACTATTTTAAGCATGACTGTAGCAACATTGAAAGAGAAGCTGCAAGAGGCAAGACTAAGCGTACAAGGACGCAAAAGCGACCTTAGAGACAGACTTCTTAGACATCATGAGCTCTTACAAGACGAAGACCAAGAAACAGATGACGAATCCACATACGAGGAAGCTACAGAGCCGGTACCGCAGACCGTGGTGATGAGGCCTGCTTTTACACTAAAAGACATACAAGACAGCTTACCGTCGTTCACTGGAACCGACACCTTAGATGTCCATGACTGGATAAGAGAGTTCGAAGACAATGCCATCACATTGGGTTGGAACGATCTTCAAAAATACGTATATGCTAAACAACTTTTGAAAGGAGCAGCCAAACTATTTTTGCGAAGTCAAGTCAGTGTTAAGGGTTGGGATTCGTTAAAAGCATCACTAATAGATGAGTTCGGTAAAAAGTTATCAATATTAGATATTCACCATATGCTACAAAATAGGCGTAAAAGAAATAATGAATCGTTTAAAGAATATTTATATACACTTATGGAAATCGCTAAACCAGTTAAGATGGACGAGGTTAGTATAATAGGGTATTTTGTAGAGGGAATTCCTGACACCAGACCAAATAAAACTATTTTGTATCAGGCCCAAACTATTAAAGATTTAAAAGAAAACTTAAAAGTTTATGAAAAAGTATATGGTTCACGTCAGTCTTTCAACAAAGCGCAATCAGGACAAAGCACGTCAAAGAGTTCAATTTCACAAAGCAGTGAAAATGCTAAAAAATGTTTTAAATGTTCGTCAACGGCACATCTAGCAAAAGATTGCGCCAATAAAGATAAACAATATAAGTGTTTCAAGTGTGGTGTAGAAGGGCACCGAAGTTTTGAGTGCAAATCAGGTGCTAACAAGCAAGTGAAAAAAGAGAAAGGTGTAGTCAATTCTATGTTTAATGCGCCTTTGAGGCAGACAAGCGGTTTGATTTTTAAACAAATTCAGGTTGATGGTATCCTGGTTGATGCAATGGTTGACACAGGATCAGATTTAAGTTTACTGAGGTATGACATTTTGGGGAAAATGAAGTATCCACAGTTAAGTAACGACCAAAGGCGCTTGGTAGGTATCAAGGAGAGCGAACTTACCACGATAGGTAGCATAACAAGGCAAGTTAACGTCGATAATCTTAAAATAGATGTAACCTTTCACGTTACCAGAAGCAACGATTTGCGATACGAAGCTGTGCTAGGGAATGATATCCTTAAAAACGCAAATATCTCTGTTTCGGAGGGTAAGGCAACTTTCCAAGCAAAATATTTGAAAGTTGACAAACCGGATCAGATGAGCGTTGATAATACACATCAAATAGCAGCAATAGGTATAGAGAATAATAGTCTTTTAAGCGAGTTCTCAGCACTCTGCTTACAAAGCGAGTTGGATAGTTTTGAAAGCGAATCATTATTGAATCTTTCCCATCTGTCTGCGGACAAATGTAGAGCCGTCACAGACCTTGTTAAACAGTACGAGCCAAAACAAAACTCTCAATCGCCAGTGCAAATGAAAATTATAGTATCGGATGATAGACCAGTTTACCAAACTCCGCGCAGAGTTTCGTATGCTGATCAGCGTGTTATAGATGAGCAAGTTGAAATGTGGTTAAAAGAAGGCATAATTCAGACAAGCAGTTCTGAATACGCCTCGCCTGTAGTCCTCGTTTCAAAAAAAGATGGCACTAAACGTTTGTGCTGTGATTTCAGAAAACTGAATGAAAAAATAACGCGGGATAATTTTCCTATGCCACTCATTGATGACGTGTTAGAACGTCTACAAGGGGCTAAAGTTTTCTCAACTCTAGATTTAGCTAACGGGTTCTTTCACGTGCCAGTTGAACAAAATTCGAAGCATTACACATCCTTTGTAACTCACAGTGGTCAGTATGAGTTCAATTACGTACCATTTGGAATATCCAACTCTCCCGCCGTATTTTGCCGGTACATTTCAGCAGTTTTCCGCGAGTTAATTCAAGCAGGAGTTATTGTAATTTACATGGATGATATAATCATTCCAGCGCAAAATGAAGATGAGGGTTTGAATAAACTAAAAATAGTGTTAAAGCGCGCAGAGAGTTTCGGACTAAAGATTAAATGGCAAAAGTGTCAATTTTTGATGGAAAAAATACAATTTTTAGGATATATCATTGAAGAAGGATGTATCAAACCGTCACGCGATAAAATAAGGGCTGTTGAATCGTTTCCAGTGCCACGAGATAAAAAATCACTCCAACGATTTTTAGGTCTCACGTCGTACTTCAGACGATTTATAGAGGGATATTCCCTTATCGCAAAGCCATTGAGTGATTTGCTTAGAAAGGATTCAAACTTTGAATTCAAAGAAGAACAGGTCAAAGCATTTCACCAGCTCAAACTTGCACTCATTAAAGCGCCAGTTCTAAAGCTGTACAATCCAAGGGCTGAAACTGAGGTACACACAGACGCTAGCATGTATGCATACGGTGGTGTACTTCTGCAAAAAGATACAGAAGACCAACTTTTTCACCCCGTCCAATACATGAGCCGCAAAACTAGACCCGAAGAGCAAAAGTACCATTCGTACGAGCTCGAGGTTCTAGCGATAATAGAAGCACTGAAAAAATGGAGAATCTATGTAATTGGAAAAAAAATTAAAATTGTAACCGACTGTAATGCGTTCGCATTAACAATCAAGAAAAAAGAAGTGCCTTTAAGGGTAGCTAGATGGGCTATGTACCTTCAGGACTTCGATTATTTCATTGAGCATAGACCAGGAATAAAAATGAGACATGTAGATGCCTTGAGTCGGATGGCATCAATGATGCTAGAAGACACTTTAACTCTTCGGTTAAAACAAGCGCAGCAAAACGACGAATGGGTAAAAGCAGTATCCAAGGTTTTAGAAAGTAGTACATACGAAGATTTTTATATGAAAAACGGTGTATTATACAAAGATACTGCAAAAGAATTAGTAGTGGTGCCACAGGGCATGGAAGACGAAATAATTCGTATGGCACATTGTCAAGGCCATTGGTCTACGAAGAACACTCAGGATTATGTTGAAAAATCTTTTTTCATACCACAGGTCGGTCCGAAAGTAACGAAAATTATAAAAAACTGCGTTGAGTGTATTATTGGCGAAGCGAAGATGGGTAAAAAAGAGGGTTTACTTTGCCCTATAGATAAGGAGGACAAGCCTCTTGCAACATATCACATAGATCACTTAGGTCCAATGGAACTCACTCATAAAAAGTACAACCACCTGCTAGTAGTTGTAGATGCTTTTAGCAAGTTCGTCTGGTTATACCCCACTAAGGGTACAGAAACCGCATCTGTTATAGAAAGATTAGAGAAGCAATCTTCAATATTTGGCAACCCAAAGAGGATTATTTCGGACAGGGGATCGGCTTTTACGTCCAAAAATTTTGGTGACTATTGCATCAAAGAGGGCATACAACATCTCCTGATTGCAACCGGCGTTCCGCGTGGAAACGGCCAGGTTGAGCGAATAAACCGTATTGTAATACCATTACTTACTAAATTGTGCCACAATAATAAAGAAAACTGGTACAAACACGTTGATAGAGTGCAGCGTTTGTTGAACAACTCCCCTCCAAGGAGTACCAACGTTACCCCTTTTAGAGTTTTAACAGGGTTAAATATGCGTACTGCGGCAGACGTCGAACTTCGAGAGTTATTGGAAGATTCTCTAATTAAAGAATTAGATGAAGAGCGAGAAAGTGTTAGGAAGAAAGCCATAGATAACATATCTAAGATTCAAGAGGAAAATAAAAGAACGTATAACTCGAAGCGAAAACCAGAAAAAGAGTATAAAGTGGGGGATCTGGTAGCGATTAAAAGAACTCAGTACGGTCCAGGTCTTAAGCTTAAGGGGAAATTTTTAGGCCCATACTCTGTAACGAAAAGACTTCCACATGGACGATACTCTGTTGAAAAAGTAGGAGATCATGAAGGACCTAATAATACATTTACAGTCGCCGAATACATGAAAGCCTGGAACCCATCGTTCGGGTCGAACGACAAGTCAGAACGGCCGAATGTAGGATTGACACGGGAACGGACGACAAGAAGTGGACAGACCTATTAGTGTGGGATTGACGACAAGTGAACGGACAACAAGAAATGGACAGATCTACTAACGACCTAAGAGAAGCGGACAGACCTATTACTTGACGACAGATACATACACAATTTAACGAAAGCGTTACCTTTTTCTTACTTTTTATCGTATAGTTTAGTTTTAAATCAACCACCTATGTGAACACAACAACTTTAAAGAAACCTTAATAAATATATTTAATAAGTTCAAATGAACTTTTAATGTGTTATAATTTCGGAGCCTACATAAAAATGAAATTGTGAAACCTTTTCCAGAAAAGCGCAATGTATCGAGACTTCAACGGAATAGCGATAAAAAATGTTATAAGTATTTTATATGTTTTTCATGAGCCAATCAAATTAGAAAATCACAGCCACTTGGGCCATGTCTTTCGCCGGAAGCAAGATTCATGCCTACATTTCGCGTTTTTCATAAAAACTTTCGTAGGCAAAAAATTGGTGTGATTGCCATTGCTTGAAGAATGCGTAGAACCGAAATCGTAATTTCAGGAAATTAAAACACGAACTATTTATGACCCAATAAAAGTTATATCAAACTTGGCGTAATATCAAATAGCAATAATAAAAGTGTGACAAATACACATCAAAGAATTTGTGATTTCCACACGGGATGTGCTACGAAGGTAGTGGTGGTGAGCAGTCTCGGGTTAACGGCTTTTACATTTTTGATCGATAAGCGAAATATCCCAGCAAACATTTTCTATCGCGGAAGTTCCAATAAGATTTTTTCAAAAAGTCGAATTTCTTCGCAGAAGCTATCTCTTTCTCATCCTTTACTCATCTTCGTTCGGGAAAAGTGGTTCACCGTAACCGTAACGTCCATACTGATACTTATACAACACTGCGAAAAGTGACTTTCTAGTGCCGCCTGGGGGATAGTAAAAATAATTAAAAGTAATAAACAATTTAAAGCAATATCTAAAAGTGAGGCAGGTGTTACTTATGCGATATAGAAGAGAAAACTCCCATCAAATACTATCATGGATTATGTTATTGTTTGTTTTAAGAGTATTGAAAGTGATGTCAGAGTGACGGCTCGGCTTCTATAAGATGTTTGAATTACTACTTTTCAGTATTGTTCTGAATCATTGCTCGGCACACTAATCTTGCTTTAAGCCTCCTTTGGTATCAAACGATGTGTATATGTCGTTCGCTTTATCCTCCGCACTGAGCGAATCTTATAATATAATTTATGGTGAACCCAAATTTTGACATAATCTCTTATAAACAATTAAAGTTTAGTGGATGGTGAAGGATAAAATTCATTTTTGGGTTTCCCTTATCGCACGTATGTAAGTACAAACATACTTGTATGTTCACATTTATCTTATGCTCCCAAACCTTTAAGTTTACACAATCTCATTCCAGAATATAAGTTTTGACTGTTGGCTAGTTAATCTTCTGGATACTGCTCGGCGCACAATAAGTAGTTTGTTATGCTTCCTTATCACTCCATTTTGCAACGCTAAATTCTTAACTACTTCTAGTAAAAGACGGCACTCAATCAGAAATGCACACAATTTCTAGCCACAAGTAATTCCCTAGGCATATACAACAATGATAATTACAAGTATTGAGAAATTTATAAATAACGAACCTTATCTAAGTATGGAGCAAACACTACATACCAAAATCACTTTTAAATTTATTAGCATAGGGAATTGCGGCTTCGAATTTAATGCTGATTTGACTAAGTCATAGACAAACATTACTGTAGATGCATACATATATACATTTATATAGAATTTGCACCCTTAACGCTGATATAAATTCGTATCTATTTAATACCTTTAAGGCGTTGTATTAGTCGCATATCTGATAGTTAATTTTGTATCATAACTGTACATCAATTTTTCTTTCTTGACTGATTCGGTTCAAGGACCTGTTGTTACCCCCAGACAATTTTGAACTACATAATGCAGCGGGATTTACATATGTAAACACACTAAGTTTTTGCATCTTGTGCTCGTTATATGTTGAGGAAGCCTCAAATTTATTTCCATAATATAAACTTATGGTTCAAGGTGTAGAACAGGTAAATTGTATTAATTTTTTTGGTCGATATCTCAGAAAGTGATTGAGATATCGAAATAAAACTAACACTACTTTCAGGCCCGCATGAACACCTTTCATTTGATACCCATATTGTAAAATGGGGTATGTCCTGTCCATCTCCTGTGCATCCTTGAATATTTGTATACACATTTCCAGAATTCTAGAGTTTTGAAAAAGTTGAAGGATAATAATTTTAAAAGACATTACTTCCATGTCCTTGAAGGATAATAAAAAAAAAGTTATATTTAGCCTATTATTCAATTATACTTTAAATTTGTATCCACATATTCACAATGTGTGCAATTTATTCGGACAATTCTACTGTGAAAAGCCAAAAGATTGTAGTATCTTGATAATTTTGACGATAATTTCATTTCACTTTTGTTTTCGTGTTAAAAAACTTTTCCCTGTTGCCTACATATATATTTGTTGATAGCAATCGGAACACAAAATACAGTTGTCACCGTTACCGCAAAGTTAAAATCTTCCATTGCTCTTTCATCTAACTGACACTATTGATTAATTTAATTTCAAGTTCGTTTCACAGTGCTGTCAACTCGGTGGCAGCAGCAGCAATTTAACGATTTTGCTATGTGTTGTTGTTGACACACTAAACACTGCTCTATATTTCTATTTAATAAGAATTATGCCGTGAAAATAAGGAAGTAATTGAGTCAAGTGCTTGGAAGAATTCTTGTTTTCGTGCTAAAAGAAGTAAATGTGATTTGTTCGTGAATAATGTACATAAATTTTAAGAAGAGGTTGACCATGAAAATTACACTTACAAAAGTTTTGCTACACAGAGCAAAAAGTCACATCACATAAGCCCTGTAAATCAGAAGGATTTCTCTATGATATTTTTCCAATAAGATGCCCGTCTTATTATGACTGGGTGTCTCTTTCTAATAAAACTGGGTAGATAATCACATAATATTAAGAAGATTTTCTTTTTAATATTTCAAACGGATATCTCTACCGTGTACTTGTGCTTGGTAGCGTCGAATTACACATTCAAAGAAGGTATAACTGAATTTGAATTAATAAGGGATCCTTTAAAAATATATAGTTTTCCTTTTCAATAAATTCAATATGAATCTAGTGAAAATAAGAGGATGTTCTCATTAATTTACTTTATACAAATTTTCCCATAAAAACAAGCAGCTTTCTTTTAAAAATTGAACGTTTTTGACAAAAGTACATAAAAAATTCATAAATAAGAAGCTAACTCCTTCTTTTAAGCCGATTTCCTTTTCAATAAATTTGAGAAGAAATTCAAGCTAAAATCTAGAAGATTTCTTAGCACAAATTTCTTCAAATTTGTCCCCACTTGCTCTCCGCGGCCAAAAACCTTTTTTAGACGTCGATCTCTTTGATTATAGGTGAATTTTTTGGCTCTGTGTAGTATTTGTATTTGTATAATTTTATTTAATCAGCGGCTTTATATGTATTTGCATGTTACATATTTCTAATATGTATGGAACTTTTTTCTTTGTTTAATTTTTTATTTTATTTTATTTTATATTATTTTATTTTATTTTATTTTATTTTATTTTATTTTATTTTATTTTATTTTATTTTATTTTATTTTATTTTATTTTATTTTATTTTATTTTATTTTATTTTATTTTATTTTATTTTATTTTATTTTATTTTATTTTATTTTATTTTATTTTATTTTATTTTATTTTATTTTATTCTATTTTATTTTATTTTATTTTATTTTATTTTATTTTATTTTATTTTATTTTATTTCATTTCATTTCATTTCATTTTATTTTATTTTATTTTATTTTATTTTATTTTATTTTATTTTATTTTATTTTATTTTATTTTATTTTATTTTATTTTATTTTATTTTATTTTATTTTATTTTATTTTATTTTATTTTATTTTATTTTATTTTATTTTATGAAAATGTGTTTTTTGAGAAAAATTTACCTACGCGCTGCAGGAACCAGACAAGCCGACATATGTTTCGATGATACTGGAGTTACATCTCTTCAAGGACTTTTCTTCCATTTTTATTTTATTTTATTTTATTTTATTTTATTTTATTTTATTTTATTTTATTTTATTTTATTTTATTTTATTTTATTTTATTTTATTTTATTTTATTTTATTTTATTTTATTTTATTTATTTTATTTTATTTTATTTTATTTTATTTTATTTTATTTTATTTTATTTTATTTTATTTTATTTTATTTTATTTTATTTTATTTTATTTTATTTTATTTTATTTTAGTTGCTTTTTTTGACTTGTAGTCTATTGCTGTAAATACCGACGGTATTTACAAGCAATTTTCGGGATTGTATGAAAATATGTTTTTTGAGAAAAATTTACCTACGCGCTGCAGGAACCAGACAAGCCGACATATGTTTCGATGATACTGGAGTTACATCTCTTCAAGGACTTTTCTTCCCGGCATTGTGAGAGTCGAACTCACAACACTGTAGTGACTTGTATGCTAGAAGGTCTAGCACCTTAGGCCACTACCCAGCTTGAAGGTAAACCCTTCTCAGTGTCCATTTATGCATATATTTATACTTCCATATAGAACATTTCTTTAATTTCAATGCTAACTTATATGAAAGATTTGCGAATTTTTAGGACTTGGTGTGAAACCTATGAAAGAATTTTCATACTTATGTATTTAAGCACGAATATTTTTCCATTTATAACATTAAACTCTTTGTTGCTTTTTTTGACTTGTAGTCTATTGCTGTAAATACCGACGGTATTTACAAGCAATTTTCGGGATTGTATGAAAATATGTTTTTTGAGAAAAATTTACCTACGCGCTGCAGGAACCAGACAAGCCGACATATGTTTCGATGATACTGGAGTTACATCTCTTCAAGGACTTTTCTTCCCGGCATTGTGAGAGTCGAACTCACACACTGTAGTGACTTGTATGCTAGAAGGTCTAGCACCTTAGGCCACTACCCAGCTTGAAGGTAAACCCTTCTCAGTGTCCATTTATGCATATATTTATACTTCCATATAGAACATTTCTTTAATTTCAATGCTAACTTATATGAAAGATTTGCGAATTTTTAGGACTTGGTGTGAAACCTATGAAAGAATTTTCATACTTATGTATTTAAGCACGAATATTTTTCCATTTATAACATTAAACTCTTTGTTGCTTTTTTTGACTTGTAGTCTATTGCTGTAAATACCGACGGTATTTACAAGCAATTTTCGGGATTGTATGAAAATATGTTTTTTGAGAAAAATTTACCTACGCGCTGCAGGAACCAGACAAGCCGACATATGTTTCGATGATACTGGAGTTACATCTCTTCAAGGACTTTTCTTCCCGGCATTGTGAATAAATGGACACTGAGAAGGGTTTACCTTCAAGCTGGGTAGTGGCCTAAGGTGTAGGACTTCTAGCATACAAGT
>CAXKVI010000004.1:122253445-122273445 GCA_964058755.1 Campiglossa producta
CAAAATCACCACAAAGCAGTGTAATAATATTGTGTACTAAACACAAGTTTCATTATAACAATAATGCTTACAAGGGGAGAAAACAAAACAATGGGTAAGTAAAATGTGTAACATTACAATAACGAAGAGTTAAACAGCGGAACCACTTCATTCATATTATCATACTCAATGACCCGAGTCACTTACGTAAGTGCTTTAGAGCATTCACCCCCACTAACGCAAACAATAACAATGGCACAAAGCACGCAATGGACCAGCTTCAATAGCAACAATGACCTGCTGACCGTCTCCACGTTTGACTAACCAGATTCGACAATGCATCGGTATTCGGTGTATGTGCGATGCTCTTGTTGTTTGCTGTGCGAATATTACTCATAATTAAGATTTTATGTGGTTGAAGTATTTGGGAGTAGGAAGACAATATATCTATGTAAGTAAATTTTGTATGCGCAAAGACTAGTACTACTACTACTACCCTTGACTGACTGATAAAGATGATAATGGTATGGTAATGGCATGGTATAGGTAATGGTATAATTTTGTATATGATAAAATTCAAGCTCTCCAGGGTTTTCACATGGTTTTAAAGTATTCCTTGAACAACTGTTAAGCCCCCCCTCCCCCTCACTTTTTCTCCTCGTGTACTAGTCCACTTTGATAGTGTTTGGGCCACCGTCCCCCTTTTTATATTAAACTATCGCTACGACAGTACATAAAATCTTCGTCGTCGACATATGAATTTACATTAAAATGCGTTCTCTCAAACTCATCGTACATAGTACTTACATATACATGTGTAACTAACAACAGCACAGCATCGCCTGATCAGCCACCGTCGCTGTCGCTACCTACATTATTCTCATCATCGTCATCGCATTATTTTTAGAGCTCTAATACCACGCACAGTTATTTCTACTCCACCGTCATCTCAAATCTCGTTTCATTTGTAAGGGCAGCGGTACATTTTTTATACTCATATGGGTATCACACCACCTGTTTTTTTTTGCATAAGATTGTAAACCAGAACTTTTATATACAAGAAAATATCACACAGTTTTTGGCTTGTTTACTCCCAAGCATAAAAGGGCAAATTGATTAAATAAAGTTGTTAGAATCGAAAGTGTCGGGCCTTGCGTTACCACGCATCTAGCTGAATAAATTACAGTCCAATCAACTTGTGTTTTTAATTTTCTATTTTGGAACCTAAAATTGCAGAAAAGTCTCTGCAATTCGCCAGATAGTTTAGATTGCAATGGTTGACCCTGTTTGTAACGTGCCATGTGTGATGGTGTAACTTTAAAACGGCATTACCATGAAGTGAAACCATGCGCGAACCTAAGCACAATCCTAACCTCACTTTCTCCATCACTGTCCCCCTTTTAACGAAACCAATATTTTTCTACTTTTGACAGCTGCATTAGTTTACCTAGCACTAACGTGCAGTGATGATGATATTGTTGATGCATCAACGGACAATGCTACCATGCATTTCTCAAATATTGCTGCATCGTCATATACGACCAGCAACGTCAGCACTTGCTGCTTATGCAGAATTGTTATTGTTTTTATACAAGTGTTTTGGCTACTGCTACTGTTGCAACAAATAAGATATCGAAAGTTGCTACTTCGCTTAGGGCCACATCAACAGCATCGTCAACATCTTGTATATTGAGTCATTCAAATGGCAATCGTGTTCTGAATTCTTGTTGTTGTCTTTCTTTTTCCTATTAGCTATATATGTATGTATGTCGTCGTATATGCAAAACTTTACAGCTGTTGGTTTTGTATATCTTGATGCACAAATAATAGTATGAGCTGTAACTGTTTGTGTACAACAGCAGGAATAATAATAAGCAGAGCCAAGAGATACTGCAAACGTGGAAAATTGCGAAAAGATTCACTGAACTTGGCAGTGTAGAGTGCCACGTGGTTACTCTGCATTCAAGAGGCAACATCAACATAGCATGCCATGCCATTAGCATACAATTCATATACCTAAACATTTTCGTATGTATATTGTTATATTTGGAAGCTAAGTGGCTCCAATTCGCTTAGCTGTGCAAGTTGTAGGGTTTCATGGGCCATTAGTCGCGAAATAGTTTGTGATGTAATATGGCTGATACATTAGCGCAAATTCCGAAATAACTCCGCTTTTGGGAGTTAACTTGAGCATAATCTTCATTATAAACTCCCAAAAATGAAGAAGATTTTAGAAGCCACAGCAAAATGTTCGTTGGCAACACTCTTCAGATAAATCAACAAAAACTGCAAGAAACACATCGAAACGAATATATCTTGCAGTATGTCTTATAGTTCACCGCTATTTGCCGCTAGATGTCGCTAACAAATGTTTATTTTGCAGCGACATATAACAAGAAATACAACCAAACTGACGGGTTGGACGATAGATGTCGCCGAAAGTACTACAACCAAAGCCATCTAGAGCGCCGATTGTTAATCTTCAATTTTGTGTGTGTCAGTGTAAAATTTGGATCTGATTAAAGAAGATTTATTGGAGGTAATCTCCGTGAGTGTATCCATGGCATAATATTGAATGAAATGCACTAAATAAGCTATTTGGAATCCCAAATTTTTATTCTGTGGACCATAAACAATATTTTAATATGTTCGATTTATTTTGTTGACTTTACAACAAGGTGAAGAGTTGATTCATATAAAAACGATGCTCCATTATCGTTTCTCAATTTTGTTTTTGTGACCAACCATTTTTGTTCAAATTTAATCAACTTAAGTTAAATTAAATTAAATTATAATAGACTTTCCACCGACATTAGGGATGTCAATCCCGGCACTTGGCTATATGGAAAATCCTGAAAACACCCGGAGCGACTTTTGACCGACACAGCTAAATAAAGACATCTTCCTAACTTAATTTATTGAAATAAGTATTTCCATTCAAAAAGATTTCTTGAGAGTTTTATTATAACTTGGTTGATATTTTAAAATGTGTTTAAAGGAAAACATTAACTACTCGAAAATTTAATTCAAACGGCATGGTGGCAAAACTGCATTCAATGAAATACTTTTCTATGCATTTCTTTTGAAATCTTGAAACCTTGCGTACCGTTATAACTAAACTCAATTTCCGCTGATGGAGTTGCACTGCATCATTGCAAGTTTTAATGCATTTTAAGAAAGATTTTTCATCTTTATTTTCCTGTTCTGCTAGCACCCAAGCACAATTTCATCAACAAAACGAATGCAAATTCTTGTATCCGTTATGCATATTTCTCTTGCTTTCGCTGAAAGCTTTATTGTCATCAGATCAAATAAGAATTCAGCAGAATTTGGACTAATATTCATGATTGGTAAACAGAATTTCTCCGAATTTGTAAGAAAACTAATTTAATATAGTGGTTTTCAATTGAGTCAGCGTTTAAATATAATATTTTTAAATTTTTTGGAGCTTTTTGGCCGGCGAAGGGTTAAGAAAAAGCATTGTTTTCCTTTATCCTTCTTGTTTTTATTTTTTTTGGCTTTTCGGTACATTTTGCACCTTCCTCAGGAAGGAATTTATTTAAACCACATAAAAAATATTAATTAACATACAAAATCACACTATTTCAATATATTTCGAATAAAATTTACACAAATTTACTAACTAAATATTGAAATTAAGTGTATACTCGTAAATATGCTTTAGAAAAAAATTAAATAAAAAAAATAAATAAATTTAAAAAAAATAAAAATAAAAACTAAATTAAAATAAAATAAAACAAAATTAAGTAAAATAGTATAACAAAAAAAAACAATAATAACTAAAATAAAATACAATATAATAAAATAAAATAATAAAAAAAAAAAAAAAAAAAATTTTAAATGAAATAAAATGAACTGAAATTAAATAAAATGAGATACAAAGAATAAAAAAAATAATAAAATTAAATTAAATTAGAGAAAATAAAATAAACTAAAATTAAACAAAATAAAATTAAATAATTTTCTGTGTGACAACATTTGTTAAATAAAATTCAGGAAAAAAATTTACACGAAATGATCCGGAAAACTTCACCAACTATTGCGGTACGAGCCCACCAAATAAACTTTTAATCGATTTTAAAGATACTTTCGATACTCGAGAAAGTTCTGTTCATATTGCGAACGCATGTTTATGTGTGAATGTAATAAAAGTCGAGCACATTCTCCACGTCCAAAGCAGTAAATCAGGTGTTGCGCTTTTTTAAAAGTAGTACATAAATGTGGAATATTTACGTTAATCCTTGTACAAGGATAGTATGTAGGTATTTTACATGTACATTTGAGTGCCCCAAAAAAGTATGGAAACAAATTATGGTTCGAAATTTGATAAGCGTTTTAGTATAACAACATGTGTGCGAAATTTTATTGTTCTTAGCTACTTAGTTCTCTAAAGAGTCCATAAGGCTTCGACAAAACACATAATTTTAATATTGTGTGCATATATGAACGACTGTGGAATAAGACTTTTCCTTGGAATTTTTATAAGGACAACAGGATCCTTTACCTGGATATTGAAAAAACTTTTTCACGAGAAAAGGATGTTTTGTAGCAAAAATAACTGTGCACTTTTTAGAGGTCATACACAGTGTAGTTATGAGTTACATTTAGTTATTCAAGTAAGAAAAATTCAGATATATTTTATTCATGTTTTGGTTGATATCTCTGTAATGGATTGAGATGTGGAAACAACACTTCAGGCTCTCATGAACACCTTACATTTGATACCCATATTGTAAAATACATTTCTGGAATATCTGCTGGCCATCTGCTGTGCATCCCTAAATATTTTATTGGATTACAAATTCTTACAACACTTCGAGTTTTAAGAATGTTGAAGGATAATAAATTTTAAGGAAATTATTTCCGGTCCTTAAAGGATAATTATAAGAAAAATATGTTTAGCCTATATTCGATTTACTCTATACATTAGTGCCCACATATCCACATTTGTTTTACTTTTTCTGGATGCGCTAAAACTTTCGATACTTTAAGGGATATCTTGAGCATCAAATTAGCAAAACGCGGTGGAATGCAGTAAGATTTTAATAATAACTTCAACTGCAAGTCGGCGCGGATTGCCGTGGTCCAAATTGCATAAAATTTGTCAGCATACACAGAGAAAAATGAGCTGGGAATGGATAAGAATGGACCGTGGTTTTGGTTGAATCAACAGATAGTTTGGTTGATATAACTATATTTTGGTTCATATGACCAAATCACTGTCAATTTTTATCCATCGCCAGCTCAAAAAATTGATTTTTTGGGACAGTCTAATGCATATGTACATAAACCACGTAACATACTTTTTACATACCGCGTAAGTGACTAATTCTCAAGAAAACCACTTTGCATGGGAAATTAATTAAACCAATCGATCTTGATCGGAGTTGTCTTTAAATTAAATAATTTGCATATGCACAACCAACTAAAATATCACTTAAGCGGTTTTGAATATGGCAATTACGTGGTTTTGCAGAATCACCGACGACATGTATGTAAATGTAATTATGTAACCTTTATAATTGGAATAGAGCCGTACGCATCAAAACTTTTGTGCATAAATTAAAAGGTGTTTTTACATATTCCTTTTGACAGGCTCATCCAAAGTTTTGACAGCGCTATATATTTAAACCAAACAAGGTAAATTAAAGGATAAAGGCAGAGAGTGAAAGGAAACAGGTGAGTAAATTACGTTGTGGTAATTTAACTTCTTAAACCGTGCTTTGGAGTAGGTAAGAAAATGCAAAGCAAAACTTTAAGAAGATTAATGCCAATACTTAATACACAAACATAACTACATTTTTTGTAGTGTTCCACATTCATACTGACAAAACATACACTTTGCATTACTTTTTAACTCTTTCAACGAATAACATAGTTTCATGTTATTTTCTGTTTGATTCAAATCGTAATGTGTCTAAATCATGGGTCGGCAGATTTGTGAGAGCGCTCATACACGCGCTGTGATCGTCCGAACTATATTTTTAACACTCGCTGACCAAACAAGCGACACACCCACGCGATATGGTTTCGCCCCTTGCTCAGCGACGATTAAATCATTTGGTAAACAAAGAGCGCAACGTGTCTGTGTCTGAGTCCAACTTGTTTGAGTGATCTTAAGATCTAGGGGGCGCCGATGCTTGGTCTAAATTAGCAAAGCATATAATTACGTTTTACACAGAGCCCAAAATGCGTAATCAAATTTTTAAATTTTCTTCATGATCGGTTTTTGGGCAAAGGGGTAGCCGAAACGGCGGAAACGAAAAAAAAAACTATACGGAAATCTCTACGGTGTTAAGAGAGAAAACTTCTAAATTTTCGAAGATGTCTCTTTGAAAACATTAATAAGATTTTCTCTACAAATATGTATATGAAGCAAACCTTCTTAAGAAAACTATACAGATGTCTTATCATTTTTGTTCTATTTTATTATGTATTTTTGGCTCTGTGTAGTTTCAATCACAAGACATATGAAAATACGTTTCCAAAGGGTTGTCACGCCACCCTGTCAAAGGTGTCAAGATGTTTACTATGGGACATATTTCCATGTCATTTATCACAGCGCTTCTTATCGTGAACAATGCTCAATTGAGTGCTCTTAATCACATTGGTATCAAAATTATAAACTTCTATTGTGAACACAAGAGCGCAGCGTAGCGAATAGTGGAGGGTGACGCCCTTTCGTTTTTTAGATATTCGTTCCACTCATTCGCTCTTTGAAGACCTTGTGAGGCTGGGGATGAAAGACTTTCCTAGACCTCGCGACAATAAGTGAGATAAAAAGGTTTTAAATTTAAACCACAAATGTCTTATCTGGTAGGGGGAGGGGGGTTGTAGGCTATGGCTATTCAAAAGATTTTGGGTTTCGGACCCCGTGGATTTTAAAATTAAACGTCTTTGTGCATCAATCACGCGATAATCGCTATAGGGATTTAGATGAAATGAGGTAAAGTTTGAGATTAGGGGCCCCATAGTATCTCTTAATTTTTTTAGTGTTTTTATGTGCCTTTGTTCATCAATCATGCCAGAATGGCGAAACGGATTTGGTTGAAATTATTTAAGTAGATAGTTGAAAGTCTGGAGGCAGGGATAGGCTATATGCTTTTGTTATCATGGGTAAATGACATTACTTTCTAAGGCTTTGTGTTTGTTTGATTTTACTGTAATGGGATAATGAGAATCGTAAAATGCTGTTTTTCCATACTTTAGTGAAGTTGGAAATCATAAAAATTCTTGAAGAATGACTCACGGTTTTTATGGATGACCCCTAAACAATTCTGAAAAGGTGGGCAATTTGGTATATCCCGCTATGGGTATTCATCAAATCTGTTTTATTTACAAACAGATAAACACTTCTTTACAAAAAAGAGGTTTTAATTAAGCAACATTTAACTTTTCATTTTCTAAATTTTTTACATTTAAGTTTTATTTGTGGAGTAAATCCAATGTATATATTTATACGTTAATTTTGTAGTTATAGGTATTAGAAAGAATTGAATGCAAAATTGTATCATTCCGCTGTATATCTGCAGATATCACAACATTTAAAGGTTATTATATAAATTGTGTGCTATTTTACTTACTGATCTCCTGACAATTGATACTCAGCCTGCAAATCGTTCTTATTTTCATAACTCCACTTCTACGTGCTTTCTTTCTTTTTTATGCTGTCTTATTGGCCATTTGCTTTTTGTGAATTAGCTTTTTGTATTTGATTTGCTTTTACATTTTTGTCGCGATTCGCTTTGATTGCCTGCTCTGCTTCTGCCACTTAATGTTAATATTCTTGCTTTATGACCACTACTTTCATTCAGCCACTTACCTCCACTGTTTGTAAAGATATCGCTATTTTGCTTTCATCTCTGTCGTCCGCCTGGTTTTATTATTAGCTCCCAAGCGTCGTTTACTTAATTTCGTTATTGTTTTTGTTTGCTACTTTTGTGAACCGTCGGCTTGAATTCCAAAAGTTGATGCCTTATTTCCCTAAAGATTAATTAGATAATTTGTTGGCGGAGCACTAACGCAAACAACAAAAGTCAATTGCGTCAAAGACACACTTTTTCATAGCTAAATAGTAGCCTGGGCTCCTGAAAAGTGGTGAGAAAAATTTGAATTTTACAATCTTTATATTAAGTCGCTTTCTTGTTTGCCCCACTTTTTTCATACGAAAGTACGGAAAATTGCGTCTTTTCAGGTAACTTCCCGTTAAGCTAGAGACTTGAAACTTGGAAGATAGTTCAGAAATCCGTGACAATGTAATGTGAATGAAAAGAGTATCCGCTAGGTGGCGCTCGGATCGAGATATACGGTGAATTCATTTAAAAATTTAAAATTTGCGACTCATATTTAAGTAGCTTCCCGGTAGGCTAGATTAAAATAAAATAAAATAAAATAAAATAAAATAAAATAAAATAAAATAAAATAAAATAAAATAAAATAAAATAAAATAAAATAAAATAAAATAAAATAAAATAAAATAAAATAAAATAAAATAAAATAAAATAAAATAAAATAAAATAAAATAAAATAAAATAAAATAAAATAAAATAAAATAAAATAAAATAAAATAAAATAAAATAAAATAAAATAAAATAAAATAAAATAAAATAAAATAAAATAAAATTAAAAAAAAATAAAATAAAATAAAATAAAACAAAATAAAATAAAATAAAATAAAATAAAATAAAATAAAATAAAATAAAATAAAATAAAATAAAATAAAATAAAATAAAATAAAATAAAATAAAATAAAATAAAATAAAATAAAATAAAATAAAATAAAATAAAATAAAATAAAATAAAATAAAATAAAATAAAATAAAATAAAATAAAATAAAATAAAATAAAATAAAATAAAATAAAATAAAATAAAATAAAATAAAATAAAATAAAATAAAATAAAATAAAATAAAATAAAATAAAATAAAATAAAATAAAATAAAATAAAATAAAATAAAATAAAATAAAATAAAGTAAAATAAAATAATATAAAATAAAAAAAAATTAAAATAACAAAATAAAAGAAATAAAATGAAATAAATGTTCTTTAGAAAAATTTATTAGGGAAAAGGGACCTTAAAATGAGTAGGGGAGTTATTGCAAAAGAGGCGTGGCACCTATAATATAAACTTTATTTAAAACTGAATATCGCTATGTGGGATAAAAGTGGGGCCATTAAAATTGGTATAAAGGTGAACGAAAACAATACCGTACTCAAAAATCTATAGGAACTCTGGAATTTTGAAGGCAGAGTATCTCTAAAAATGTTCATCGCACTGGTATGGGGATATACGATATCAATACCGCTCTCACAAAACAGTTAGAGTTATCTGTGGGAAAATGGGACGTGGCACCTTCCATACGAAATTAGCTTTGGTAAATTTTGGAACTGAGTTCAACAAAAATCTATTTTGTGCATAACGAAGTCTACGGGATCGGCTAGTAGATAATATAAATAGGTACACGATTTTCTTTTTGGCTGCTTCTGTCTATTTATTTTTCCCTTCCACGTCCACTTTTATTAATATTCCTCTTTTTGTTCCTAATTCCGCCTGTATTCTTGTTAAAATCACTATGTCTATTTATATTCCTATTAGTGTTTTAAACTTTTTTTGTGTGAATAAAGTCCAACTCATCAAGTCCTGTTTTAAGATTTTTTTCATTGTCTCTTTTCTGGTGACTGACCGATCAATCGATTGTAATTTGTTTATTTGCATTTATGCAAAGATATTTGACTCAAATGCAATAACTTAATCTGCCACATCTACTACATTTTGCGCACTTCCCACTTAATCAATTCACTCCCTGGCAACGTAAATTCATATTTTTCTGAGTGCATTGTCTGCAATTTTCATAAATTTCAATTGCAATTCCCATCATAAGAATTCCATTATTTTTACGGACTTTTATGAATGTCGCTTGATGCACAAACATATTTACTTACGCTCACGCATATGTATATACTCTTAGATAACCCAGGCATACTCAAATATGTATTTACATATATCTATTCATCCGCAATATGTCAATCGCATATGCATCACTTTTTATATATGTATATACCTCAATACGAACTAAACCTAAAGCTGTTCTATTATTTTCTGTTTCCATACTTTATCAATCCCACAGCATAGCAGAAACGACGCAGCTCTGCAATTTCTCATTCCTTTTAAAATTCTTTTTACACACCATGTGCTCCATCTCCCTTTTGTACTTCAATAAATTTGCATACGGCAGCTTTGATTCCTTCATTCCTCTCGTAATTTATGCATTCACCCCTTTCTTTTTTCTTTCATTTTCTTTTTCTTGGTGTTGTCATTGGTGTGCAGCAAATGTGTCTTATCCATTTAGCATCAGACATCAGCATTTTTATTGTTGTCTGTTGGACGTATGCAGTGTTATCCTTCTAAAATTTATCACACGCATATTTGCACATTCGCTCATTCACACATTTTTCATGCCCACCATGGCGTATACGCAACTCGTTTATACCAATAACAGCTTCTTTGTTGTCCCGATTGCATGCATTTTTCTCATTGTTAACAGTTTGATATATTTTCGGTTATTTTACATTCCCATAAGAGTCTCATTTCTCCATTTCTTAGAAAACTATTTTTCTCATTTCTGTGGACAAAGCATTTGAGACATTTATGAAAGTATCAATAACAAAAAGCATCTTAAGGATACTTTTCTGAATTTATAGTGAATTTTTGTTTACGCTTATCGAAGTCATTCATTTTCGTAGAACTGTTGAAAGAAGAAAAGCTTGGTTTCATCATAAGTTGTTAATACGAGTATTTGCCTTTACTAGCAGGTTGCTAGGGATGCAAAAAAACATACTTCTAAGAAAATTTGATCTCGTTCTACATAACTCCATTATGCAACAGAAAATTTAATATGGGGTTATATTGAAAAATCTCACAGTTTTTGACGCACAACTCAAATCTGTTGTTGTTGTTGTTGTAACTAGGTATAGCCCTGCCTAAATGTCAGACAGGGTCACCCCGAGTGCATTGCTCTTGGCCGGGTCGATATAAGAAAACGGCCCGGGTCGTTTCGGCACGATGGGTACAGCACAAGTACTGGTACCGTTCGTGTAGAACCGACAATACTAATCTGCTATTCGGCTGTCGTGAGAATGATTTAGATGATAACCATGAACCAAGGAGAGAATAGAATATTGTGCCAAAAGCGACAGTATTAGATTGAATTTGCCTGCTTTGATAGAGTCAGCTGATTGATACATCACAAGTTGTCACAGAATTGGCACCATAATTAAAAAACTGTGTTGTCGTGAGCCTGGGTGATAACATGCTGTTTTCAATAATACTCTTTCGAAAGACAGCGTCAGTTATTGTTTTTGATAGCCTTGTAGATTCGGTGCAAATGCCGCACACTTTGAAATTAAATTGTTCAGTGTATTTTATTAAACTTTCGAGGATGTGATCTTAAAATATTGTTCTCATATATCAATTATGTCAATGGTCTACTTTTCAAAAAGTTCCGAGCACAATTTTATAAATTTGGTTTGCACCTTCAAAGCTTCTATCCTCCAATACCAAACGTAAAATATTACTGAGTTCAAAGCTTTAAACTGCTTACCATATATATGACGAGCAAAAATGTTTACCTAATCGTTGTTCGTATATTTGCGGATGCTTATTGGTGAAGTGATGTGAAAAATACCTTTTTAAGTACCATTTAATTAGTATGAAATACTAAGTAGCAGCAACCCACTCATAACTTGGTATTAACAGCTTAGTTCAATTAGTTTTAGGTATCGATTATTTGGGCTAATTGCCAACCCAAGAGAATAACCTGTTTACGGTAGAAAAAAAAAAAAATAAACAGAAAATGTAATTAAAGGGAATCGGAAAGATTACAGTGAAATAATAAATACAAAAAATAAAAAATAAAATAAAACAAAAAAAATTAAATAAAATAAAATAAAATAAAAAAAATTTAAGAAAATAAAATAATAAAATAAGACAAAAAAATAAAAAATAAACAAAATATAATAAAATAATATTTAATAAAACAAAGAAATTAAAACAAAATAAAATAAAATGAAATAATTAAAAAAAGTTAATAAAATAAGATTAAAAAATTAAAATAAAAATTAAAAAGTAATTAGTAAAATAAAATAAAAGAAAATAAAAAAATAAAAAATAAAATAAGGCAAAATAAAATATATTAAAATAAAAATAAAATAAAATAAAAAAATAGAATTGTCGTCAGTTAAAGTTTAGAAGTGCTAAGAGTTAAATTCTTGCTTGCAATCAGCAACTTCTCTATATTTTTCTTTTATATTTCCATAGCCAAAAACTCACTTAACATAAACTTAAATGTTGACACACTGTTCGGCAGTCTGTAAAACACACAAAAAATTTGTTTGTTATAAATTTTTGTTTAGTTGTTGCGTTGTTTTATTTTATGCAATTGCCAAGGCATTTTCAAGGGCTGGCTATTTTCATTGGTAAAGGTGAAATGTACAGAGTACTTCATACCAGGAAACTAAGTTCTCAAAAGTTTGCGAACAATAGAATCTCGTTATTTTGCTTTAGCAAACATAAATACATATGTAAAAACTCTTGTACATAGCATGCACTTAATAAAGAAATAATTTTTGAGCTAATTGCGATAAATAATCCACATCGCATTTCTTAGCTTTTTCTCAGACCAGTAGCCCGGTTTCGAAGTACACTTAAGCCGTAAACTAATTTTAAATCTTCATATTAGCTACAAACTCCATCCAATCTGCTGGAGTGGTGTTAAGCAATTTATAACTAGCATTTGTATGCACATTTTTCATTTTCGGCACAAAACTAATTTCACAGCTGCCACAGGCACAAAAATCAGGAGTGGTCCCTCAGACACTTAGAAGCTGAACAAAATGTTGCTATAAACATAAAAAAACTGCACCAAAGGGAGCAATAAGTTATTTAGACTGATGCAATAAAATATCAAAAAAGAACTAGTTAACAGTAATATAAATAGCTGTAGCTAAAGGGAGATACAATACAATTTATATAAAAAAAATCGATTATAACATTATTCATTTGCAGAGCGTTTATCGCTGACACGCCCTATTTACCTACAGTAGCAAGAAACGTTCAAATTTAAGGAAAGTAATAAATAAATAGCCTATAGCGTAAAAAGATAACTTAAAAGATAGTAACATATAAACTGGGTTAGGTATAATGAATTAACTTGCACTATACTTTTTTGTTGGTATTCTCGGAAATGGAGAAGATGCAAACCTTGTAAAGGTAGGTTGGGAGCACGTAGCATGTTTTGCCATCTCTACGAGTTTATTTCTGCCTTTGAAGGGTTCTTAGCAAAAAATCATCTTGTGAGAAAATTTTAAATTAGCACCACACAAATTTGAAGAGAAGTTTGGCGCTAAAATTCCTTTCAAGATTTATGATAATAAGCTGTAGATAAGCCGCGAAATACTTTAATCTTTTTTTGTAATTAATTTTAGGAAAATGTATTCACATACATATTTCATTATTGGCTTACAATTTCAAAAGTTTTCTAAAGATTAAAATATTTCGAACAAAGAGTTCATAGCTTAAGCACAAAAGTTGAATAAGAAAGTTTACTAAAAATATTGGCCCCAACTTATTAATATTTAGTAATCTCTTAACAATGAACAAGTTTTATGTACATTTATTTTATACCAAGAATTTATTGAACTGATGAAATGAAATAAATTTCTTCAAAGCAAGCTGGCATTAAAAGTCAATCAAGTTGTATACGGCCTCAAAGCTTAGCAACAGAAGCGCCAGAAAATTTTCTGCTTGACGCCTACTATTTACATACATACATATATAACCACTTACTTTGAAACAGCAACAAAACTCAAGAGTGATGAAGAAAATCGCAAAATAAATAGAAATAAAATATAGCTACTACCGGCCACTGATGTCGCTACCACAGTCAATTCCTTTACCACTGCTCTCTTTCCGTTTCCGTTTCCGCTGAACTGGTTTTGGGCCACTTGGCGATCACCCACTTGCTTCACTTCCCATTTGCAATATGTGCAAAACTTACGAAATTTGCAAAGCGCCCAAAAACAAAAAGTTGCCATACATATCTACTAAATTGGACCGAGATCAACTGAAACAAGTCTCATTGTGCAACAATTTCATTTCACAGAACGGAAATGCCTCATAGAGCTTATTTGAACGGTATATTGCTTTGCAAGTATATATGTATATATGTATATATGTATGTGCCAGTGGCTTGCCAAACACAGCCTCAAGTAGTTTGACGAGAGTGGGAGGAACGCCAAGAGAAAGCGATTTGTAGATTGACTAGAAATAAATTTATAAAGTTATGCATATTTATATGAGAAATAGACAAATTATGGGATTTTCTTTTTAGCGTATTTCGCCTGGATACGAATGTCTATATTTTATGATATCTTACCTGAACCTATTGAAATAAATATAGACTTCCAAATGAAAGATTGTGTATGCCCGATACGCTCTATCTGATCTCGTTGTTTTTACGCAGGCTACAAATCGGCAATGGTTGGAAAATTCTTCGGGTATATTTCTGTCACCTTTCAAACTTCCATCCTTCGAACTTATAACTTTAACAACACTTTTGTTATCTATCCCTATAGATTCAAGGAGCTATAATGCGTAAATATGGACTATACAATCCCAGTGGCAACCTGATGAATAGGTATAGTTTCCTCCAATAGTAGACTTATTTGTATTAATTTATGTATGATAATATACGTTCTTTTAAGAAAAAGTTTCATAGAAGTTCAAGATGATATTTCTTAGAATAAAAGAAAAAAATCATAGATTCTAAGAAAATTATTTTACAATTTATGAATGAATTCATCTCCCGTAACACCACAAAACCAAGTGAGTGCCTCTCCCATGAAAAATGCAAAATCAACTAAGTCTCAGTTATATTCAAAACTACTTACTTGGTTGCTAGCCTAAGGTAAGCTTAAACTTGCACTGTGGGTTAAACATGCATTGAAAAACTGGGCCTTAATCTTAAAATCTCTCAAATCTGTTTAACTTCATTTCACCAGCCAGTTTTAGTGTGTATGTCTCTTACGTTTAAATTGAAGCTTTTTTCAACTTCACAGAAAATAAAGTTAGCATTTGTTGCCATTGAAATAGTAAACCGCATAATGAAACTACTCACAATATAAACACACAAAATTACTCTTACACGCTAGTCCTAAACTTGTTTCCAACACTAAATTCAATTTGTACCAAAAAGCACTTCGCTGCCTATTTCAAGTACACATAACGACTATTGCCCTGAATAGGCCGTAAATAGAGTTTAACGGTGCTGTAGCTAATCTACTGCTAAATGTATTAGTGTGCATTATCACGTAAACCCTGTAGGAAAAATGTCCAGTTTATGAAGAGTGCATTAGAAAGAATCACAACTAATATGCCATCGATCTCTGTTACATAACGGCGATATTGCATACAGTCGACTATAGAGGTTCCTAGGGTGAATAAAGTATTCCTTTTATGTTATTTTCTTAGAACCTTCGAACACATAGGTCTGGGTTAGATATTATCTTCAATAAATATTAATTTCCTACAGGATATATGTATATTAGGGTGATTCAAATAAAAAAAATTTGGTTTTTTTTCGGTCTTATCCCCTGAAATTTTAGTTATTGATGAGAAAAGGAACCTTACAAAAAATTAGCGCTCTAACTTAACCCTTAGGGTTCGCTATTTTTTTCAAAGTGAATTTTCTTTAAATTTTCGAAACTTTTTTCCAAATATTTTTACATACTCTTAAAGTTGAAGCTTTGAAGCTTCCAAAATGGTATGAAATGTGCGATTATCTTAACTATTAAAATAATTACAGCCATTTAAACTTTACTAGATTTTATACGTGTTTCTGTGTATGTGTGTGCAAAAGTACAAAACTCAGTCGTTTTTAAATGGCTGTAATTATTTTAATAGTTAAGATGATTGCACATTTCTTACCATTTTGGAAGCTTCAAAGCTTCAACTTTGAGACTGTGTAAAAATATTTGGAAAAAAGTTTCGAAAATTTAAAGAAAATTCACTTTGAAAAAAAATGCTATTTTTCCCCATACAAAATGTATGGGAAAGGGCGAAAAAAATAGCGACCCCTAAGGGTTAAGTTAGAGCGCTAATTTTTTGCAAGGCTTATTTTCTCATCAATACCTAACTTTTTAGTGGGTAAGACCAAGTCGACAATTTTTTTAGAATCACCCTAATGTATATACATAAATTCTAAAGACATCGCGCTGAGGTTTAACGTGAACTGCAACTTGTTAGATACATTCAAACAAGTAGCCAAAACCAAAATGAACAAAAGTGGGTGTCAGCACGCAAATGCAGAAGTGCACTCAAGTAGATTTCATACAATTTCGACAAAAACTTGTGCCTCACAGTTGACCCTAAGAAACTTTGCCCTTTTCAGCGATTGCTTTACGCTAAGACGTACGTACATACCTTCTAACATAATCACATGCATACATAAATGGATGATGCATCTATGTTCTTATAATGTATGCTTTCGAGCTTAGAAGTTTCGAATAACAAATTGTTTCGCAGCTTCTCCCACACGCGATGCAGTCTTCCAGCGCTATAGTTTTGTAAGTACATAAAAGGCGGTGGTTGAGTGAAGCTTGTTGTTCTTATGTAATCCCCTTTAAGCATTTGTATTTCATATTTTTCGCGCTTTTCTGTTCACATGCAATGGAGTGAATTTTCCTTGAGCCCTAAACACAATTTATTTTAATTTCCTTTGAACTTTTTTACATTAGACAACGACATTCTGAAATGACCTCTTGCAATTTTACAATGTACAAGTTGATAATAGAAAAATGTGCATATATGTAGGTATACAGCGTTGCATTTTACTGCATTTACGTTACAATAACAATAATGTGAATTACATGTAGCCACAACACGTAGCAAATGCATGAATTATGCACATGTGCACTTGCATGACCAGAAGGAGTCCGTGCACAAGTCAGACCAGATTGTCTATCAAAGCTTTGCCACAGATTGCCTTTTGTACTTTTCATTTCATTGTTTGTTGCATCTATTTGAAAACATTATTGCAGCTCGCACGTGCTTGGAAATCTTCGCCAATATATCAATACCAAACACGCAAATATACTAACTGAAATGTTCGTACAAACGTATAAAGATACGAATGCCAGCTAGAATGGACACTAAGGCATCTAACCCGAGAAATCCTGAACCTGAATCCCGGGCTTCCCGTGCCATTTTTTTCTCCCAAAATCCTGGAGATATCTTTATTCCAATACCTTACTTCGGGACCCCGGAAAAAAAACTTTACGGGCCCGGTCTCAAAATTGACAATTAAGATGTTTCGCAGTAGTCTCGCCGAACAACAATCACTCTCTACCCTATAGGGGAAACCTCTAGTTCAGACCTTGTTCGCTTCTAGTGCGTTTGGAACCCCTACAAGTTCGCTTTCTATCTCTTTTACATGCAATTAACTGGCGAATTTAACATGGCGATGTCCTAGGCGGTGGAAATTGTTCCCCGCTGAATTACCTCTTCGACACTTCCAAACTGGTACAAAATTGGACAGTTTAGATTTAGTTCGTTTATTGGTACTATTTCTATAGTTCTGAACCGTTCCCAAATTATACAAATTAGATCTAATTCTTTTATGGATACTGTTTCGTTGCTTCAAAACCAGACCAAAGTGCAGGTTTAGCTGCTTCAGCATTAGGAATCACCTCCATGTTGCGTTGGCAGATGCGAAGAGCAGTATTTGGAGGCAAGGTCTGTCTTCAACTGCGAGCAAATATGGAAGGTGCACGGGCGGAATGTCAAGGGAATTTCTTGACCAGTAATGCATTAACACTTCGTGTTAAATTAACATGACTTCCTGTTAAAGGGAAAATATGGAACTCTAGCACGGTCATTGCTAATATATTGATTCCACGAAGGAATCAGCAATGATTGGTAACAACCTCGCATACTGAGACTTACACCTGTTACAATTTTATTTTATATATAAACGTATTCTGTTCGTTGGGTTAATGAATACAGATTTTGGCTTTTGAAACAAATTTGTACCCTAATGTGATTTTACCGAGTTTTGTATGTAGATACATACATCCAATTTGCATACATCTATATGTAGATATTTCTGGGAACGTGCGATAAGATGCAAGCAACTGCTAATGCTATGTTGGTCATATTCAATGGGATCAGGTCATTTGAAGTACGGAGGCATTTCAGCAGCATTTGCGTAATGCGTGCGTGAGCTGTTGCTTGTAACGCTTATTAAATGATGAACAAGTTCATCAGTTTAATACGACAAACTTAATCGTTTGCACTGGACCATTGTGTGTGTTGCTACAATTGTTTGTTGATTTATAACTAAATAGGCTTTATTGCAGTATCTGCATGAACACTTGCTTGTGCTTGGTTGTTTGGCTTACGTGAGCAATATATTAAACTCTCATAGTAATATGCTAATATTAGGAATAACTTTTGAAATAACTATGTACTCGAAAATGACCATTTGGAGTGCTTCATTACATTTTGATTGGTTTGAAGCTTATTTTTGTGTGTGACTTTTTGAACCATTGTGCCAATAAATTATGGTAATTGGCAAGAGTGCTTAACTACTTAGGTATCTACCACAAGCAGCCCACACAAAACAAATTGATGGGCAACTACTATTAAGAGCAGCCAAAAATGTAAATTTTGTTGTCTCCAACTGCTTTTGCAGGTACGTGCTGGTACAGAGACATAACTTCTTCGTGATTGTTGCCAAAGCGGAAGTCAAAGCGGAAGGAAAAAACGTACACTGACTCAATAGCAATTGGATCAAAGCCATAAACTGGCAGTCAAGTAAATATTCGTAGATACTTGAGTCAATTCTACTGAATGTTGTCTGGGCGAGACTTGAATTGGCTTTGGGCTGCAACGCAGACAACAATGCCAAATTTAAAAATAAAATATGTAGGAAAAGCTAAAAGAAATCATATCTAAAAATTTAATAATTTGTGGACTATAGTTTATACTTGAAACACATTAACATACCATGGAAAAAAGCCAACCCTTCATTTATAACGACGAAAATATAACTAGCAGCGTCAGATTCTGTGGATTTCACTTTCTTGGTGGACACCGGGTAGGTACTGACCGCGAGAGATTGTCAGAGCTGGCTAGTAGAGCATACCTATGATAAGGTATCAAATCGCCCCGCGTCAGTCGGACTAGTACCAAACCAGCATCAGAGCTCAACGGACCTAAATCCGTAAAAGGACTGTACACATCACTAATACTTGTTTCGAAAAAGATTTATATAAAATCCTCTATGTTAGGATGAAGGTTAGGAGAGGACTTCCAAGTTTGATGGCATCTTAGGGAAACTTGTTCAAATTTGGTACAAGTCCTCTGGATAATGAAGAATTTCTTTATAGATCACAATTGCATACATGAGTAAGAAGGTTTAGTTTTACTCAACCCAGACTTCCTTGCTGGTTTGAAACTATTTTTTTTGTCACCTTTATGAAGCTTCATACTTGGAAGAATAATGCATTTATCGATACTTATTAAATTATCAATCAATACAAGAGAGTCAAATTGAATAACATACCTTCATTGAATAAGTAAATTTGATTATGCAAAAGCTGAAAACTTCCTGCAGGCAACAAGAGTTTTACTTTGCTCTATAACAAGCATCGGCACCCCATAGATCTTAAGATCAGTCAAACAAGTTGGATTCATCATACAGACACGTTGTGCTCTTTGTTTACCAAATGATTTAGTCGTCGCTGGGCAAGGGGCGAAACCACATCGCGTGGGGGTGTCGCTTGTTTGGTCAGCGAATGTTAAAAATATAGTTCGGACGATCACAACGCGTGTATAAGCGCTCTCACTTGTACACCTGCATTTACCAATTTGCCGACCCATGCTTTATAATTTGTATTCAAATCGTTGAGTATAATATTGCAATAAGATAATTAAATTTATGCG
>CAXKVI010000004.1:122280945-122318445 GCA_964058755.1 Campiglossa producta
TATATTATTGTATCCGCTGTCAGTGTTCCCAACCAGTAATGTTTATTACAACCCATTTGCTTTCATTCTAACTGCCATTATGGAAGTGTTGAAGCAAGATGGCTAGGGTATTTTGCTATGAAAGCTTTGGGAGCTTGGCAGCATAAAGCGCGCTATAGAAATAAATGTTGCATTTGAAAAGTGGTAATTAATTTTATTCATTTCATATAAATTGCGGGAATATCAAATTGTGGATAGCGGATATGTATCTATGTATTTAAATTTTACAATAGTGAAGTTTGAAAATTGTAATTTGAAATACTGTACATATAAATAGTATTACAGAGGAGGAAGCTAAATTGCCACAGATTCATATGTATATAAGAGTGCGCAGCATGCAAATATCATTTTAATGACCACATTTATTCATTGAAGAAACATTTAAAACAAGTAAGCGCATGTGGCGTCAAAGCCCTTTTTTTAACGAAGTACTGGTTTACTCATTTTCAGGGAATGCATCTCACATGACACCCAAAATTTAAAGATGAAACAATCTATCTAATAGAAAAGCCTTATTTTAAACATGTGGAAACACAAAAAACTTTTACTTCCATTTCGTTTGACATTTCAACGTTAAAAATAAATCAAATTATACCGAAAAAATTATTTTAAAACAGGTGGCAACAATTACTAAAAAAATTAAACCTTCCTGCATATCTAAAAGCTATGCTCTTCTGTTAAATATCTCAACTTTAAATATCAACTTAACTATACAGAAAAAATTTGGTTCTAAAAAGCTGCCAAATCTTTTATACAAATTTTGATAAATTTCACTTTGAGGCCCAGACCCTTCTCATGGCATATATACTTAAAAAATCTAACAAACTTTATAGTAAAAAAAAATTCTGAACAGGTGAAAACGCTGCGCAATTTAGAATCCTAACTTTGAAAATAAAACAAACTGCAGAGAAAACATTTGAAAAAAAGATTAACCTTCCTGCACTTTATAGGCTGCCCTTTTTTGCCACCGCAACTTTAATAAATTACTCACCTTCAGGCCTTTCTCCTGACACCTCACCATAAAAGATCAAACAAAACAATATAGAAAATAGGTGGCAACGCTTTTATCGATGTGCGCATCTATAGGAAAATAGAAACAAATACACAGCTCTTTTCAATCTACGGGCTGAGCCCTTTCCTTTGCCACCTTAACTTTAAAAATCCAAAGCATATAAAGGAAGTATTAGTTTCAAAATAGGTGGCAACCCTTTATAAAAATGTAATCTACTTACAAGTTGAGCTCTTCATATTATAATGGTGTTAGCCTGATGGTCTGCAGAAAAAAATATCTTACCAGCATATATCGCATATAATCGGTCAAGTCGACTTAGAATTTAGGCCAATCGAAATTTTTCTGGCGTTTTAAAAAAAACCGCTTGTGAACTTAGCCTAAAATGTTACATTGAATCGTTTATAAACCAAATATATAACCAAAATTATAACGGTCTGAAAAGTCTTTAGCTTTAATACTAGCTATTAGGTCCTTAGTTCTTACAGAGATTATGAAGGATATCATTCGAATTTTTCACGGACGGATTTAAAGTGTAGAATGGTATATCTTAACGACTCCCGGGCTTAATAAAGGGATTTAAATCAGAATTTCTCGATATTCAGGAGATCAGTTAACAATTCGGTCCATAAGCAGTGCTCTTCAATAGCTCAAAACTTCATCGAATTTTGAAAACTTTGCCTCTTATTCCCGAGTTAGCTTGAATTGCAAACTTCAAACTTCTCTAAACATACGTTTTCCCGCTAGATGACGCTGGATTCGCTACATTACAAAATCCGTATTTATGGTACGACTTTATTCATATTTGGCACTTATGTTTGGTATATAGAAGGAACAACTGCGTTGATAAAAATTAACCCGCTAGAAGACGCTGAAGTCGAGATATTGATAAAACCCGTATTTATGGTTTGTTTACGTTAGTTTCGCAGTCAAAGTCGCGGTAACCTGCTAGTCAAGCCATACCATCAAGTAGGTAGAAAATGTCCCTTGACTCTGAGCCTTTAGGACATTGCAGATGTCTTCAAGTATAGTTCTCCAAAGATCTGGTATCTCAAGTATGATTGCAGTCGTTCCCCTGATTCAGAAAAAGAATTTGTTTCAGAAAATGCACCTACGTCATCTTATCTTTTAAACAACATCTGCGTACAAACTAGTCGGGTTCCTCTTAAACTAAGAGCAATCTACATGTTTATACCAAGCAATTTTAAAACTTTGCAAACTCACATTGTCAACTTTTATGTGAAAAGTTAAAAATATATTTACTCAGCATCCATCTTTATATTTTTACATCACCCCTTACTTCCGTAGATTTATGTCATGCCAAGTCGGGTGAAAAGCCATCAATTACTTAATGACTTATTACATCAAACGCACTACAATGCGTATAAAACTTCCAATAATAGCCCAATTTCCTTTTGTTGGCCAAAAAACTTAATAATGAAGAGTGAAGCAAAGACTGAATGACTTAAGTTATATTTTCGCACCATTCCAAAATGTGTAGGAATACACAAGAGGATTAACAGCAATTCGAACGAAATTTTCTATGATATTTATTCATGCGCAATATATTTATCACCAATAATTTTTGTCATCGTTCGTGAATATATTCCAATACCACCAGAGATAACGTAAATTAACCAGTAGAAAACTTGAGTCGAATTTTAGAGCTAAGTCTATTTTGTCAAAAATGTTTAAACTGCGTAAAAATAGTTAGAATGTGTATCTAAGTACGTAGATTATAACTCAGGAATTATTATTATTCACAATTGGACCAGATGTAAATTCATGGTTTCACAAAAGATTCAAATACTGGGATAAAACAGATAAAGGAAATCAAAGAGCATTTCGTCATACGTGTGAATGACAGACGTGTTATTATATGTATATGTAATGTTTTATATACATCAATAAAACTAAATAACTAAACAATTCTATAATATGAAGACCAAAAACTTCCTCAAGTTTAGAAATCGAAAAACATAAACATTGCAAATGAGGAAAAAGCCAAATGATGCCATGCTAATCTGTGTGTCCAAATATGTCAAATGGCACATTTTTATACCCAGCGTACTAGTACTAGTACAAGGGTATTATAATTTTGTCCATATAAGGGTCCTACGTAACGGCACAAAATAATCGAGATAGATATAGATTTCCATATATGAAAGTTCTTAGGTTGAAAAGATGAGTTGATTAAGGCATGTCCGTCCGTCTGTCCGTCCTTGTACACAATAACATGAGTAAAAATTGAGATATTTGCATCAAATTTGGTATACAGGTTACTTTCTGACCAAGGTACGTTGCTATTGAAAATGGGCGAAATCGGATGATAATCACTCCTACTATCGATATCGAAAATTTTGAAAATCTCCTAAATTGATATAATTCGGTAATGAAAATGGCTAAAATGAACTCCCCTCGTCATTCTATTATGATTTTTTGACAAATTTTTTAACGTAGGCGGCGCAAGCCGACTTTTATGGGAGACATTTTTGAAAATTCGACTGGTCATAACTTTTAAACTGATTACGGTAGAATCATGAAATTTGGCAGGTTGCTGGGTATTTAGTGTTCTATTTACCCGAACTTAGACTTCCTTACTTGTTGTGCACATTTTTACAATAGGGTGATTAAATTTGTATGTATAAATTGTTATTTTATATTTCAAGTATAATGGAGAGCTATGGTTGCCACTCAACTGCATTTCATTTATTCCTGTACTTGAATAAATTTAGTATATGGATAGTATGCTTCATTATAAAATTGATTCTATTATGTGTGGGCGGTTTACAGGATAGCCACCGTAGTAGGTGGTAATGAGCGATGTCATTCATTTAAATATCACAGTTATTTCAGGAGGTATCTTATAAAATGTGAGACGGAAAGCGAGAGGTGTCGGTAAGTTCGTTTACAATCATGCTAGCTGATCTTTGGACAGGAAAGCGCCTGGTGGTTCTGTTAGTAAATTATACGATTATTTTTCATCTTTGAAAATTACTTTTAGGAGCCTTATTTTTAAAAGTTTATTCACCCTAGTGTACATAAAACATGTCTATGAATATGTGATTTATACAGTAAAAATAAACATCAACATTTCCACGAAAAACAATCAAAGTAGCTCGTGTGACTAACGCTGTGGGGTTTGATGTGTGCAAGCGACATTTTTGTAATTTTTTGTAACTTCTCCATTTTTTAGTTAAACGAAACTCACAACAATGAGGGTGACAAGTTAATCTAAAATTTTACCATCATATAGTTGTGTGTATGAATACATGTGCACAAAATTGCATACTATTTATATAGGTACATTGTATATTTTAGCAAGCTTATGTAGGTTGTCCACGAGTGGCGATTATTTGACGAAAGCGAATTTTGTTACTGACACTTTGTAAATTTGCTTCCTGTCGGTGGCATGTTTTTTTCAACGTTTGTGTTTTTGTACAGTTTGTACATGGTTCTTTTGAATTTGGGAATTTTTACTAAATACTTTGATGCTTACGACTTTCGAATTGAAAACAGGTAGTAAAAAGTAGTAACAGCGCTTACTTTTTAAAACGATTTCAGTAGGCTTGCGGGAAAACGAGCATTCTCTTATCCGAAATAACTGATGGCAAGGAGGAACACCAAGAGAAGTCAAATATCTACTTTTAATTATTGTGATTTTTTACCCTTTCTCTGCTGACACCACCTCACCACTTTTTGTATACTTTTAATAGCTCGTCTCCTAACCATATTTTTCGCCAACAGAGTTTTCGATTGCAAATCAAACAAAAAAGAACACAGTCCGACCATATATCGCTTCCCTGGTTCTATAATGACGCAATTGTCAATTTCCAAGTTGTGAGATAAACTGAACAAAAGCTTCAGAAAGTAATAATCTTTGCTCTGTATAAATTTTGTAATTGTATTACAAATAGTTTCCACGCTAGATGCTTGCGAAGTTGTTCCGATTGTCCATAACATATGCGCATACAAATATTTAAACTTACTTCACCAAAACTTAATATTTTACAATTTCGTCATTATAGAACCAGGGAACCGATATGTGGATTCAAACATAGCGATCTCAGCGCCGAAAACATGTCAGTCATTTTTAAACCAATTTTTCACTTCTCTATCTCCCCAAAATCTCCTTCATCTGACTCTCCCTTTTGCTGTTCTACCTCTACCTTTTCTTCTAACTATACCTCTCTTACGTTTTTGGGGAGCCCTGTTGTAACCATTGAAGGTTATATACAACTCGCCACCAGTCAGATGTTGTTTTGTTCGAAAATTTTTTTTGACAATTGTACTCCGATGGCTCTTTCTTTTCACCTCCCTCTCCACTAAGCCCATTTTCTTTTTTCCTACCTTCCCCACCTTCGGTTAATTCTAGCTTTACCTCTTCACCTGATTTTCCTCTGCTGAGAGTATGATACTTACCGAATAGAAACAATAAACGAGCTTTATACCGCTACTTTAAAACGCTTTGCATTGTTTTATCTGGGTAGAAATCGCATAGTTTTTTAAAGCTCCGGCTAGCATTTGTAGACAGCGAATAATAGAAGTATTTCATACATATGTATGTATATCTCATATGTGGGTTAGATGACACCCTCTCTGGTTCTGTCTTTTGTGTGTGTGTTTTCATTTATAGAATTTCAAAAATTTTTAATTTTGTCTTAAGTCACGATCCATTTGAGCAGACATATAGACAAACGCTTAAGTATAATAAGAAAAGATATCGCTTATGATACAAAAAATGTTCAATTAGGCAAACAGTCTTTATGTCATTATTGTAAAGTAAAATCCCACAGTTCATTGGGCTGAGTAACTCTTTTTAACTTTTTTCAAATATGAATTTAAAACTTTATTTGGGGTGCACTCAAATTGAAGACTTAAGCGGTTATTGCTAATCGGCAAAATATTCTCTTGATTGTATTAAATTCTAACGTGAAAACTTTTCTTTTGAAACATATCCTTCAACCACCTGCAATAAAAAATTAACCGCCATTACACAGAATTGACACAATGAAATCGAATATGAATTTAAGCGCGCGCATAGCCATGATGTTCACCGACGACCGCAAAAAAGTTCAAAAGAAATGACAGTTTAATGAGCCGCACTAAATTTATAGCAAAACGTAACACAAAACTATTCACCTTTGAACTGTGTCGCCTTCAATTCGCATAACAGCAGCCAACGAGCCTAAGTCAAACTCATTTTTTTGTAGGAAGTATACACACACAACGATGCCACTTAAACTGTCTTATAGCTGGGAAGGAAATTTGAAAAGTAAAATGTTATCTAGGTGAATAAATATTTCCAAGATTCGTTCTTCCAAATGACCTTTGCTTAGTCCCCTAAGGAGGACACAGTCCAAGCATATGAACCAAGATCAGACCAAGAACTATTTTCCCACATTAGCCTTTGTATTGTTTATAAAAAAAAATTTCGTTGAAATTTTCACCAAAATGCCATAAAATATAGTCGAAAAAGAGTTACTTTGCAAATAAGTAACCCCATTTTTCATTCAGATTTGCTTAGCTAACTTTTAACGTTTAACAGCTCTTGGCTTGTTATTGCCTTCAGATCCGTTTATTTACTGTCCGTTCAAGGTAAATGAATAAATGCCAAATACTAAAAATCTGGGCAAGTATTTATTGATGCACTTAAAGCACTTTCTCACACTAATACTTCAGGTGTTATCAAGGTGGTGTGAGTATGGCGAGAGTAAATGTCTTCCTGTATACGCATACTAGGGTAGATCTTCATTATCAAGTTTGGACTTCTTTTAGTCTATTTCACTTTATTTACTTTGTTTAATTTTGTTTTCATTTTATTCATAGACGGTAATCGTTATGAGTTAAATAATGTAAATCGGAGTTTAACTATTATTTTTCAATTTATATTCTTTGAATTAAGGTTAGTTATTATTATTTGAGTTTATCTTTTTGATTGAAGTTATAATTAAAGCATAATTTTAATGTTATAAATCATAAACAATAATAATCTCTCGATTTATATAATTTCGATCGCGGATAATTATTATGATTTGATTTTTCCCATTTTTACTCAAGCATAATTATTACTTCATAATTTTTATTATTTTTCTCAGCCGTAATCAAGCATAATTGTTATCTTAGATTTTTAAAATTTTCCATCACGCATAACCATTATCCTTTCCCCAACCATAATTATTGTTTTCGATTTTATTACTTTTTTTTCATTTTATTGAATTTAATTTAATTAATAATTATACTTTTTTTACTTTTATTTTGTTATTAATTTTTTTTTATTTTTATTTTTTTATTACTTTTTTTTTTGTTTTATTGCATTTTTTTAATTATTATTATTTTTTTTTTTTCAATTTATTATATTTCATTTTATTTTTATTTTTTTATTTAACTTGGTTTCATTTTATTTTTTTTTTTTTTTGTTTTGTTTTATTTTTATTTAGTCAATCTGTTTTTATTTTTCCTTTTTAAATTCATTATAAATTTATTTAACTTTTTTTATATTTTATTTATTTTTTATTTCTTTTTTATCTTATTTTATTTTATTTAATTTTTTTTTTCTATATTTCTTTTTTTAATTTTTTTTATTTATTCAATTTTGTTTTATTTGACATACTTTTATTTTATTTTTCACACAAGAAAGATGCACCCTAACGTGCAGCTGAAGGAAAACTGAATATCTTTGTATGACCTAAGTAAGAGTTGAGTATAAATATATGTTAAAAGTCCGTTTAGGGTCAAGTGGATATGACACAGTCAAGTGCATCTAGATACAAAATAAGAACAACATGAACAGATAGATACATACCTTTAATGTCAGGAAAACACCAAACAAAAGAAAATATGAAAGGGATAGTTGGAAGAAGGTGCGTAATTCAGCGGGTCACTTTTTAAATAAAATGCCCCTTATTACACTAAAGGTTATTTAAAAAAAATTTGCAAAAACAAATAATACTTAAATTGCTAAGAACTTTCTTTAACACGAGCAAACCCCGCAATTCCACCATTCCCATTTTCTACCAAGTTATTCTACTGAGTATACATTCATATATACGTATATATTCACATGAGCCTAAGTAAAATATACCTTCACGAAACTACCTTCACCATTCTCAAAAATTTCCATAACATCTTTTTACTATTTCATTTTGTTATGCCTTCCTTTCCATCATCTTCCGCCAGTAAATTGTAGAAACTTTTTTCGACTAATGTCCTGTCGTGTGAACTTAATAAAAGTGATGTGCAAGTTACAAAATTCTTGTGATGCCTACTGAGCATAACCTTTCCTGTGGATTTTCTTTAGTTAAAGTTGATAGAAGGATGAATCGGTCTAACACTTTTTACATGCACACATAAAAACGCCCAAAGAATTTTTATTTTCAAAGTAATAATGTGACAAAGTTAGCTAAGAATATATGGAAAATGTGCGGCTTTGAAAATTTGAAAATATGATCTGGCCAAGACATAATTGAAAGCCAAAAGAAAAAATTAATTGGTAACTTTTTAAAGAATAGTACAAAGAACATACACGTTCGGGTTGAGTAAACGTTATACTTCTTAAGATTAAGGTATGTGCATACGTCCTTTCAGTAACTGAAACTAATAAAATTGATTTTTGATTACCTCAATATATTCTTCACTTTCTCCTTTAGTTTCTGCTAACTTATATAGCTATTCCTCAACATATCCTGCATATCAAATGAGTATAAGATAGATTATAAGTTGGCCAAGTTCAAGTAATGTAATTTTTGAGATATACAAACCGCTCTGAGCATAATAAGTTATTTACTTTATTTCGTTTTAATAGAAACTAATTATTCATTAACTTAAATGACTTTTAAATGCCACTAATACTGGTCTTTCACGCAAAAATTTGCAAAAAATTTAAATTAGTAAATTAAAATTTTAAAAGTAGTTAATTCCATTGCTGGGTTAACATCTAAACGTAAGTAAATTGAATAAATTTACAAATTGCGCGGACACGAAATTAATCAATTTACATCACATCTCTTTATGCTTTTTCTATAGGCAATGTGAGTGACACATGCTCAATATAAGGACACTAGAAATTTAAAAAAAGAAAAGTTTGTTCTAATAATTTCAATATACAAGTGCATATATACAAATGTATGTTATGTATGTGTGAAAATCCTTTTATTGATAATGAAAAGTAACTTACTTATTTGTGTATAATAAATTGGTGGGAAATATAACTATACATGACTCTTTCTTTAACTGTCTACTGTTTGCTGCCGTTGGATTCGGATGAATAACAAGAGACCAGAAGAACTCTGACACGGAGTACTGCAGCACTTGTTCTACAGTTTAAAAAGGCAAACCCTTCGAAGGTACGTTTCTGCAGATACACCCACTCCTTCTAAGGAATCAAAGCTTCGTAACAGTTCGAGATCAAACAATGCGGATACCATACGTAACGTTTCTAAATTCCCCTGCAGCGAATCGTCAAACTAGTGAGAAAAATACTAGTTAGTATACAACTATAATTTCCTGGCAGAACTCATATTAGTTGGGAAATATCCATTTCATACTAATATAATTTCATTCGTTTCGTTTGCTTCTTTTTTCTCTTATAATTCACAGGTGCCTTTTCGTGTTTGGGTAAATAGTCGCTGCTTTCTTCAAAGTAAACATGAAAATGAAGGCAAATGATAAAAAAGTGTAAGTCATGAAAATAATGCGACTATTAATTTCTAGTTGAAATCATACTAGTATAATTCTAGTATATCATGACTAGTAGATGACTAGTCGAAATCTGACAATTGACATTTCGTAGGACATCAACAAGTAAAAAATACCAGTTGCTTATATGGAAAAAAGACAAAAGACTGACTAGGTGGGCCTGGTGCACCAACTAGTTGTACAGTAGTTTCAACTTGTTGCATTCGCTGTAGGGTCACTATCGAGGAAAGTTATATGTTGAATTAAGCAAGCGAGAATAAGCGAAAGTCAAATCCGGAACATGGCTAATTGATAAAAAGACACATTAAAAAATGTTAAAATCAAACAATTAACCGATTTTATGAAAATAATTTTCAATTCCATGAGACAGATTCAAAACTAACCAGTTTTTTCACTAGTTAAACATTTACAGCAGGAAATATGTATTTCGGTATGTATGTTTAATTTTTCACACGTCCTTGTAATTGAAATCGTTATTTGAAAAGCGCTTAAAATGTTGCAATCAAATATTCAATTTGCTATTATTTCAAGGGCTGGTTTTATGACTAATGGCGGCGATATACCAACAGGTTATCATAACCTCTAACGAGATTTTTAGCCGAGCTTCTCTTTCCAACTTGTGGTGTGTTGCTTTTGAGTTTTTTCCTACAAGTTGGCGGGACTACAGTTTTTTTGCCGACTCCGAACGGCACTTGCAAAGCAAATGAATTTTTTTCTGAGAAGCTTCTCATGGCAGAAATACACCCGGAGAGTTTGCCAAAGTACTGCCGAGTGGCGACCACGTTTAGAAAAATTTTTTTTTTTTTTTAGAAAAATAAAATAAAATAAAATAAAATAAAATAAAATAAAATAAAATAAAATAAAATAAAATAAAATAAAATAAAATAAAATAAAATAAAATAAAATAAAATAAAATAAAATAAAATAAAATAAAATAAAATAAAATAAAATAAAATAAAATAAAATAAAATAAAATAAAATAAAATAAAATAAAATAAAATAAAATAAAATAAAATAAAATAAAATAAAATAAAATAAAATAAAATAAAATAAAATAAAATAAAATAAAATAAAATAAAATAAAATAAAATAAAATAAAATAAAATAAAATAAAATAAAATAAAATAAAATAAAATAAAATAAAATAAAATAAAATAATATAAAATAAAATATTTCAAGCTGGCGAAAGATATCAACGGACCAATTTGTAATTGTTTATTACAAATTTATTGCATCCGAGCAGGCTTTGAACTCGGTAGCTAACGCACCCCACTGTGTGAATAGGGACTCACATCGTTCATAAAGACATTATTACTTATTCTGTTTAGAAGGAATTTAATTACAAAAATCTTTGAATAATTGGATTCTTGTTAACTCTCATCAATCATTTAGTTTCGATTTAAATGTTTGAACAATTTTTTTTATTAGTAATTTAAATTCAGATCAGATTACAATGTTTGCATTACAAACATAATTAATTCCCTTACAAAATTATGCATTTGGAATTATTAAATTCTTAAGTGTGAGCATGTGCCTTCGTACAGCCTCATTTCTTGACATAGTGAGTGTGAGACTGGTACGTATCTACATACAAACATGTCTGAGAAATGATGTAACCTGATACACATAATATGTGAGTAAGAATATGAATATGAATTAGTGTGCAGCTGAAATGTAAAATTGGTTTAGCTATATACATACATGATTCCAAGTAAAATTTACATATCTACAAACGTTTAGGTTTTAGGTTACATATGTATGTATATTGGAGCATGAACCCCTACATAAGCGCAATTTCATCTTAGCAGCGTAATGTGCTTTAAATTATGATTATTATTAGGATAAGGACAACTGTAACTAAGGAGATGTAGAGGAAATGCCTGCGGTAATTAAAATCTATCTATATATCACTGCACGTTTCTACCAAAGCGCATTAGGGTGGGTGTCACATTTGAGTCGCGGTTGCTAACTCAACTTTGAGTTTGATATAAAAAAAATACGCGAAAGAACAAAGCGAAATAACTAGGAAGGGAAACGGAAAGAAAGGGAAAAATAATATGCCTTTAAATGAAACACTCTAATAATCGTACATACATATAATACTTACATATAGCGATATATCCGCTTATTCAAGTTGCAGCTAATTCAAGAACTAATTGTACAACAATCGCTAATGGTATAGAGTGAATTTACATTGTCTACGCGATATAAAGCAACGCAATTAATTTTAAATGACGAGCCACTTCAAGACCTAATTTAGTGATTTAGCTACTACTTTGGTACAAGACTTTATCTCATAATAGATACAAAAGACAGGATAGTCACTAATTAAATGAAATTGTAATGCAACTGTTACATAATAAAGTTTTTATAACTGTCTGCTATACTGATCCACGTAACAATCTGTAAATATTCAAAGGTAAATTTAATTAATAAAATCTTAGGTTAAATTTTTACGGCTGAGTAGAATATCAATCACCCTGTTTCAGAAAATTATTTGATAGCAGCCTTTCTTCGAATTCGGTTGAAACGAACTTTCTTAGCTTTAAAAAACGAAAGGTAACATATCTAAATTTGTCTCAACAATTAGAAAATAAAACACGTATTAAAATGCCTTGGCAGTAAGAGCAGTTAAGTTGTTATGAAAAGAAAAGAAAAAATATCATACAATATAACAAGTAAGGAAGTCTAAGTTCGGGTGAAATGAACATTAAATACCCAGGGGTAATTTTCAGAACGGGATATTATTATAAGGCCTTATTACACCGCGACCATTAGTACGATCTATTGTGTGCCCTCAGACGGAATAACTATGATATAGGCCCTAGGAGGATTTACCTAAAGTTTTTTTTTTGTTATCATCCGATTTACCCCATTTTCAATAGCAACCTACCTTAATGCAAATGTCTCAACGGACATGCCTTAATGAACTGCTCTTTTCAACCTAAGAATTTTCATACATGGAACTCTATATCTATCTCTATTAATTTGTACCGTTACGTACTACCGTTATGTGAACAATACTAATATACCCTTGTACTAGTACTACCACGCTGGGTATAAAAAGATAAGTTGTTTTAATAGATAATATTTATGGATATGAGTTCAGATGTTTTGAATAGTCTTCTTTTGAATGGTAGCTGTTATTAAAATGAGGAAGAGACATATAGGATGCAGTCAGTGGAAGAATAACGCTAGCAATAAACCTAAATTATGACTTATCTCGAGTTAGGCTACTTTGAAAAGGCGGCACAGATGTCATTCTGAAATAGGGTAATGTTCCGCTCAATGGTGTCCCCGTCATACTATAGGTTGTTCGAACACCAAAGCGGATGGTCTATGATCCGATAAACGGACGACCTTAGCTGTATAATTTTCGTGTGTTATTCAATTTTTAATATATATTTGAAAAGAGAAGTTTTTATAAATTTTGCACCCACCAGTTAAGAAGATACATTTTGTATCAGTGTATAGAAAACTCTGTCCAGAGTCTGATAATACAGGGCTGCCTGCAAAACCTCTGTCAAAAATTCGGGTTACCGAGCTTTAAAGTCAAAATATTAGAAAAAAAAAGTTTGAAAAGATTTTTAAACTCCAAATAAAAACAACCACTTTCTTAGTCAAGAAAATCATTCACATCAAAATGGGTAGTAAAGGAACCTTGCTGTACAAAATTGCCCACTTGTTTATCGTCTATTTTCCAAGACTTTATCCGCTGCTGGTTAGCAGGGCTTACAACTGTTGCTGTTCTGAATATTGGCGGTTTAATTTTTTAAATTTACACCAATCTGCTCAAAAAATAATATAGGACAAAATTTAAAAAATATGTCCCTAATACAGATCAAACCATATTTTTATTTTATTTTTTATTTAAAATTTTTTTTTTTTTTTGTTTTTTGTTGTATCTTTTTATTTAATTTTTTGTGTTATTTCTATTTTTTCATTTTATCTATTTGTTCAAGCGAATTTTATCTCTTTTGTTTAAATCTATCTATTTTAATATATTTATTTATTTTATATTTTTTTTATTTTATTTTATTTTTTATTTTATATTACTTTATTTTATTTTATTTTAATTTGGTTTATTTTATTTTTTTTACTTTTATTTTATTTTATTTCTCTCTTTTTAATTTAATTTTTTGCTGTTCTGAATATTGGCGGTTTAATTTTTTAAATTTACACCAATCTGCTCAAAAAATAATATAGGACAAAATTTAAAAAATATGTCCCTAATACAGATCAAACCATATTTTTATTTTATTTTTTATTTAAAATTTTTTTTTTTTTTTGTTTTTTGTTGTATCTTTTTATTTAATTTTTTGTGTTATTTCTATTTTTTCATTTTATCTATTTGTTCAAGCGAATTTTATCTCTTTTGTTTAAATCTATCTATTTTAATATATTTATTTATTTTATATTTTTTTTATTTTATTTTATTTTTTATTTTATATTACTTTATTTTATTTTATTTTAATTTGGTTTATTTTATTTTTTTTACTTTTATTTTATTTTATTTCTCTCTTTTTAATTTAATTTTTTTTTTTTTTTTTTTTTTTTTTTTTTTGTGATTTACTAATAGCAACACAGTGAGTGGTATTCTACTCGCACACACATACACACCAAAAGGTATGCCTAATCGGGTAAGGTGGACAAAGTGACCGATGGATGGTAAGTATTTGGTCAACCGGTGTTTAAGTAAACTCTTTAAGCTTTAATAAGTTTTAAACGAAAAGTGTGTTCCTCATTTGAAGTTGATGCAATCCAATGAACGGAAAAAGCTGACACTGCCTTACAATTAACTATTTTCTCCTCGATTAGTTGATTTTTACTTGATTTACTACGAACCTTTATACAACTATGTTTTGATGTCTAAACAAATTTATGAATGTGTATTTACTGTATCTATACAAAAGACCCACAAAGTTATCAATTTCATTGACAATAATAATGATAACTTTGACATATTTAATGTTATTATGTCAATATGAAGGGCAATAAATTGCCAAATTACGCAAAATCATATAAGGGTAAGTTTCACACTTGTAAACAGAATTTTTGTTACTACAACTCACGAAAAGCTTCAGGCTTTTGGCCAGAAACTTAGGAAACTTAGAATATAGTCAAAGTTTATTTAGCGCATCTGCAATAAGATAAATTCTTGTGTTTTTGGAAGAAAAAACTAATCTGCCCTAGCATTTTTCAAGAAGGCTCTTGAAAAACCTAAAATTCTTTTAGCGTACATAAGTATCAGTCAGATTTACAAGTAACTCGCATAACTGGTGTTGGTGTTTCAGTGTTTCGATGTCATTGTTCGGTGTGGATGTTATCATTCCCCAGTGGAGTTAATTTTATCATTAACTTGAGCAATAATATCCGTGGGAAGTTATCAGTTCGTTTGTGCTATATGTACAACGTTATCACATATTTCTGTATGCATTTTACATGTTATCACATACAAATATTGTTTATACATCATATTTATAACTTTTTTATTGATGTTTTTATCTACCAAACTAATAATATCAATAACAATAAGCGTGAAACAAACGTCGTTAGATATATTCAAGATTGAAATAAGAGCTACTTTTCCTATTTTTGGAATAAAAGTTACGTTTTCGGTTTAAGCAACTACCCTAAAAACGACATTACGAAGTTATGGAAAGCTCTACGTACGCTTTGCTCGAATGTCATACAGGAAATGCCCTATCATGAGTTAAGTGTGAAGAAAACTCCCAAAACAACAACAATTTTTCCTCGAACAGGTGTCATGAGATATCATCATACGCACTTCATTCCATGTAAAAGGCATAATGGAATGTCAATAATGATAACTGAAATGAAAAGTTTATCAAATTGGCAAGCAACTAATGTGCTTTCGACCAAAAAAGAGTGTAGATTTCGAAAGGTTTGTTTGTTTACATTCTACATTTTACGGAGACTTGCGCTAAGAGAACATAAAGCAATAAAAGAGAAAGGTTTTCGATTTTCGAATCTTACACAAACTGCTCAAACGTCACCATTACGCTCATTGGAGCTCCAGAGATTACTACATTAACACGCCTGCGCCAACACCACAACTCTACAAAACCAAAACAGCTGATTGTCAATAAAAATGCGATGTGTGAATATTTGGATGGGTGTGCGTTTGTGTAGCTGGCATTTTGACCATACAATGACTTTTTTCTCAACAACAGCCACTATCAAAGTATACAATGAAAACACCAACAGCACCATGCGGCACAGTTGAATTGAGAAGTCGAGTAGTTAGTTTGCTGTTCGGCGCGAGTTGAGGTGAATAAAGCAGCAAAAGAAAATTGTTGCCGCAAGCTACATAAATCGTAGGGACGTGCGGACAGACATACATACATATACTAAGTAAATTTATTGCGTTTTCCATTATCTATTCGGCTTGGACATATGTTTTTTCATACAATTTTCGTCGCGTTTATGAAAAAATTGAAGAAGAAATATTGTGAAAGCTTGCAAAATATATAGAAAAAAATCAATTTGCAAATTGGTGTATACAACGAGTGAAGGTTGCGAAGTTTTAGCACACTGAAGTGGCTAATCTAATCACAAATGTAAATTGAAGAGTTGAAAAAATGTGTTAGTGTAGCATGCCTTGCGTGCGTAAATGTATATCCCATATACATTCATAGTATTCCTATATGTGTAAGTGTGTTTGTGCGCGTTTGCGTGTGTGCGTGCAAAAAATCGAAGTGTCTTGTAGCCAACGCTCGCTTTGAAAGCTTGGAATTCAGTGAATTTAAGCAAGCTAATGTTAAACAACAACAACAAATATATGCATAATCATATTTTTCGGATACCGTAACTAATCAGATATATTAATTATGCAGTTATACACAAATATATAATAGAAACAAGAACGCGTACTAGCAAAAATTTGCCAGACCAACAAAAATCAAAATTTCTCAAGCTAAATTTTTAATACCAAATTAAATGAAAAGTATCCTATTTTTAAAGAATTTCGTCTATAAGTTCCTAAAGCAGAAAAACAAAACAAAGCAAATTTTTTTTAAATAGCCGGTGAGTAGATACATACATTTGTGGCATGTAAATGAGATTAATAAAGTTTTGATTGTATTTGATACAGCTTTTTAACTGCCTATTTGTATTAGGGTGCACGAAAAAAGATGGGTTGTGTCTTTTCTAAAATGCGCTTAAGATTTTTTTTACGTAGCATTATAGGCCTATAAAATTGTTTTTCCAAAGTAGAAAGCGTACTGCCTTCTACGAATTTTGACCTAGGCGCTGCCACTTAGATTGCGGTGTTGTCACATAACTGAGGCAGCCATTTAATCCTATTATACTTATTTTTCGACATATCCACTATTCTCTGGAAAACGACTTCACCCATTTGAATGAACTTATAAATATAAATTTTATAGTGGTTCTTTTTTTCCTACCACACCCAAGTGCCAACATCCACTGTACCAAAAATTCCATCCAAATCGATCAATAGGGTCCCAAAATAGTGGTGGATATACGGAAGAATAAAATAATGCGGTTGGGGCCACCTTGGTTGAAAATGTCATCGTTGGAATACAGCCGAAAATAAGTACCTTTCATTTGATATTCATACCTTGTTCAATATTTAAAAAAAACGCCCCAAGTATGTTATTAATTTTAGAATAAATCATACTATCAACATGTATCCCAAAGTTTATTCTGACCGATTTGAGCGGTTCCCGAAATAATAAATAAAATGTGGTAAGGTAGCAACCCTAGCTGGCAATACTGGTGGAAAATTCATCGTTGAAATACAGCAGGCATATTTTGCCGAACAACATGTATATAATCTTAGAACTAATCAAACTATCTACAACTATCTTCCAAACCGACAAAACCCGAGATATTGGTCGAAAAAATGAAAAGGCCACACCTTTGATATGCTCGCTAGCCAGATTTGGTGTGGTTGACAAGAACTACAACTAAAGTTATGTCCCGCAGTGAATGTTCAGTGTCACGCAACACAATAGGTCACATACACATTTTTTCATTAAGTGATTATGAAACTTCCGGGGCTCAAACCAAATTTAGACCCATAGTTTCACTCTCTAAATTTCTCAGATTGGTCCATAGAACATTTTCTGTACTCCCGAATTTTAGGTTTTTCCCCTCCCCTACAAATTAACCCATTATAATGCAAATGCTCTCCGCTAAAAAGTTATTTTAAATTAAAAAAAAAAAAATTAAATATAAATTTTTTTAAAGGAATGGTGTTTCAACAAAAAATATTTCTTGTTAGTGGTACCACCTAGCGTTGCCATCTAATCCCATAATTTTATTGTTTGGCATATCCCCTTTCATTTCCAAAACCATTTAGTCCACTTGTTAGAGATAATGAATACAAATTATGTGTATGCAGGGTTGCCAATTATTTGAAATTTACAAAGTCGTATTTCAACAAACAAAAATTTAGTGATTATTAAAACTTAGGGTTGCCACCTTAATATTATTGACTCATTTACATGAACTTTTTTACATACATATGTTAAGTTTCAAGCTCTCTTTTTTAAAAGTTGGTACTACAAAGCTCTTGCAGGGTTGCCAATTATTGGAAATGTTCACAGGCGTGGTTATCACCTAGGGTTGTTTTCAACCAATCCCCTGGTATTTCTTTTGTGAGATATCCGCTATTATCACGAAAACGACTTGGCCTATTTTGATAATCTTTTCAAAATAAGTTTGGTACGTTGTTTTTACATGGCTCCAAAATTTTTTTGCAAATTTTAAAAACCGATATGTTAATAAGCTTAACAAATAAAAGGTACTTTACATCGGATATCAAAAAAAAAAAATTCCATATAGGATTACCACGTAGAGTTGCCAACTAACCCCATTATATGTATTTATTTTCTACATATCTGTTATATTCATATGAAACTGGTATATACCTAGGTTATCTGAAACAATGGCCGTGTTTTTATTTACACGCATATGCGTTTGCGCATCGATTTTGTATGGAGAGATAAGCGCTCAACCCTTATTTTACATACAAAATTTAAGCGCAAACGCATATGCGCATAAAAAATACACAGTTGCCACCTATCTCAAATTAAAAAGTGGGACTTTCAAACGAATGTGTTTTTACGTCGCATTTCTATAAAAATATTTGTATGTATGGCTACCCAAAAAAAATTCACAAAAGACACATCGCTATTGTGATTAATTTTTTCATTTCAAGCATTTTTTCCCAAGAACACATATGAAAATATGTTTGTGGGTGTAAAATGAATTTCAGTTTTTCTATGCAGCTGATTTCAAGAAGTGACTCACCTATTGGAACAGATGAATTGAAAACAAGCCGAATTGTGCATGGAAGCGATTTTGTAGTCGAGAAATACGTTTTAGGTACTCTTTTCATCTTCTGAGGGCCGCCAGAAGCCGTTTCCGCAATTTTTTTTTACGTTTTTTTCCTAAAATCCACCAGATTTGGATGGATTTTCGCAACAATATTGCCGATTTTCAGGAAAAAGGATTTCAAATCTAAAAAAAGTACGGAAAGTACTTAAGAAACAAAATAAATGAATGAGAAAAAAAATAAATGCCTTAGCTCCAAAAAACCCGATATTCAAATTTTGACCAGGGAAAACTATGTAGATTGCAAAAATCGGCTCGAAACTTACTTTCTGAGAATGTATCCTAATAACCAGAATGGCATTGAAAAAGACCTGTTTAATGTTAAATCCCATAGAAAGCACTATTTTCCTCAAGCTTCTGATGTATGAATTACTGCCTGAAATATAGTGCGGTAGCTGTTATATTCACAAAACTTCCACAAATATTTGGAAGCGTTCCCCAAGTAAAAATAAGAAAAAGGCATTTCGTATTATGATTGAGATGATTGCGATTTAATTATAGGCCTGGCAGAGATAATATTTCAGAAATTGTTTCCTGCTGGCAGCATGTTACTAGAAATGGATGATACTTGTTGACATAAACCAGGAAGTTACTGCCACACCGTTTATTAATTTTTCACCAAACATTAAAATTTATATCGCATAAATCGTAGCAATGCAACAACCGACAACTCTTAGTGAGTGGGTAAAATTTTATATTTTCGTTGTGAAGCTATCTTGTCGGAAATCTACTGAGTACGCATAAAATCAGTGTGGTTCAATGTTAACTACTTTTATGATGCTATTTGTAGCCGTTAACAAGTACAAAGAACTTCAAGAAAAGGTGTTACGCTTTAGATACGTTATGATCTTTAAACTCAGCTAGCAAAGATACACTCACAAAGAACGCACAATTTTAAATCATAGTCGGTAGACAGACAATAAAACTCATTTATGGTGTGCGTAATAAACGCCGAGTCAAATAGCAAACACGCACTTCAACGTAACGCAAACGTAACAGACATAAACTACTAAGCCAATCGTAAATTTACAAACTGTAAACGAGGCGATAGGAAACGTTGAACAATAATGAAAATGGGGTTTGATAAAAGAAAAATAGTAGAAGCGTTAAAAAAAGAAATAGAATCTCTTTGTTTTTGTTATAATTCGCGGGCGGGAAAACACTTGAAGAGAGATATTAAATAACGTATTAAGTAAGAGGCAAAGCTAAAATTTGTAAAGTATTTATTTGACTATTTGAAATTTATGTCTACAAACATCGTCGCTCCCAACGAAGACTAACACGGTTAGTTTTCTGCGTCGAAGACTTACACACTTCGTTCTCTGCGTAGAAGACTCACACACTTCGTTCTCTGCGTCGAAGACTAACACACTTCGTTCTCTGGGTATAAAAATTTACTGACACATGTTTTGCTCGCAACTGGGCTACTACTTTATGATTCACTTGATTAGGAAAAACAGTATCAACTAAGTGGAATGATCATTTTCATTATTCCCTTATAACCGCAAGAGTTACTTATGGGTATTATCTACCTTTAAATCTAAACATAATTCCTAATAAGCCGCTTAATCTCGAATTAGCGTGCTGTGTGTCAAGCCTTAGCGCTACACAGTGGTTCGGCGCCATCAATTTTTTGAGAAAAAATATGAGGAGTGGTCCTAGGTCATTTAAATTTCCAACACATGCCATATGCAGGCTAGTTAAGAAATATTCCAAAAGTGGTTGCTGTCGCTGAAATGGACCTTGGACCTATACACAAATTTAAATAAAAGTTTTAATTTCAGCTCAAAAAACAAGATATCTTCACGAAACGTGGCACATGCAAGAAATAGACTGTACCAAAAATACTTGAAATCGTTTATTCTCTAGGGTACCTCCTTTGAGATTTATAGATTTTCCTACAGTATTCAATTCTGCCTAGGGTCTGCCAAGGCTCTAGTATGGAAAGTGCATGTTTATCAATTTAGGGACAATTTATGGTATTTTTCTCATCTTGGGATGTCCTAATTTTTCATATCTTGGCAGACCCATGATTTTAAAATGGAAAATCTAGCCTAAAATAAATTAAATTTTAAATTAAATAACCTGTACTTTGAGTAATCATTATTTCCTGTTTCTCCAGCTTTCTCTTAAAGCATTTCAATAGGTACTATTGCAGCATAAATTATTCGTTTCACTATGTCAACACATTCGTTTACTTTTTGTCACTTTTGTGAAAATTTGAAGTGATACATCTCTGTTAAAATAAGTTTAGGAATGGGGGGAGGGGGGATAAATATGCGCAAACAATTGTTTCCAGGAATCTATAAAAAATATTCCAAAGTTTCCTTGTATTATAGTTAAAAGTTGTAGCACGCTGTAGCACACAAACTTTTTGACTATCCTAAGTAGCACTTTTGAAGTATAATTCTTGCTGCCTTATACTTGTTTTAACTGATTTTTCTTTACTTAATCAAGGAAGTGCTATATTTTTGTACAAAGTCACAACAACACTTTAAAAGTTGTATGCAAAATATATAGCTAAAGTTAGCCGAAATTCTAAGCAGTTGTATTTGAATAAAGTTTGTCTGACTTCTAATGCTATTATTTTATACAAAGTAGTGATGATTTTTTTATTTCTTCATTAGACTGCATCACTGAAAATGAAATATTCATAAATATGATTTTTTTTTCGCGGCTGAACCACTGTGCGCTTTCACAATATTCTGTACACCCTGGCGTATACGTAACTTCTCAGCTAAACTGAGTTATTAATGTGGAGCGTTGAATTTCAGGTGTCTCACCACCTACTTGGACTTACGATATGTACCTCTATGGGTATCTAATAGATTGATACAGAAATATTGTTTTCTTTTCTTTTGTTCAAAACCTTTGTTTTTGGTGTATGTTTTCGGAACATGTACACTCAGATAACTTTCGATAAATTAGCTTAAGAAGAAAATTTTCGGAGCAACTAAACAGCTGACACAACGCTGAAACCGCAGAATTAAATTTAACAAGGAAAATCTGGAAATCGTCCCGAAATGCATAAGAAAACATTATCTGCCCCAATCTAATGTTCAATACATAAACACATTTTTTTTTTGTATTTACGGATTTATATTTGTCAGTGTCATCAGTCATATTCCTGATAAATGTGTTTTGCTGTTATGTCAGCTGTAAATATTTGATAAAGCCAAGAGACAACGCGAAATTATAAGTTTAAAGAAATTTTTAAGCCACTTAGAAATTTATGTGACTTAAAAGAACGGAAGTTTAAACATTGGTTGACTTTTTGCACAAACAATTTTTTTCTGTAAAGCAGTTTATTTTCCTTGAATTTAGTTTAGCGTTTTCCCAACTTTCGCATTCCCTTCTGTCGAAAAAGGAATTTTTTCAACGCAGGGTGCCGTTGTGCATTTTCATGGGGGGCAGATTTGTGTCTCTTAAAGTAAACTGGATTTTTGCATTCATAAATATAGTTGCTATACAGAATTAAAAGCTACGAAAGTTTAGTGTGTTTTTGTAAAGAAATAATACCATACATGCAGCTAAAAATTGCTATGACTACAGAAGTTGAGCTATCGTTCAAAATCGCAAAACTCTCCCTACTGTGCACCGTTACTCATCCCCCAAGCATTGTTGTTGATTTTCACAATGTCAGTTTTTATGATGTTTTTACTTTTACTCAAAGCTCTGTGATGTCGAAATACTTGATCCCTTTGTTCAAGAGAGTAAATTTCATATGAAAGACGCGTGCAATATGCATTGGGAATATTAAAATGTCAACTGACGGTGTATAGCAATGAAACAACAACAAAAAGAACTTTAATACTGAAATAATTTGTGTTCAACGTATCTATTCGTAGGTATGTTAGTGGGTACATAAGTCAAGAAGAGCGTGATGGTGGGAAAAAATCAAATATTAATTTCAAATGTTCGTAAATTTCATACCTTGATATTGAATTAAACAGATTTACTTACAATCAGAGACACATTTATAATATTTGCTGTAATGGACGGGTGACAATAGTCGCTTTGTACTACCTAAGGAACTAGCCAGGCCGCAGCAAAATTGATAAAGAGCAGTCATCTGTTTTTGCTCCGTCGTTCACTAGCAACCTCGTTACTTCCAAGAGAGTGACTGAGCATAACAAATGGCATGCATTGATTGGTCATTGTGATCTTAGCAATAACTTCATAGTTCGACAAGCCAAGCAAAGAGCGTATGTGAAAATTTGGTTCTCACATTTTCGGACAATTGTCACTTCTCCTGATCTAGCAGACTTAAATCTGAAAATAGTACCAGAGTATTTCAATAACAGGTAAAAAAGAAGGACCGAAAATAATGATTTTTCAAGATTGAGGATTACGTATTTTATTTTTTGTAATAAACCTCAAACCACAATACATTCTAAGCTATGGGGAATATCGCCTTAGGCGGCCACCGCGATGCAGGTAGTGTGGTCGGCCTTTTACACCCAGCATTAGGATATGGCAGCCTGGTAAAAGCAACATTAAAAATTATTTAGAAACAACATTTTTGCAAACGAGGTTCCCCCTAGGCAGAAGCTTGGCAATCGCTCCGAGTGTATTCCTGTCATGAAAAGCTTCTCAGCAAAAATTCATCTACCTTGCAGGCCCTGGATTCCCTAACTGTGAGTTTTGAAATGTACACTTTTTTCCATATATTTTAAATGGTGAAAAGGTGAAAATTTCAAAACTCACTTTTAGGGAATCCAGGCCCAGGTACAGCACTTTTATTATATAAAACAAGTAAGGAAATATAAGTTCGGGTAAACCGAACATTAAACACCCAGCGGTAGTTTTCATATGATTTTCGAAATTTTCCATTTCTCGGAAGTGGTTGGGAAGCGATTTCGTCCAAATTCATCAGGTATACTCCGTATTATGTTAGTACATACACCTTGTAGCAATTTCATCGTTCTACCGTAATCAGTTTAAAAGTTATGACCCGTGAAATATTTAAATATGCTCCCTAAAAAGAGGGCAGTGCCACGACCAGTCGAACTCTCAAAAATGCCTCCCATAAAAAGTTGGTGGGAATTCACCTATAAAATTATATCATTTTCCGTTACCGAATTAGGTGAATTTAGGTGATTTTTCGAAACTTTCGATATCGAAAGTGGGCATGGTTGGAGGGCGATGTTATCAAATTTCATAAGGTATACTTCTAACAATACTAGTATGCTTTGTTCCAAATTCCATCGTTTTATCGTAATCAGTTTAAAAGTTACGACCAGTCGACATCTCAAAAATGCCTCCCTTAAAATTGGGTGGTGCCAAAATTTATGGAAAAATCATAAGTGAATGACCAGGGGGACTCACCTATAAATTTATATAATATTAGCCATTTCAGCTACTGAGATATGTCAACTTATGTGATTTTCGATTTCTTCGACATCGAAAAAGGGGGCGTGGTTATCATCTGATTTCACCCATTTTCAATAGCAACTTATTTTGGCCAGAAAGTAACCTGTAAACAAAATTTCATGCAACTATCTCAATTTTTAGTCAAGTTATCGTAAACACGGACAGACGGACGGACGGACGGACTATTTCTTTCAACCTAAGAACTTTCATATATGGAACTCTATATCTACATATCTCGATTATTTTGGGCTGTTACGTAGTACTGTTATGTGGACAAAATTATAATACCCTTGTACTAGTACTAGTACGATGGGTATAAAATATTTATTCGATAATTAAATGGCGAGTTTTGATAACTTTATCTGAGTATTATTTTTCTAACCTCTAAGCATCTCATTAAAAATGCGAAGGATTTTTTAACTGACAGTAGTTTCGAAAATATTGGGTGGATAAACTATAAAATGCAGAAATAATTTTGAAATTGCATGACTTTTGAATTTTTTTTTTGGCAAAATTTCCGCTCCCTACCAAAACTCATTCAAATTGTAAAGGCTCGATTCTACTTTTCTAACGATTTGTCGTGGAAAGACCAATTTGCTGTTGATGTTATTCTGAAAATAAAATAAAACCCATTAAAACTTTTGTTATATTGACAATAAAGGTATCCCACACAACAACAACAACACTTACATCATCTTTTCTTTCCCCTCCGTTTACAGATGAAGTTCATAGAAAATCAGCCAACGGCGAGACATGCACAAGAAAGCGAGCACCGAGAGATACAAATAATAATCGAAAAGCAATAAACTGTTAGACAGCGCACGAAAGCTGACGTAACGGACAGCAAAAGTGATAGCAGCAACTTTATAACGAAGAAGAAGAACACCAATAAATATAAACATAATAGCAATAGTATATACCTACATGCAACTTTACAAAGTAAATCACCATTACAACTAAAATATGAACTATTCCAAACTCAATCAATAACACCATCATCAAATCCATCACTCGTACCATCAGCATTGCTCTAACAGTTACGATTAAACAAAGCAACACTACCTCCCACACCAAAAACGTTCCTATAACAATATGTTGGGTGATACAATTTTGCCATCAATCGCCACTTGGAGTACAGTACAACACTTTTACACTGACCTGGATGTTGACATGCCTGTAGTCCAACATGGCGCCACAGACCTGAGTGCACCTCTATTGCAAACCTACAACGCCGCATACAACAAAGTTTATAGTAACGCCACATCAATGTTGTTCGATGTCAATGAAACGAGCGCGTATCAGTTTGTATTGAACGGTACAAGTGGAAACATTAGCAAAAGCGACATTTTGTTGGGAATGGGCGACGCTGATGAAAACGACGGTTTCATTATATTCAACAGCAGTACAGGTGGTCAGAATGGTAGTCAAAGCTTTGTGAATGTATTCGTTAGTGAGCAGAATGAGTTTGATGACCAGCAGCGGTTACTAAATGAATTTATTGCTGGCGCTAATGGTACGGGGATAAGGGATCCAGCGGTGGCATTGGCAAAAATGATTGCCATGTCCATTGTATTGGGTTTGCTCATCTTTATAACAATAATAGGTGAGTAAGGGCATATTTTCAAATACGAAGTGTGTGTGTGCACCTTTAAGTTATTATCAGTTTGAACTAGTTTTCGATTTCGGTCGAACCTTTTTAAAAATCTTACTAAATGTTAGTATTTTCCAATGGTTTTATTTTTTTTTTTAGAACTTTTAATTCACTGCGCACTGCAGTTAAGTAAGTGTAATTTATTTCATTCTATATATTTGAGTTTTATTATCGATTCTCCATTGAAATCCAATCAGTTGCAAGGCCATTAAAAAGCAATCTTAAATGTAGCATTTTGTTAGTTGACCCTGATTTGCATTCAGCTAGCTATTTTACTCCGCAACTTTGTATTTAAAATTGAAATTGTTATTTTAACTTTCTTTATATTTTAAATTCGTAAATGTAAGTGTACTTGAATAGATAACACAACATTTTAAGAAAAACTTGGAAAAATATAAAACTAAATAAAAAAATAAATAAAATAAAATAAAATGAAATAAAGTAAAATGTAATAAAATAAAATAAAATAAAATAAAATAAAATAAAAAAATAAATAAAATAAAATAAAATAAAATAAAGTAAAATGTAATAAAATAAAATAAAATTAAATAAAATAAATTAAAAAACAAGTAAGGAAGTCTATGTTCGGGTAAACCGAATATTAAATACCCAGCTGTAGTTTTGATATTATTTTCGAAATATTCCACTTCGGTAGTGGGCATGGTTGGGAAGTGAGTTCGTCCAATTACTACAGGTATACTCCCGTAATCACTTGAAAAGTTATTACCCCTGAAATTTTCAAAATATTCCTCCCTGAAAATTGGGCAGTGCCACGCCTACTTTTTAAAATTTTATCAAAAAATCATAATAGAATGACTAGAGGGTTCATCGTACCAAACTATATCATTTTAGCCAATCAATATCAATTTAGGTGATTTTCGAAGCTTTCGATATCGAAAGTGGGCGAGGTTGGAGAGCGATTTTATCCAATTTCCTCAGGTATACTCCAAACGATAATAGTATGCTTTGTGCCAAATTTCATCATTCTACCGTAATCAGTTTCAAAGTTATGACCAGTCGTAAAAAATCATTATATAATGACCAGAGGGATCCACCTAAAAAATTATATCATTTTTGCCATTTCAGCTACCGAGATATGTCAATTTTTGTGATTTTCGAAATTTTCGATATCGAAACAGGGGGCGTGGTTATATTACGATTTCACCCATTTTCAATAGCAATTTATTTTGGCCAGAAATTAACCTGTATACAAAATTTCATGCAACTATCTCAATGTTTACTCAAGTTATCGTGTACATGGACAGACGGATAGACGGACGGAATGACTTAATGAACTTCTCTTTTCAACTTAAGAACTTTCATATATGGAACTCTATATCTATCTCGATTATTTTGTGCCATTACATAGCACCGTTATGTGGACAAAACTATAATACAATTGTACTAGTACTAGTACGCTGGGTATAAAAATTCTTTAATAAATTTTGCACAAATTTTTAAACTTTAATATTATGGCCTGCGTCCTGCTAATACTTCGTAAGTCAGAACACAATTACTGGTTGTTTAACAAAGTGATATGAATAATTGAAATAAAAAACATGTTTGCACATTCTTTCAATTTATTAACCTTTGTTTACATGTGGCCACGTGACGGGTTATGTTAAGGTTAAATTGTCATCAACGAAATGAAAACGAAAGTTTACTCGATGTCAAACAAAACATAATGGCATATATATATATGTATGTATATTTGCAAGTGACGAGAGCTGAATTGTCATTAGCATATTCTACATAGGGACTATGGTGTACATACGGACACATCTACCTTTATATGTATGTGCATTAGTACGGTCCATTCTTCATACGAAAAGTTTTACTTTCTTTTTTCAAAATTTTGTGGGCACATTTTATGATATAAGTTATCGGGAAAAGATTTCAAAGACCAAATAGTTGGCGTGTGAGACCTTTTTTTCGCTGAAACTTAGATTCGGAGTTACAGTAACGAGTCAACTTACATCGACCCGACTAGACGCTGACTAGTAAACCCATCATTTTGGCTGTAAGGTCGAAATACGCTTGTGCGCATTTCCATATATGTATAAGGATTTGTTGGTATCAAGGTATGCATCCAGTGAAAAGGCGTCGACTGCTCTTGGGATTTTAAATAAGTAAAGAGGAGAATGGTTATAAATTGTATGCAAGTGTTATGGCAACAAAAAGAACTGCATATCGCAATTAGTGATGGTACATGAGTGAAAAGCTTGGTTAAGTTTTATTACCGTATTCGTTGGGAATCGGTACAAAATTTTCATATTATTACTGAACCGATATAACGAGCTCCACACCAAAACGCATTAAGTTACACATGAAACGTTGGTAGACAAATGAGATTATATGATAACCGCGAAATGGATAGATAGTTTCAAAAAAAAACATTTATGACATTATTCCAGTTGTTATTCTTGTATAAGCATATGCCCAAAAAAATCATTTATCGGATAACTAGATTTAAAATTAGGACAGTTGATGAAGAAAGTTGTTTGAATCATTTCGTTTTGATTTGAAAATTTACGTTTGTTGCGTTTTTATTGCAAAACAACGTAATGGACATCTAAGAGACAGCGTAAGTGACATTTGTGGCAAACACTGTTAGAGCCCTTGCCATTTAAATTTTTTTTTTTATTCTCAAGAAAACTACTTTTGCGTTGAAAATTAATTAGAAGAATCGCTCTTGATCGGAGTTGTCTTAAAATTCATAAATTTGTAGCTGCAAAAGCGCCAGACTGAATTATCACATACGCCTCTTTAGTAAATATAACAGGTTAGGAATTCTAAGTTCGAACATTAAATACCCAGCGGTACTTTTCAGAACGGAATGAGAATGCTATAGACCCTAGGCGGATTTACCTACCAATTTTTACTATTTTAGTTATTTACTTAACCAAAGTATGTTAATTTACGTGATTTTCGCAATTTTCCCTATAGAAAGTGGGCGTGGCCGGAAAGTGATTTCGTCCAATTTCACCAGTTATACTCCATATAATGCTAGTATACTTTGTACCAAAAGTCATGATTCTACCGTAATTAGTTTGAAAGTTATGACAAGACGAATTTTCAAAAATGCCTCCCTTAAAAAATTTATCAGAAAATCATAATAGAGTGACGAGGGGGCTCTTCTTACCAAAGTATATGATTTTAGCCATTTCAGTAACCGAGATATGTCAATTTATGTGATTTTCAAATTTGCGATGCCTATCGAAAAAGGGGGCGTCGTTTTCATCCGATTTCGCCCATTTTCAATAGCAACCTACCTTGGCCAGAAAGTAAGCTGTATACAAAATTTCATGCCAATATTTTAATTTTTACTCAAGTTATAGTGTACAGGTACAGACGGACAGACGGACGGACATGCCTTAATCAACTCATCTTTTCAACCTAAGAACTTTCATATAAGGAGCTCTATATCTATCTCGATTATTTTGCGCCTGTGTTAACAGTGCTTGACCCTGCCTGAAAGCACACTATCATTCTATAAATCCGCCTCATATCCTTCTAACGGAAGTCCAAAGAAACTGTAAGTTTAAAATTATACAGTATGAAAAATAGCTTTGATCAGTAAGAACAGTGCTTCCAACATAAATAACTTAAGTACCCTACACTTAGGAGAAAGTTTCCTTATTTTGGCTCCAAATACATGGCTTCCTTAAACTAAGTAAAGACTTTTTTCCTCAATTTAAAGCCTTTTTTCCTTAAATTGAGGAAAAAGGACTTTAAATTAAGTAAGCCATTTCTTTGGAGCCAAATAAGGAAAATTTTTCCATGAAATAAGGAAACTCTTTTCAATAACTTTACGTTGAGTTGGAAAGGTAAATGAAATTGCGCAAATACCTCCGTTTCGGTGGTTTTTGAAGCAAAAACCTATATTTAAGATATCGATCGAGTGTGCATACGAAACTCAACTTGTCGCTAAATCTCTAATTTCTATACATATAACGTATGTACATACATATATTATAGGCTTCCAGACATACATTTGTATGTGTGCACAAGCATCAGCTGTACGTGATATTTGTCGTGTGATATGTGGACTACCACTGTGTATGATGTTGCATGTTGTTGACTTGAGTTGAACGAAAAGTCATTAAGTGCACCAAAGGTACACACATTTAAGTACACAACAAATCTCCAAGAGAGCGGGCATAAACAAGTAAACAATTTATTTGTCTTGCAAAACACATGCATGCACACAAGGCAGACAGAAGTCAGTACATCTGTATGTATCTTAGGGCTGGTCGATATGTAGGGGTCCAAAAAAATGAACATATTTTTGTAGATTTTCGGACTTATTTGGATATATATAAGTGTTCAGAAGGAAGAGAGGAAGCCTATAATAAAGAAACGAACCCGCTACTGTAACCGATTAAAACCAATTAATTTTTCAAAACCACAACGAAACCAAAACCATAACCGTTATTTCGATCTGAAAAACAACGAAAGGGTGTCCCTGGATATTGTTTATTTGTTATTATATTTGAGAAAATCCATCATGGCCGCAGGAAAAAAGTCCAGGCCTATTATGCAGCTACACGCTTGAGCTCTGTAGTAGTAGATTTTCGTCTTCGTGTTTTTATATGGATACCGAAACCGGAACTGATACCACCATAAATGTGGAAGTACGAAACCGAAAACAAACTCAAAACAGGTTAAAACCCCATTACCGAAACCGAAATAAATATTGACGAACGTAACCGGAACCGTAACCAAAACACATCTTCAAACCAAACCGAAACCAGAATTAAAATAATAATCGGTTTCACACCTTGAATATAATAAACCCGGGTGGCTATTCCCGCTACTAGAGGCTAATAAAATCCACGCTTGGCAAGATGAAGAGATAAAATATTTTTTAAACAAAAGTTATTATCAATAACTTGACTTTTTAATGAATGAATGTTGCCTCAACCGATATTTAGGGGTGGAAAAGCAACTTTCTGCTGGTCTACTAAAGCCAATTTAAAAAAAAAATTACTCAACCCTAATCTACATAACATTATCATCCGAAAAAAAGTTGGAAAATCGCCACCGTGTGCAAGCTTACATTTGAACAATGTGTGGCAAAAAATTATACAAATAATATACATTAGGAAAATTGTTAAATTAAAGGACGTTAGACTCGGGGTATATGTAGTTTTATTTACTACACACGTTTTTACCCACCAAAAAAAGCCTTTTGTGTATTTTGTTCTACTACATTCAAATTTATTCATATACAAATCAGTAGTCGGCACGGAGAGAGCCCTTGCCATGTAAAGCATTAGAGTTTTCCTCCCAGGAAAGCAATTGCCGGCCTATGATACAAATTGTCAAATAAATATTTTTTCAGTATCTGCTCACTGTTTCATTGTGCCCTAGCTGAACGAAACTTAAATATTTTTAGTGTTTTTGGTAAATATTTTGAAAAAGGGATAAATACTTAGCGGAGAATACTTAGGCATAACTAAGTGGAGGCGCACACTAAAAAAATAGCTCTTATTCTTCTCTTTTTGGGGAAAACTTATCGATTCTACTTTCTTCCGCCAGAATACAGCCAGGTTGCTTGATGATTCTCTTTATGCTAAAACATTTTGTTCAAAATGGAACTTCCTCAGATTTGGTGGTAAATTTTACGACTCTAATACAAACGACTTTGTTATACCCAGCGTCTTAGTACTAGTACAAGGGTATTATAATTTTGTCCACATAACGGTAATACGTAACGGTACAAAATAATCGAGATAAATATAGAGTTTCATATGTGGTTCATAGGTTGATAAGAGGAGTTGATAAAGGCATGTCCGTCAGGTGTCCGTCCGTGTACCCGATAACTTGAGTAAAAATTTGGATATTTGCATGAAATTGGGTATACAGGTTACTTTCTGACCAAGGTAGGTTTCTATTGAAAATTTTGAAAATCACATAAATTGACATATCTCGATAGCTAAAATGGCTAAAATGATATAATTTTATAGGTTAATCCCCCTCGTCATTATATTTTGATTTTTTGATCAATTTTTAAAAGTGGGCATGGCACCACCCACTTTTAAGGGAGTCATATTTGAAAATTCTACTGGTCATAACTTTTAAACTGTTTGCGGTAGAACGAAAAAATTACAAAAAAGTACAAGGGAAATAATAGGGAATATACCTCATGTACTTAATTGGAAGAAGTCGCTTCCCAACCACGCCCACTTCCGAAATTGAAAATTTCGAAAATCATATAAAAACTACTGCTGTGTATTAAATGTTCGGTTTACCCGAACTTACACTTCCTTACTTGTTTTATATAAAACAAGTAAGGAAGTCTAAGTTCGGGTGAAACCGAACATTACATACCCAGCTGTGCACATCAAATGCTGTTATTCTTTGTTTTGTATGCCTAGTTTCGTAAATCTATCTCACACCGTTCTGAAGTTGTTAGCAGTCGAATTTAAAAATTGCTTGACTCATAAGTGGGCGGTGCCACGCCCACTTTCCAAAATTTTGAAAAAATTATGTAAAGAATATGAAAGTTGATGTATGTACCAAATTATATTATTATAGCGAAATCAGTTAATTAGATATGGACTTTTCAATATTTCCACCTCCTTTCAATATAACTTTTATGAAAAAGTAGGCGTGGTCGCGAAGCGATTTCGTTTATTTTCTATAGCTGAATTTACCACAACAATAGTATGTCCTCTACGAAATTTCGTTATACTAGCATAAACTGTTCTGAAGTTATTAAGAGTCAAAATTTTAAAATTTCTTCAAATATACCTGGGCGGTACCACGCCCCCTTTTCAAAAATTTTTATAAAATCGGCCTTAGAACATCTAAATCAATACATATTGCAAATTTTATCATTGTAGCTGCTTCTAATATTGAATTAACCCATTTTATACGTTTTTCGAAATTTTCGATATCGAAAAAGGGGCGTGGTTATGGTCCGATTTTACCCATTTTCAATAGCAATCTATTCTGAACCCAAATAAGTACGCATGCCAAATTTGGTGAAGATATCTCATTATTTGCTCAAGTTATCGTGTTAACGGACAGACGGACGGACGGACGGACGGACGGACGGACGGACAGACGGACGGACGGACGGACGGACGGACGGACGGACGGACGGACGGACAGACGGACGGACATGGCTCAATCAAATTTTTTTTCGATCCTGATCATATTGATATATGGAAGTCTATATCTATCTCGATTCCTTTATACCTGTACAACCAACCGTTATCCTAACAAAGTTATAATACCCTGTGTACAAGTACAGCTGGGTATAAATATATAAAGCAGGCTTCGTTATTCGTGTATTCCTCATTGCTTGTAAATATCTACAGTATTTTCTGGTAATCGTAAAGTATACATATGTGTATGTATGTATGACAGTGTGTGCACATTAAATGACTAAAGCGTCAAGAATGAATAAAGAATGAATTCTATTGTTACTAGCTTACGTTTTTGTTTTTGTTATTTTTTGATAGCATTTGTTATTCACACAACAAACAAATACTATATGCCCACTGAAATATATGTACATGCATAAATACTTTTGTACGTACTGGTGAGTATGGTAAATTATCAAGCTTTTATAAGGATTTCTTGTATGTATGTATGGATGCGCAAGTACCAAAAAAGCACTGACATGCACAATCGATTTCCTTAGCCGAAAGCTATGCCAAAGTTCATGGTTGTTTATTCTTGTTTTGATGTGTTTACTGGCCCTGGACTAAGGTTAAGTGCGAGTGGCGATGAAATGCACAAGAGTGAACAAACGGGAATAAATTATATTCCAAATTTATTATTCAGATGGATGCGATTTATTTATATGCATAAATACATATATATCGTCCCGTTTCTGCCTTAACCACTAATCTAAAAAAGATAAATATTTCAGAAAACGAAGCTGAATATCAAGGGTTTCTCGATGTCTTAAGGACATTTTCACATAAGAAACGAGTTTTCCAAAAAGTGTAGTTTCGTGGTTAAGGCAGAAACGAGACTATGTACTTAAATGCACTATAAAAAGTTTGTACTTGAGTACAAACATACAAAACCGCTGAGCATCTTGCAAATATTCGCACGGAGCTTCTGAGTAGATTATAATATTCGCCGAAGAAGCTATTAGCCAAAAAAAAATATTTTATTATAATTCGCGTTCATTGATACCTAAAACATTCGCAGCATGCTTAATAAATTCCTTCACATATGTTGCAAATAAACCTTTAGTAGTTAATCGGTATTTCAGAAATGCCTTCTTGGATCAGTGATTCGAAATCACTAAATCTCTATAAAGGAGTACATGATATCGCACACCTTGATCTAAAGGGAGCTAATTCAAAAATATTAAATTACTACCGCGCTCTCCCATTCAATACCCACCGATTAACTAATAGCTATTTTACTTACCGAGACCACCGGGCTGGTTCATATTTTGGTCAATATCTCGAAAACGAGTATCGTATGGGACTAATAACTACACCATTTTAAATCACTCGTCAACACCTTTCGTTTGATACCCATATTGTATGAAACAGTCTGCTCCACATTTCGCGGGATATCTCCAAAACCTCCTCGGATTATTAAATTTTTTTGTTTTTTTAACCATGTCGCGCTCAAGCAAAAACTACATGCATAATTTTATGTTGCGACAAGCTGAAGTCAAGGGCGCACGGAGCTCTTCACAAAGGGGGGACATTTATATATTTGCTAAATAACTATAATATTTCCTGGGTTTTTTTATTTCATCAACTAGTCCGACAGTTTTTGGTAAATATATCTACCTGAAATTGGGTGCCCATCTGCCATTTTATGTGAGATTATACATTTGTCGTAATCATCAAGATCGGACCGATATTACACATTCATAGCTACCATACAATCGATTGTTCCGATAAACCGATTTTGGGCCTTAACTCCTGTTGTCTAAGCTGAAGCTGAAATGGTGGGCGGCGAGTAGTTTATTATTATATGTATTTAGTTATTGGTTAAGGAGTATGAGCTGTGGCACATTGGCTGACGTGCCCAACTCACACTCCGGCGGACAAGGTTCGAATCCCGCCGCCACCGGTATTTTTTAATTATTAATTTTTTTATTTTTTATTTATTAAGTGGACTGTAAATTCTATTTATTTAATTTTATTGTTGTTATTTAATGCGAGTGAGCGCTAGGACTAACGAGGCAGTTAGCAGCAAAAGCTGAATGACACTCAGCACTAGGCTGTGAGACAGGCATCTGAAAGACTGTTCATTTTACCCACATTTTCTATTATATTACACCTAGTATTTATTTAGGGACTGGTCCCTTCCAAAAGATTTTATATGCATCGTTGTCATTACGGGCGTAGATCCCCTTCGAAGCATATGGATAGGAAGCTAGCACAGTTCTAAAACAACACTTTGTTGAAGCGGCTATAAACTATGTATTCCGAAAATTCCATAAACTATCTGCGAATTACATCTGCATTACAGAAGATATGAAATAAACGAAATAATCATAGCTTATGCCGCGTAAACACCTGCAATTTAATAGGTATGAACGTGAAAATTTCTCTCTTAGCACATGTGCAGTATTGTTGTCGAAATTCATTAAGATTGTATTAAGTCTCCACATAATCCCCATACATGTTATAACTCCTGTATCTGCTTTCGATCTGAACGTTGCCTTGTGGATAAATTAATTTCGTTCCATTGCAAAGGAGATATGCTATATAATATATATATAACGCCATACGTTTTTGCTTTATGATTGGCTGTGTCAAGCGAGTGGAGCGATTTTGGTAGAATACACTTTAGGTGCAGCAGGACCTATTGATTTAGACTTTTTGGCTCTCCTTATGGGCTCCTCGACCTCTGAGGTGATAATGGAAATGGGTATAAGGCTGGGTTTGAGACTATGTGCTCGCCTGCGGAAACAATGTACGTACTGCCGGTAGAAGTTCTTTCCATTCGTACCTCGTTGTAGTATATCTACTTGGGACAATAAATTCATTAATCGAACCAACCCATGACCACAGAGGACGTGGTTTTCGTTAAAGCAGGAATTCACTCAGAACATACATAAATTCTTAAGCTTTTCTGTTAGCTATCAGCCTAATTTTTCCCTTTACCTCGTTAGTTACCACTCATTTCACCTCTTCCGTCAATATTCCGTATCAATGTAAAGACGAACTGTAAATTAAAAAAATATTAAAATTAAAATTTTTAAGGCTTATTTTCTAAAGGTTAAGGACATGCAAACTCTAAATGAATACTAAATTTTAAATTGTTATTTTTTCTTACATTTTCATGGCTACTCTTCAATAACGCGGATAATTAAACATCACTATATAATTCAACACAATTAACTTTGATGAATAAACATAAAAAATGGATGGTGACAAAAAACGCTTGATATTAATTTCATGGCCCTTACTGCTGTAAATGAAAAAAAAATGTGTAAATATGTAATAAAATAAATATCAACTCGCAACTTTAATCCGATCAACAAAAAAATGTGTTATATAACACAAAAACAATAACAATAAAAATAAAAATGAAATCGTAAACTTTTGCCGCCCATGTTAACAACTATAAAATTAACAAAACAAAAATAAAAAAATCACAAACTTGGCAATTTGTTAAACCCCAAAAAAAATAAAAATATTAAATTCCTGCAACAGGCAATGTTTTTGTAATTGCTGCAATTATACTCGAGCGCAATCTACAGAATGTGGCTAATTATTTGGTTGTATCGCTGGCAGTGGCTGATTTATTGGTGGCGTGTCTGGTGATGCCATTAGGTGCGGTGTATGAGGTAAGTGTCGAGCAAAGTTTAAATAAATTGGTGTCAGTTTTTCGCGGAGCTGTGAGAGTTTAAAGCAGAAAAAACTGTTAATTTGCGAAACAATTTTTTTGAGGCTAAAAGTTATTTGACGATTTTAAAGCACAATTTTTAAGTTTGTATGATCAAGTTATGAGATTTTATATAAAGTAGCAACCAACCCCAATGTCAGCTATTGGAACAGCTAGTGAGCTGAGCCTTTGTTCCTTTGCCGCTCCTTATACATACACAAGGCAATTCTAAATAATTTTTCGCTTTGTGGATTTTCTCACTCTCCTATAATTTGTGAGAAAAAATGTATGAAAAGATGAAACGGTTGGGAGTGAAAAATGTTTTATAATTGGCCTGACCGAGTTAATTAATTTTTTTAACAAGATTGAAAAATTGAGTACTGCACACGGTTATTGAAAAAACATACATATCAGATCAGTCTAATGTACACCCATATTTCGCATAAATGTGTGTTCCCTCACATGAATTTGCACATGTAGTTATATAGATATGTATACCCGAAGCAAAAAAAAAATACCATTTGCA
>CAXKVI010000004.1:122323445-122335945 GCA_964058755.1 Campiglossa producta
TACGGTCGTAATATTAATTTATTTTGTAAATGTGTTTAAGGGTTTGAATGTAAGAAGTACACATTTTTTAGGCTATTTAAGTTGCTTAGCTTCGTGGGGATAGCTATCGCCGGAACAGATATACTCACTTAGGTATAAACCAGCTGGAAATTTTACGTACTTTTCCTATGGTAGATATACATAGTTGCGACTTGGTAATTTTAGTATATTTAATTAATACCCCTTCTCTCAAATTTTATTGCAGATATTGGACAGTCACGAATATTGATTACAGCAATGTGCGTACACCTAGCCGAGTATTTGGTATGATTTTTTGTGTTTGGTTTACAGCAGTTATTATATCGTTGGCACCACAATTCGGTTGGAAGGATCCGGAATATTTGCAACGCATCGAAGAACAGAAATGCATGGTTTCACAGGATGTGGCATATCAAGTAAGAGTAATCAATTAAAATATAAAAACAAATAGTAGAAATAAAAGATATGTCAGAGCTGAACAAATCAACCCAATAAGCTTTATATAAAAAAGTGCAAGTAGCTACAAAGCTGTTTTCAACATTTCATTCAGTTTGATTCATATGCAACAAGCTAACATTTTTATGAAAACTTGTAACTTGTCGATAGAAAATTGGAAATAAAATGTTCAAAGTAAATTGACACTCTTGGTATATGAACATAGGCTGTTTCATTGTATTGTGTTATTCAAGCTTTAACAGGAGGCCCTACGCCCCACTAGGAGAAGCAGACAATAGAAGTTGTTTCAAAACTTTATAAGAGAAATGACAACATACTACATAAGAGGATTTTAAAATCATAGCACATGCAATAGATGTCATGGAATATGTAGGAGACCTTGTGAATTGCCTGACTGTAATTCCCTATAGGAAATTAAAATTAAAAATCTCTCCTTTATATTAAAATAAAAATTATTTAAAACTTTTTTTTCACCATTAAGATCATCATTTGTATTTTACTGTCATCGTAAGACACAAAGGCCCACTTGCAAGCTAGCTCATATTCAAGATTTCTATGAAAAATGGATGGTAAATCTTGCCTTCTTGTTTTCAATCTATTACAAAGTTATAGTATATGAACAATTAATCCCTTTCAGGACCATAGATACGAATCAAAAAGTAGTTGGCGAGCTATTTCACTTAGGCTTCATGATCCCAATTCACAGATAGCACCGCAACTAATTTAAAAATGTCACTTATGTTCCCCGCTCCGAAGGGTCGAAGATCGTTTTTCGTTGTGGCAGGATCACAGACTCCATGACACTCTGCTTCCACCTACCGTAAGCCTAGTTAAGGCATTAATAAGTCTAAGAGGTGAAAGAGGCTCTTCATCGGACAGATAATCGGGATCTCGTTTCCCTGGAAGCTGGGATACCCCTGTTAATACAGTATAACCCTGCTCAGTACACATCGATGACTGGATGTGCTTGACAAACCTTTTAAATAGGTATTGCAAAAGAGAGCAAACTAGAATTATAAATAGAGAGAAACAGGCTTAGTTATCTTTGGCAAATCTCTTGAACCAAGCTGCGAAACAATTTTTATTTTCCAAGAGATTTTGGCAAAAGTATAACTGTAGCAAAATTTCACTCACAGATTTTACCAAACACGGCGTTAATGCCTGTAAATTGTTCTTCCTTACCTCAACCGCCGATTAAGCTCCTTGAGACCTTTGATGTGACACCCGCAAAACATAATAACTATTTGCGCATTTAATTAAATTTAGATATAGCGGTCAAATTGCCAATTAAATATTAATCAATAAATGTCAGTTAAGTGCACTTCTCTTTTGAAACCATTCACAACATGACTGGCTAATTTCTTTGATTTGAAAACCAGTCTGCTTTTCTAACCTTAGTAGTCGTGCCAAGTAATTAATTATTCTTTATCTACACTTTTTATTTAAATGTTTAGATTTTCGCCACATGTTGCACATTTTACGTGCCATTATTGGTAATATTGGCACTCTATTGGAAAATCTATAAAATTGCACGCAAACGCATTCAACGGCGCATCCAACAACAACGTCCAATCACAATGCCACCTAATCACAATCAGGTAAGTGCTATTGGCCAAGAGCCAACACATCATTATTGCTAAATTTTTACAGGTATCGTAATCGTTTTGAGTTTGCGCTAGTGAAACAAAACTCGTATAATTAGCAAGCGCTCACACAGCACAAGGACCGATTGAATGTATGAGTGGTATTGTACATAGCGAACCCTTTAAAAATTCTGTAATACACAACCTTGGCAATAAAAATTTAAAACTTATCATAATTGGCGGTCCCTGGCATTTTTTTCCTGCGATTGCTTTACGGTTGCGAATTGCGAATTGCGCAACCAATGTGCAATCATATTAGAGCTTTTAATTATGCTGCAAGACTTTTAGTACCTATTTTGTTTTTGCGCTTACCAAAGTCCTCACATTCATATATAATGACCTCTTCCATATAAATATCGCGTCACTGGAAAAATGTGACAGGCAGTACTTTTTTCGCCTCCAGCAGATATTACCCATTTGCGATGAAATGGCTAGTGGCCAATCTCATTCACTCCGGTTTTCAGCAAATAATGGGATTGTCTGCTTGTTCATTTCTGAAAGTGTGATATGTGGGCACAGCAGGCACATGAGGCACTTATACACATAGCGAAAATGGGTCTTAGTGCATCAATTTGTTGACGTTTTTCTGCCACAAATTTGTGTCCCTGCATGTTTCTCTAACCCGATCCGTATGTCTATCTTAATCCCTAACCCTATCTCTATCCCTATCCCTACCATCAGGTTCTGAAAGACAATATGAAAAAACTGACGGGTGCTGTAATGCATGTCTACACTAAACCAAAAACGTGTTTAAGAAAAAAGTTTCACAGAATTTCAAGCTGATATTTCTTAGAATAAAGGAAAAAATTTATAGATTCTTAGAAAATTATTTTATAATTTATGAATGAATTCATGCTTTCTGAGGATTTGTTTACATACACTATTCTACACACACATTCTGTCCTATATTCACGTCCCAATATTTTTTTATGTACATACACAAAAAAAAATTTCAACTTTTTTGGGAAAATTTTCAGAAAATCTTAGAGTATTCAGTTTTGTTAAGTTAGTTAGTTAGAGCTCCCTAAAAATTTTCCCTGAATTATCGGAATTTTTTTTTAAGGGTGTTGAGTGTTTTCCCCCATACAAAAGTAAATTTAGTTTGTGAGTTGTATGGAAGAAAACACTTAACACCCTTGTCAAAAAAAAATCCTAAACATTTTACCTACAAAACTGCATACTCAAAAACTATCTGAAAGTTCTGCCAAAAAAGTTAAACATTTATGTACACGTCAGAATTTTTGTATGTATTTCCACAAAGAAACTTCTGAAGTGTACATGAAAATCGCCGATACAAGTGTATTTGTATTTTTTGTCCACTTTCCGCAAAGGTCTATTTGGTTCATAGGATTGAAAAAAAGTTCGTTTTTGTACCACAATGGTATTTTAAGAACAAGTACTTATATTCTAACAAATATTCTTAAATTTCTATGAAACAGTTCTTTGGAGAGGTTTTAATGAACAATTCTTAAAATGCATGTGCTTTTTTTTTGGAAACATGAACTTTTTTGGTTCAGTGTAGCAGGGTTTAATTAAAAACAAATGCCTTGTAGCCGGATTATGATTTTTTAAAATTTGAATGAAAAAAATCGGGACAGTGAATCGGTGTTTAGAGCTTTTACTAAATTTCGAGTTAGATTTCTATATACTTATAAATATATCTAGTATAGATAGGATAGATATAGAAGTATAGATATAGACATAGATGGTATAAATATAGATATAGAAGAAGAAGAAGATAGATGAAATATTTTATTCGTATGGGAGGTGACACACCCCCTTTTTCGTTATCCCCAGTTTTTTAGAGGTGATTGGGATTAATCTCATATAACTTCTCACCAAATTTCAGTGGTGTAAACTTAAAACTTCCCGAGATATGGACTATGAAGTATTTCCTTATAAGCAAGGCTAAAAATCTCGTTAGAGGTTATGATAACCTGTTGGTATATCGCCGCCATTCGTTTTGTTTTTATGGGAGGTGCCACGCCCCCTTTTTCGTTATCCCCAGGTGGTAGGGATCCATTGGTGGTCTAACTTAAATACTTCCAGAGATATGGACTATGAAACATGGGAGGAACCACGCCCCCTTTTTCGAAATCCCCAGTTTTTTGGAGTTGGTAAGGATTGATCTTATATAACTCCTCACCAAATTTCAGTGGTCTACTTAATACTTCCAGAGATATGGACTACGAAATATTTCCTTCATAGGGGAGGTGCCACGCCTCTTTTTTGGGCATAAATCCCCAGTTTTTTTTGGTGGTGATAGGGATTAATATCATTTAATAGATGTACATATATACTATTTCTAGCGGGTGTTTTTCGCTTGCCATATTCTGCTAACATTTGGTAATTGTATGGTATAGTAGAGGTATGGTATTTTAGAGACCGTTTTGGCCCGATTCTGTGTATATCACCCAAATATTTTTCAATATCAACCAAGCATGTTTTATTAAACCACAACAGCAATACTGTAATTATTTTCAATTAAAGTGTGCCAAGTCGATAAATTTATCTTACAAAAAAATAAGTTATCGCTTAATAACTATTTCCCCAGGTAATAGGTCAACTTCAATCCACCATGAGAGCATCTTATCAGCAATATGGCAATTACAGCACAAAGTCGTTGACCTAGTGTAATAATTGATTGCTCTCTCAGGGTCAATGGAAATTTCCAGCAAAAGGCTCTTGTTCTTCAGAAGCTTTGCCTTGCATTTACATTAAATAAATCATCAACAACAATTTTATCAATAGCAACGCAAGTGGAACGTCACACTCTCAGCTATATGCTCATTAAGAACATATGTTCTTCCTCAAGTCTGAACTCATTTTTGACCTTAATTATGTTTTTTATATTCGCAAAAATCAACAGATTCATTATTGGCAAAACATATTTACTTATGTATGTACATAATTTTGTAGCTAATATGCATGCCCAACATTTGATTGACTTGTCGTTGAACAACGCAATTAGTTTCGTTTGCATACCAACAACTTTTGGCTATAATTGTATTATTAATGAAATTACATTTTATTAACTGACCATATGCTGGTCACGTAATTAGTGTGTCAATTTCAGTAGAAACAATTTTCCAATATGCATAGAGATTGGCCCTGCGGCATTGTTTGTATTATTTGCCAAACTAACCAATAAAATATATCAGATATGGGTATGTAAGTTAGGGTGACAAGTAGAGTAGGCTTCATAGCAGTTCTCTATTTTCTCTCAAATATTCATTCCATTTGCTTTTATTTAATTTGTATACCCAGCGTACTAGTACTAGTGCAACAGTTTTATAATTTTGTCCACCTAACGGTACTACGGAACGGCACAAAATAATCGAGATAGATAAAGAAATAGAAAATGAAAGTTCTTTGGTTAAAAAGAGGAGTGGATTAAGGCATGTTCATCCGTCCATCCATTTGTTCGTGTGCACGAAAATTTAGATATTTTCATAAAATTTTATATACAGGTTACTTTCTGGCCAAGGTAGCAGAAATGGCTAAAATGATATACGTATTTTATGGGTGAATCCCACTGGTCATTCTATTATGATTTTTTTGATCAATTTTAAATTTAACTTTTAAACTGATTACAGTATCTTGGAGAGCTTAGCTTATGAAATTGGTTGAAATCGCCCTCCAACCACGCTTGTAATTCACGGCAAAGTAGTACTAAGTTCAGGACCTGAAAATATTGCGCAATATGGCATTAGCAACATTTTTCACGACTTTTTTCATTGTCCATGTCATTTAAAACAGTGCGAAAAGTGACATTTTACGACAAGCCAATTGCATATTGCCGGCGAAATTCCACGGCTTTGATGATAGTACTTGGCTTTACCCATTTGGAAGGCAGTCGTCGCATGCCATGGCGTATACGTAACTTCATAAATTGAATTTTGTTGAAGAAAACCCTACCTATCTTCAAATAAACTTTGAAATAAATTTAGTTAGCAGTTTCCAACCCGGAAATCGATAATTTAAAAAAAAAAACTTTTGCATATAAACATTCAAACATTCATAGAAGCAATTCGTAAGTTTGGAGTATGGTAGGTCATCGAAAGCACAAAACATCAAAAACAAACAGGTAAATAAACAAAAACGACATAAATGTGACTAAATGAAAAATGATGACAAGTCCGTAAATAAACATTTGATACCTTGGCAAGCTGAAGGAAAAATACACGAAGAAAAAAAGAACAAACTGCGTACATACAAAACGTTTTCTATTCGAATTGGAATCGAGTTCTCAGTCATCATCTGTTTTTCTTGAGTTCGTTTCTTACCTCTTTAAGTGCATACTTGTGTCTGGGCATATCATGTTAACGAACTGCTCAAGCACACGCTTCGTAGCTTTTTGCTTTGTTATCGAATACAAACAACTTAACATTCCCATTCACATGCAAAGTGCAAGCAAATCTCATAAATTAGTGAAAGTACACTCAACATCTGTACAAATAGAAGACAAAATACCAAAATGAAAACGAAAACAAAAAATGCAAAAATAGAACATAACAAAAAAAGATTTGCTAAACTAAACGAGAAAAGGAAAGTAAAAGCGATTTCACACAATTTCTTTTACGGCGTATTTCTATTTCGCGTGTGTTGCAAGAACATGCAAATCGTTTGGTTATTGTTTGAGTAGTCTTGTGCTCAATGGTGCTTTTTATTGCTGTCTTTGACAGTGTCTGTTTGTGTGTAAGCATATGCATATGCGCTTTTTAATGGATGTTTATCGATTTCTTTTGTTCTTTTTTTTTTAATCTGTTTGACTTAAGTACATTTATGCTTACTGATACTTAAAGATAACTACATATACATTTGTGTATGTGTGTATTTATTTTTATACGACATGAGTGTGTTATTAAGAGCAGTAATGATCGCACTTTGATGGAACGGTTTAGTAGGCTGGTGTATGCACTCAAGCAGCGGACTGTTTGTGTACTTTAGTGCATATATGTATTGTTTTTTGTTTTAACCACTTACCCAAAAAAAGTTTCACATCACATCATATGATGTGAAGCGAAATACCGACAGTCACTACTACAATTTGAACTGGGAGTAAAAAATGATTAAGGCGGCTTCCAAGCCATGAACAACGGTGTATGGCTCATTAAAATCGGGCTTAAAATGACGACGTAGTATGAAAAAAAGTAAATAGCCCATAGAGAGGGATACATCATCTCATATTAAAATCTTATACATATGTATAGTTACTTCTAGATTACTTTTTTATTTCATTGGATTTTATTTTACTCTTTTTCTTTCATTATACTCCATTTTCAGGGATTCGAAATTCTGTACACATGCCCTTCGAAGAAATCCAAAATCGATTTTTTTTTGTTCCACCCTAATATTTAGCTTCAAGCGTCTTGTATTACTATATCGTCAGTGTTAATGCAAAAACAACGCAATGAAGAAATGCAAAACCACGCAAATGTAGTCACTCAAATTTTACAGGAGAGAAAAAAAACTCTTTAACTTTTGTACGAGCCACTATCCACTAGCCACGATCCACCACGGATTGAATTCAAATGCCGATTTTTTGACATTCTTTTGCAGAAACCCCGACTTTTTTGTTACTAATGAATGGCTCCGGGTACCCAGAAGTCGTGGTAAGCAAATCTCATTTTTGCCCAAACTATCGCTTACTTGCTTTTGCATTTGTCCATTACGTTGTTTTTCATAAACACCGACGATATTCGAATATAAAATACAAGTACAGCTGTTTTGTAGCTCAGTGGTATGCAGAGTGTAGAACACCATGAAATCAGGAGGCTTGGATTTTTTTTGTTTTTGTTTCCAAGCAAAAGTTTCCAAAAAGTTCTGTATAGAATTGAACGCTGTTCAGCTGTGTTTCATATAATAATATATGTATATAGATTGTGATATTAACAGGCCGTTTTCCACATAATTATTCACTGTCACGAAAAATACCACGCCAAAGTAAAGTTAATAGAGACTAGCTTTATATATGTAAATTCTAAAGTCGCTTGCTCTCGTACACCAGTAATTCTGTGAGTTTTGACAAAATAACTTTATTTCAGATTTGACAATTTTTCAGGAGAGCGAAAAAACTGTTTTACATATGATTGATTTTGTACCAAAAAGTTGAATTAAGTTGATTTTTCCGGTATCATAACTTTTGAAATAAAAGTCATAGCAACACCCTAGTAGGACACAATTATACCTGGGAAAGTAGAAAATTGTATGCAATCAATATTTAAAAAATGTCCTTTCTGGAGATAAGTTGTTTTGTCAAATCTCCACAGAATTTATTTAAGTAAGTGCGAGATATTTTTCTCTACATTTCCGCTTGAATCAAATGCGTAATACCTTAATATTAAAAATCGTGTAACCATTTTTCTATCATTATTATTTATTATTTTAGAAATGCTCGAACGCTTCATTGCGACGTCAACGTAAACGGCTAAAAATATGCTTTGGCAAGGAAGGACAAAATGCTGCTGTTGGCGGCACTAATATGGAAACAAATGTCGGTAATTCTCTGAGCATCAGCAATATGCGCGAGGAAACCGACTATAGCACAAGCAATTTTGATAGCAAAAGTCACGGCACTGAGGTGACAACAGCATCGGTTGATGCGGAAGAGGTATGAAACAAATTTATTTAACGGAAATATTGGAAATGCATTAAATTTCAATATATCCTCTGCACATGCATATCTACGAGTTTGAGCGCGTGTAGCTTTCTGAGTTCAAATTAAAGACTCTAAGTATGTTTGCGAGTGGCTGTGCTTTTCCTACTTCAGCGCATAAAAGGAGAGGCAAGCTTTTAAGTGATGTATGCTGAAATGTTTATATAAAAGTAAATTGAGGAAACGAGAGCGTCCATGATTCCGAGATATACATAAGGAAAATAACATAAAATAGAATAAAATAAAATAAAATAAAATAAAATAAAATAAAATAAAATAAAATAAAATAAAATAAAATAAAATAAAATAAAATAAAATAAAATAAAATAAAATAAAATAAAATAAAATAAAATAAAATAAAATAAAATAAAATAAAATAAAATAAAATAAAATAAAATAAAATAAAATAAAATAAAATAAAATAAAATAAAATAAAATAAAATAAAATAAAATAAAATAAAATAAAATAAAATAAAATAAAATAAAATAAAATAAAATAAAATAAAATAAAATAAAATAAAATAAAATAAAATAAAATAAAATAAAATAAAATAAAATAAAATAAAATAAAATAAAATAAAATAAAATAAAATAAAATAAAATAAAATAAAATAAAATAAAATAAAATAAAATAAAATAAAATAAAATAAAATAAAATAAAATAAAATAAAATAAAATAAAATAAAATAAAATAAAATAAAATAAAATAAAATAAAATAAAATAAAATAAAATAAAATAAAATAAAAAAAATGAAATAAAATAAAATAAAAAAAAATAAAATAAAATAAAATAAAATAATTATGTAAATATAAATTGTTTTCTATTTTTGTCCTTCTCACACAGTCGCAAATCTCGGCTATCGGTGAAATCTCAACTGTATCACAGGAAGTGGCCAGCACGGCGCATCAGCAACAGGCAATCGCAATTACAATAACAACATCAGCACAGCAACTGGCTGCCGTTGGCGCAGCCCATCCCACCGCCTGCAGTCAAGTCACACCGACTGCACAAACTAACAAACTACTCACAAGCATACCGAATCCATACCACAAACTAAATAAACGGCGTCAAATGCTCGAAGCAAAACGTGAACGTAAGGCAGCACAAACACTGGCTATCATTACGGGTGCCTTTGCGGTCTGTTGGTTACCGTTCTTTGTAATGGCACTACTATTGTCACTTTGCAAGGAGTGTCACATAAATGCTGTGCTTGCTTCGCTCTTTCTTTGGCTGGGCTACTTCAATTCAACACTCAATCCAATCATTTATACCATTTTTAATCCAGAGTTCCGACGCGCCTTTCAACGTATACTCTGCGGACGGAAGCGTAGTCTACATAATCGCAGCGGAAAGATATGATTCTGAGAGTAGCTAAGTAGCGTGGTTGTTACTTTTGTATCAGCGCGCTACAATACTTGCAAAAGAGGTGAGTAAGTATTAGGGTGATTCGATTAAAAAAAAAACTATATTTTTTTGTACTGAATAAGCCTTGCCAAAAACTAGTTCTATAACTAAACCTTAAAATTTCCCCAACTATTTTATATGCGCAAAAAAAAAATTTTAAGTGAAGAGTCACCTTAAAAAAAAATAATTTTTAAATCTATAGTACTTTGAGTACCCGAAGTGTAACTTTTTCTTATTTCTACTAATCCCTTAACACCACAGGGCCTATGAGTAACAAAAACAGCATTTTCATTCTAAAAACAAACGAGCCCAGATATATGTATCTAGTCCCAGCAAAAGCTGGCTAGAAAAGCATTAAGTGATTTGATGAATCCTTCATCCAATTTCCGTATCTGAGATTGTTCAGAAAATTCTACCGCAACGCACAAATCTCCATCAGACAGCTGTTGTTGTTGTTGTTGTTGTTAACGACGAAAATACTTCCCGAAGGTTTTGGGAAGTGATGTCGAAATTGACAGTCCTTGGCCGGAAATGAACCCGGTACTCTCTTGCGGTACTGCCCGACTATCTCGGGAGCGATTTGATAGGACCAGTGGAACCTTCTAGGTCATGCCATCCCTCCATCCGTGAGGAAGGATAAGATGGGTAATGAGAGGTGACAGGCATCATATCCGTAGATCAACCATCAAGTTAGCACGTCATTACCTATGTGCATATTAGTCGCCTCCTAAGACCGATATGCCTACCTTCGGGCATACTCTTAACCCTACCTACCTGCCCGAATTAGACTGGAGGTAGATTTTCCGGTGTTCTGGATACATCCACGTTCACATGGCTATATCCGGGAATGTCACAGTGATCTCGCACCCAGAAAATTTATATTTTGTAGTAGTTTGACGCAACCATGAGCGATGCTAAGCAGCTGCCGGCTATTTTAATCGAGTACACTCACCGCCTTAATGGACACTTAAACTATAAAGAACGACCGAAACGCTATTGGAGCATAGGGTCTCAGGTCTCTTTCTGTCGGAAAGTACCATCGAGAATCCACAAACTATGATTAGCCCGGAAACAGGGATCTTATATCTTCTCGTAAAGAGGTCTAACTCCATAAGTCGTACAACAAAGTGAAGGGCCCGTTCAGTTGATCTGCCTTTAAAGTAAGCATCTTGCGATGCCGAAAACCACTGTCGAGAGCTCTCCTGCGTATACTGTCTCCTTAATTTTAAATAGTGCTACGGTTTTTAGAGAAACTAGGTGAGAACTATTAGCATAAAGTCCTCTTCTATTACTGAAGTAACAAACGTTGGATTATTACCCTCTTGTCTCGGTATCCGTTCATGCCTTGGTATCCGTACCTCCCCACAGCGAGTGATGCGAGTTAGCATCCCTTATGCTTCCCTAGTTTTAACAGGATCTCAGCAGCCGCGAAACAAGCCCACCATACGTTTCAGTTGCATTTCTCCCCAACCTACTGAGGTGGCAAAATATCCCAACCAACAGCCCATAGCCATCATCGTCCACTAAAAGTCGAAAAACTCAATCATCATAAGGACCGTTCAGGCGCAGGTCACTTAGCGTTACCCAGGGTTCAACACGTAGAGGGGAAATTGCTTTGCACACCAAATTTCATCCAAATTTGTTATACAAGAATAGCTCGTTTGAAGGTAACGACTGAAATTGCTGTTATTCGCGAAACAAATCTCAACACTTGAAGGCTTTGCTATTTTTTTCGAAAAAACGAATTAAACTTAAACTAAACTAAATATTTATTTGATATTTTTTTTTACTTTCTTTTGCAGATACCAACCAATCAACTGAGCACGCAGAAATACATAGCATGTAAAAGAAAGCAAAAACAAATCAAAATCCAAAGCAAAACACTAACACCATGTAACCCTTCCCACACCCTGTGATTCCATAGATGTTGATCGTCTTCCTTGTTGCTTGAAGTCTAGGCAGCGTGGAATAGCTACACACAAAACGACGAATTAAACCACAGTTGGGAGTAGTGCGCAACCGCTTATTGCAGCTTTGAATTAGTGATGCCGTCGAGGTTTCGCCCAGCTACTTATGATATACCTGCACACACACATACACACACCTAAGTCAATGCAACGCATTCTTCTTGAGCAAAAACTAGCAACCAGAAATGAACTGCGTGCAATAAATGCAATAAAGAAATAAAAACTCTTTGCAGATGTGATGTGACTTGAATGCAAATATATACATATGTGTGAGTGTGTGTGGAAGTGTGCTGGTGTTCATTTTCAGTCATGTCACATAGCGTGCAATGTTTTCGTTCAACTAAGTGCCACAA
>CAXKVI010000004.1:122340945-122365945 GCA_964058755.1 Campiglossa producta
TACCTTGATTCTAATATCGGCGATTTTTTTCTAGTGGCACAAATAGAATGGTAAGGGAGGTAAGTAAGCACTTTCCTTACTTTATATGAATGCTTACTTTATATGAATGAACAAGCTATAAAAGTTGCACCACTTTTGCAGACAAAATATAAATTAAGGGTATAATAAACAATATCATATCGACGTGCCATACGAAAACTAACACTTTTCAAATTTTTTACGAAAACTAACACTTTTAAAATTTTTTACGAAAACTAACACTTTTTAAATTCTGTAAGAAGAGTAACAATTTTATTTTGTGTCTGACGAAAACTAACACTTTTGGCTAGTACATTTTCTTCAGAGAAAACTGAAAGTGTTAGGTACTTTTCGTCAGAGACAAAATAAAAGTGTTGGTTTTCTTCAGAAGCAAAATTTTAAATCTTGAGTCGTCTTTTCTTTGGACTCAATCAACATCACGGAGAAATCCTAATATAGCTGGACATTCAGCTCATCGTTGTTCTGCGAATGGTATGTATTAACGAAAGCCACGATGTAGTCCACAAAAGAGTTGGTGTAGATCAGTGCCCCGAAGAAGGGAAGTGAGGGTGTATTTGTGATAGAGTGATCATCGCAGAAATGAAATTAAGTGATCTCTTTTGGCTCCGTCATTCATTAGCAAGAACCGAAGCAAGAGAGTATGCTGTTGAGTTTTTGCTTGCAAGTGAACGACTGAGCATAACTAACGACGTTTATTTATTGGTTAGTGCGACCATAGCACTCTCACAAGAGCAACAAAAATTGCATTGTTCGAGAGGCCAAGCAAGGAGCGCAAAAATCTGTGTGAATTTGGTTCTCAAATGTCTGGACAACTGTTCCACTAGCTGTAGGGGCTTGGTGTAGATGGTGGATGGATTGATGCTGCAAGTAATATTGCATTGGAATGCAATACAGATGTTATTAATGGACTAATCGCAAGTTATGACCAACAAAAAGTCTATGCAATTGGATCCTGTTGTCAAGGATATGCTAACTGATTAAACATTTTCGTTATATTCACTTACTTGTATTTTTGATAGAATTTAAATAAAAAAATTATGATAGTAAACACTTTTATTTTGTGTCTGACGAAAACTAATACTTTTGGGTAGTACATTTTCTTCAGAGAAAAAATTAAAGTTTTACTTTTCGTCAGACATAAAGTAAAAGTGTTTGCTTTCTTACAGAATTTTAAAAGTGTTACTTTTCGTAAAAAACTGAAAAAAGGGTTAGTTTTCGTATGGCACGTCGATATTAGAATAGCTTTTTTAGTTGACATTTTTTTTAATCTGTAGGGTTTCCTTCCAGTGGTTTATAGTATTTGATTTAAGCTGAATTTAAACATTCCCACAACAACAAATTATCTGCTTTTTCTGATCATCTTTAAAAAAAACTTAAATACTATTCCGAATGTTAGAAATAACAAGAGCTCCGTTCTCAGGACTATGACAAAAATTCAGTTAGTTTAAAAATAATGGCGTAAAGAAAAAACTTGAATTTTCCTAAAGCCATCAGTTCCAATTTACACTTAGGAATGTTGTTGTTATTCTAGTAGTTCGTTTAAAATTTGAAATTGGGGCAGTAAGTCAGTTATCTTAAGAGTTCGTGCAAGCAAACAGAGCTGTCCCAACAAACATAGACGTTGCCAACTCTGTTGACTTTTCATCTAACTGAAGTGTCATTGAAGTTCTTCAAATTTGTCCAAAATGTTTGTATATGTAAGGGTATCTAATGTAAAATAAATTGTAAATATATTGAACGTTGTTTAGTTTCAATATTGTTAAACATTGTCGAATAAGCGTGGACAGTTTTAGTGTAATACAGTACTTACAGGTTACATATTAGATGGGAGTCTAAAAACTTTAATACAAAATTTTCTGTTTAAATTTAATGTAATCAGCTTACTTTGACCTTAAAATACGTTCAAATTCCCTAACTCAAGTTTTCAATATCCCCAATATGTTAATGGCCTGTTACCATTCTTTACTAAGAATTAACAATATGAAAGTTTTAACTAAGCAATTTTACTTAGATAATTGCTAAATAAAAACAACAACGCATTAATTATAATTTTGACCAATAGCAACCAAAGAAGCTATTAATCATTTAACGAACCCAAAATACCTTTGAAAATACAATGCCATTTTACATGCAAATCATAAACAAAGTTAAGCTCAAGAAACCCCAAATACAAATTAAAGGAATGCCAAACAATTTTCAGTTTAATTTTCTGGCTGCGAGTTTTCAAGTTCAGCAACACTCTCCCTATCGATGCCTCTATTAGATCCCTGCAGCGCAACGTCACACTAGTGAGAAAAATACTAGTATACAACTAGAATTTTCTGGCTCAGAAGTGATCTTATGAAGTATAAGGCCCGCGTTTTCAGTGCAAGTTTAAACTTCACTGCGAGTTCAAAATTAGTTTAAGCGGCCAATTTGTATGGGATAAACTCTAGTCAACTTTGTCTGTGGTTTAAACTTGCACTGAAAAACTGGGCCTAAGTCATGAAAATAATGCGACTAGTAATTTCTGGTTGAAATCATACTAGTCCAGGTTCAAGGCTTTTTGAACTAGTATGGAACTGGTATTTTACAAAAGTATGATTCTAGTATGTCATGACTAGTAGATGACTGATACATATGTTCTGGTCAACATCTAACAATTGACATCTCGTACGACATCAACCGTTGCTTTCGCTGCAGGGTTACTACATCAAATCCGTTGTTTACGCGTTACATGGGTTGATGGGGCTACTTGTTGTGACGAAATTCCACAGAGAGATAATTCACAAACATGCAAGCAAAATGATGACACGTACACAAATAAATACAGACAAGCACACGAGTAACTTACAGTGGGTTGAGTACAAACTTTATTTAATGGCATAGCTTTAGAAGCAGGAAGAACTGTTTTTAAGTAAAAGTCTCAAGTTACGGCGCGGCGGGTTGTATGGGATTGATGTTGAGTTATTTTAATATAGAATGCTCAACAACTTCATACAAAAGCGCCATCTGACCGGGATCCATAACATAAAAACTGCGAGTAATACGCTCATTATCATAATTATAGGACACCTCGTTCTGACATCTTCTAAGCCCTTATGTCATTTTATTTTAATTTTCAGACATTTTTTTCCATAGAACTAAAAATATTGATTTGGGAATATATGGAGAATAGTGCGCCGCATAGCCAAACAAAAAATAATTCTAACAATAAAGGAGATTTTTGAGATACTTAAAACTTACACTTTGACTAAAATTAAACGGGCTATGAAATGGCATTTTCGGTTTTTGATTCAAAATATTTGAAAAAATGTTGTACATTTACCAAACAGTTTTTAACTTCAAAAAGTTTGATAGAAGATACCATCTTGTATATATATTTCAAAAATTAGCAATATCGGTTGTACCACTCCTGAGAAAATCGTCAAAAACTGAGGAATTTTGAAAAGTGCGCAAAGCTACACACTGAAACAAAAAGATTGAAAGTGCACATTGTAAGTAACATATCAAAACCACTTTCAAAGCGGTTATGATAATACTGTTAATATTACAGTATTTACTGTAAAATTGGCAGTAAAAACATGTGATTTTTGAAAAATATCAACTAATGATATGAGTCCACTTTCAAATTTACAGTAATTCATGTCAATATGATAGTATATTCGAAAAATGATAGGGGGTCACTTTCAAAATTGATATTACCCACTGTTGGACGAAAAATGACAGGGTTTACTGTTAATTTGACGGCCGTTTCTTGTAGATTTTTTTTTTCAGTGCATATATCCTTCAAAATAACTATAGAAAAAAGTTTTAGAAAGATAGTACAACTTCGAAGAAATCTGGCTCACTTCACAAAGTTCAACTCTTACAGCTATGGTCAGAGCTTTAGCGCACTTAACATTGTACTGAAAAAATAGTACAGTAACTTTAAAGATAATACGAATTGCACCAAAAGTTTTCTTTACATAGTTGAGCACAATTCCGAAATTAGTTCAACCACTTTCAATGGTAAGGACTTAAAAGGGTGTTTTTTTCTCTTTCTTCCGAACATTTTATCGCCTTGGGGAAAAGTTTTACGAGGGTGATCTTTACGTTTTTTGTTATGCTTGGACAAATTAGGATCCGAACTCACATTTCTGATGGCATTGTACACCATTTTTATCGAAAACATAAAAAAATTCTTGAAATTTTGCCCTTGATCGATCCCTGATTAAAAAAGGTTCTTTTTTGTCAAACCGACCAGTATTTTCCTCCCGGAAATTTAACAAAATTATCAGAGAAGAGGTTATTTATTAAATATTAACCAAAAAACTATTAACTTTTTCAACCAATCCCAAGTAATAACAAAACAGGCGTAAATGCGCTAAATCGATGTCCAATGCACTTTAGACGGATGTGAAGAAAAACTTAGCAAAAACAAATATGAAAGAATTATAATGAAAATTCTTTTGTCCTTTGAAGAGAGCAATACAATACTATTGTTAAGCCTCAAAACTTTTGGTGCAATTCGTATTATCTTTAAAGTTACTGTACTATTTTTCAGTACAATGTTAAGTGCGCTAAAGCTATGACCATAGCTGTATGTAAATATGTTCCCATCTAAAAAAAGAGTGGACCCTTTTTTCTGCTGGAACCCATTTTTGGAGCTTTTGAAATTTTTCAGCGGCAACACTGTTGAGCCCTAACAGCCTGCGATGCAAGACGTACATCAACACAAACAATATGATAGGATTAGGCAAGCAACGAAGTGAGTTAAAAATGTGTCAGCTTAATGTTCAGAGCATAAAACATAAAGCAAATAGTTAAAATATTTTTGAATCGTCTGACATTGATGTTGTAAGACACTAAGTCTACTGCGTCGTATAGTGATACATTCCTAAATGTTGATATTATACACTGGGACGTGCAGATACAATTGGTTTAGCTTTTTCAAAATATTTGATCCAATGTCTAACAATACATTGAACTTTATAACTTCGGTAACCACCCATTTTTTTTTTGCATGGTTATTGCGGCACCTTAATGTACATTTCTTTCTAATACACCATCAATTTTAATTTTACTGTATTAAAGTATGTACATTTATAAAAACAAATGTGTAGGCGGTCAGGCACAAGCAACCAAAAAATGGCGCAACATATTTACCCACATTATTCGTATTGTTAGGTAATTAGAGCAACAGCTGTGGCCATTACCATAAATTTACTACTTTTTCACTGATTCTGCTTATTTCCCTAGCCGACATCGTAAACTTTAATTACTTGTGTAGGGAACGGACCATTTTCGTTGGTCAATTTATTTCGCACATATGATAATGATGATGTGGGAATATAGTTTTGTTTTTGTTTGGTTTCTTCTGCCAAGGAGCTGCGGTTTTTAGAAAGGTTTTTGTAAAGAATTTTTGTTGCAGTTTTTTCCAGGTTGCAAATTAGCCCTAAAACTTTCTCTGCACCACGGCAGCCGCGGCGGACCACTCCATTTTGATCAAGAACCACTCTCTGTTAAACGCTCATCAACACCTTTCATTTGTTGTTGTAGCCGTACTTCGCCCTGCCTAGTCGGACCAGACATGGTTGTACGGATGTTGACAGTCCTTTGCCGGATATGAATCCGGTACCATTCGGTGAATAGCACCTTGTGGTACTAGCCCGACTGTCCTTGAAATCATTTCATTGACCCCGTAATCGGGATCGAAGTGGCTTGAAGTCGCCTTTTACGATCGACATAGCTACCTCGGGCATATTTTAAACCCCTAAAACGCTGGGGATAAACCTTTCAATTAATACAAATGTGCAAAAAAAAACCTTCCACAGTATCAAGTGGTCCACATTTTATCAATATCTCGGAAACGGGTTTCCATATGAAAGTTCAAACCTTTGTTAAAACCCTCATGAAAACCTTCATTTGATAATCGTAGTGCAGAAAAAATACCTTCTAGGGTCGCATGTGGTCCACATTTTGGTTAATATCTGGGAATCGAGGAACTAATAACTACACTCTGCTAAGACCCTCAGCAGCCCCTTTCATTTGACACCCATAACAAACAACCTCTACGGCCACCGCTGGGCCACATTTTGGCTGACTTCTCGGAAACGGGCTCATACATAGGACTAAGAACCACTCCCTGTTAAGACACTCGCCAACACCCTTTCACATTATAGTAGATATCTCGGAAACGGGTTTCTACGTTTGACTTGAAACCAATTCCTGTTAGAGCTTTTATTAACACCTTTCACCTATTTAGAAAGGAAAATGATAAGGGCTGGGAAAAGGAAATGTAAAAACTCATGAGGAAACAAGAGGTAAAGACAAAGGATAAAGAAAAGCAAAAAAAAGAAAAAAAATGAATAAAAATAGAAAAGATAAAAAAGATCTTAACGGTACCAAAAATTATGCAAATGAGACTCCTTTGTTCTCAAAATCTTATTAAAAAGGACTGTTTAATACATGATTATTTTTGAAACTCATTATGAACCTGAGCGTTCCGAAAAAAGAGTTCTATGTGAGCTCATTAAGAGCTTTTACGGTTTGCTGGGTTATGCTCATGCATGAACAGGAATTTTATTAAAATAACGGAAATAAAGCCTCAAGCAAGAAAAAACTTGACCTCAAACTCTTACGATTACTAAAACGCACAGATAACAGATGTATGCATACAAATTGTTGCAAACCTGAAACAAGTTTTTTACTAATATTCCATTCGCTTTTTGTTGTTGGACCAAAACTTTTTCAAACAGCATACAAGTCGTACAATCTTTTCTCGCCACTGCCTGAAGTAGCTTTTCTTTTATTAAAATCCCACAATTTAACATAAAAATTTTCAAGCAATATGCATTTACAAGTTGCGTGTGGCATGTGGCAAACAGCAAGCAACCTGATGAAAGAGGTGTCAGCAGGTGAAAGGAGAAATGATAATAATAACAATGATAATAGTAATAGTAACGAGCAACTGTTGCTACTTTGCTCTGTTGCTCGTATTGCTGCTGGCAGATCAGAGCATAGGGCAAAGTCCCAACTGACGAAATTCAATACCAAATTTGCAATGCTTTTGTTCAGCCACCCCTTGTACATGCCCCCCTCCGCCGTCGTTTGTTATAGATTGCAAACAAATTGCAAACTTTTGCGTTGCATTTTTTTTATTCGTTGCGACATAGAAAAAGTTGAACTCTTGGCATACGTATTCGTTATTCTTGGTGTTGTCATACAACGAATGGAGAATAAAAAAAGGGAAACGAAAAAAGTTAAACAAACATGCAAATCGGCAAATGAAGAAAGCGAAAACGGAATGTGTTGATATTAAACACCTGAGGGAGTGCTTCGTTAGTGACTTGAATGTGGCAAAAAGGTGAAGGTTTTTTTAAGTGGCGATTGTGAAAATGTTTGCACTCATAGAATCGCTTTTGTTCTTACACGAACACACATACACACGTGTGAATGAATTGCATAGCGTATTCCATTGAGTAATAAGATAAGGATTTCAAGACAAGTACTGATGAGGTAATTTCATTACAAATTGTGGTCTTTCAACTTATCCGGATATCAGAAAGGGATATTCATATTGTTTAGATTTATATTGTTTATGACAACGATAAGTAAACTTAGCTTGGGTATTGTTTTAAACTTTCTGATGACGCTGTCGTTTGTACTGCAGCTATGTAGAAAAGTTTAATTATTGGAAAAGTATTGTCACCTTTAAATTTTTTCTTTACAGTTTATTTTATTTTTAAATTTGCATTGTTATAAGAATTTTTAATTTATTTAATTAACTTTTGAAAATAAGAAAATAAGATTAAACACAAAATGCCTAGTGCTTGAATTAAGTAAATTATTTTATTTGTTGTAATTTTCACAAAAAGGGTTGCCATCTTTTCAAACTATTGAATTTTTTGTACTTATAATACCGGAAGGGAGCAGATCATCGTAATCAAAATAAGGCGTTAAATAAACGGCTCATCCTTTTGATCAGGGATAGCCAGCGCTTTCAATCTACTGATCGCTATAGCAACAACGTCATACTTTCTACAACAACATCTTTCCTGGAATCAAAAAAAAATTACTCGAAAGAATTATTATTAAACTAAGCCAAAAAAAAAAACAGTCGCCGAAAAGCAGAACAATTAAAAAATAAAAACAAATACAACTGAACATAAGTAGCTACATATGTGCGTATACATTCACAGCGAAGCACGACCAGCCAGCAGGAAATCTGAATGATTTTTTGTATTTTTATTTGTGAATCTGGTTTGTTGTTGTTGGTCCCAAAGATCAAGATCTTGTTCTTGTAGAGCGGCAGTGAGCAGGCTGAGACACTAAGTGGCGATGGCAGCTGTAGATGTACAAAAAGTTCAATTTTTTTAAATAGGATTGCCACCTGTGTGATTTTTCCTCTATAGTTTAATTGATTTTTCGAATTGGGGCTTGATTTGTCAAATGCAAGAGCTCAGCTTTTAGAAATAATATAGTTTATATGATTTTTACCGTTAATATGTCAAAATAAAATGCCTGGCCATAGATGTGCAGTAAAGTGTAATTTTTTTATAAGGGCTGTCACTTGCTTAAAAAGATTTTTTCCACTTAAGCGGGATACTCGCCCAAGAGATTGTGACGTTCACAATCATTCGTAATTTTATTGCAAATTAATAGTAAAAAAACATATAAAATATGTGTGGCTAAATATACACTCACATTTGCTGTGAATCCGCCAATTTACCTCAAGAAATATATACGAGCATATTTATTTCTCGTGGTAAAACGGCGTTGCCGACCATCAGAAGTTGTAGGCCAACCATCGGAAGCATAGGCTGTGTGCTAAATGGTTGAAAATCGTAAATCTTGAAAGAGCGCTGGTAAATTCTGAGGGTTATTATGGTGAATATGAATGTCACAATTTACCCTAGCCCATGTGGCTAGGTCAAATTTTGACAACCAATAATGCGAGCACATAGATGCATGTGCTGTTGACATTCATTTTATTTCACATAAATTTCTGCTCACACGCGTTATTAAACAGTAAAATATAATATAATGCAAAAAAATACGCAACAAAAATGTATAAAAAAAAACGTAAATTGAAAACTTATTCACAAACCTCTGCTTTCGCCCGTGCTTGTTGCATATGTCAATGTTTACTACTGTCAAAATTTAATTTTTCGTTTGGCACAGCAAAATGGAAAATATTTGCTCACCATAGGAAATTTGTTCACCTCATTTTACTATGACGAAAAAAGTTTGACACGTTTGACCGATTTGAATGAAATATGCACCGATGGAAAGGAAATTGAAAAAACTGAGGTATAGGCGGTATATTTTCAGGGGCGTCTCTGAAATCAAAGTATGGGGGTACGGGGCTAGCGACCCCATGCCCTTCTAAAGATTTTATTGGTCGATCACAAGCGATACTACTATTATATAAATAGACAGTTCACACCTATATTATTTCCTGATATTTGTCTATTTTTCGAAAAATGTATATTGGACACCATGGAAACATACAACGATAGACGAATACGATACTCTTGTGAATTTCCCAAATGTGTTGAATACAAGTTAATATTGCTTATAATCGACACCAGCAATATTGTAACCGACATGATACCATTGTCATTTTCCTCAGTGTACGTTTGAACGTGCATTAAAGAATGAAATCTACGCCTGGCCTTGAAGTGTCGTTTTCACTTTCGGTACCTACATGAGAAATTGTACCAATATATTGTAACACATACTCTACATAAAAATACAGGTACATTAAGGTGGTCCTTATAATCAAATGTAAAATTTTTTTCAATCTCACCTCCGTTGAAAGGTTGCACTGCGGTCAACTATATCGCACAAAAATGTTTATACCGATTAAATATGGTTTAGCGTGTCGCATGGAGTCAAAATTCAGATTTCATTATGGACACTCCAAAAATAAAAAAGATTTTTCTTTTTATCTAATACTCGAAATCGATAGCACTATTATCACATACAAAATTTGATTCCGACTTCAAACACCTATGGCGTGTCGCAGGGGAGGTCTGAACTTTAACCCCCCACCCTGCGCCACGCCTTATTCGTTTCCAATCGGAATCAAATTTTGTCGATTTTGAGTATTAGATAAGAAGAAAAATTGTTTTAGTTTTTTGAGTCTCCATAGGGCAAACTGAACTTTGGCCCCCCTGCGACAACCCTTAATCGTTTCCAATCGAAACCAAAATTTGTGTGTGATGTCTTCGGCTATATAACTATAAATTTCTGAATCCCCGTGAATATACCTAAATACTCATTTGCCAGTTTTAACAGATCCCTATCTCATAGAAAGTCTCAGCCTTTGAAAATATAATGATAAAACTGTCTCCCTACAAATAAGGACCACCATAAGGTACAGACATATGTAAACTTACACATACATAAGGGCTTCCTCGAAACACATTTGCTATTAAAGTGCTGACTACTTATGCATATTCATGCGAATAAACATACATATGGAGGTTTTTGCACAATTTTCCGATGAGGTTTTAGTATATTTTTATGTGAAAACGTATAAATATGTATGTAAGCACATTTGCATACACTCCTTGCTTTACAACTTTTCCTGCTCTATTTTGAGGTATTACTTACAAAGCCTGTAAAGATACTGAACCACGACTACCAAACATTCATACATATTTACTTTTTTTTAAGATTGCAGTGAAACCACTTTACTCCCACACAAAGAAGTTCTATTAAGTGCCAAAAAGTGAAGAGCTTATGGTAAAATGATGGAATTTTTAAGACATTTTTATTTAAGCGAGTAAATTGCTCAAGGGTTATAAAGTTGGTTTAAAACATATTTTTCCTTACGTGTACACTCAAAATTTAGTTCAAAGCACTTAAATATATTATACATAATTTAATTCAAAGATTTTGAAAATTTTTAGGCGGAAATACTAATTTTATTTACTTTTAAGGGATACACATACCAAGTTTACATATTTACGTTAATTCTTTAAAGTTCTCCTACGATTTTTTCATTGATTTCCACACTGGTGCACATACTAAATCCTTGGAAGCATGAAAATTTATTTTTAAATATACATATGGGACATTCCATGCCAAATCGACAAATATTTTACCGGACCCCCTTCGATTTCGCTAAAAATTTGCTATCTTTTTCTACCCCCCGAAAGACATTTTTGAGAATTTTTTCAAATTTTTTTCCCCAAATCAAAAAAAGTTATGAACTTTTAAAAAAATGTTTTTTTTTTTAATGTTGTAACTTTTTCAAAAATCGACCTTTTGGAATTATTTTTTTTTTTTTATTTTTTTTTAATGTAATTTTCGGGAAAAAAAAATAAAAATTTTTTTAAAAGTTCAGATATATAAATTTTTTTTCCAAAAAAAAAGTCCGACCCTTTTTTATTTTTATTTTTTTTTAACTCCAACTAATTCTGCAATAAGCCCCGCTAATAACCATGTGCCGACAATCGCTTCTATTTCTTTTTTCTTTTTTGATTGAAAAAAAATTTCATTAAAAAGTTATATAAAATAAGCCAAATTTGAATTTTTTTTTTTTTCAATTAAGAAAAATAGAATAGATTATCGGCACATCTTGTTATTAGGGGGGCTTATTGCAGAATTAGATTGAGTTAAAAAAATAAAAATAAAAACAGGGTCGGACTTTTTTTTTTCGGAAAAAAAATTTATATATCTGAACATTTAAAAATTTTTTAATTTTTTTTTTCGAAAACTACATTTAAAAAAAATTAATTTTTTTTATATATATTTTTTTTTTATTTTAATTCATTTTGATTAATATTGTTTTGTTTTATATTATTTTAATTTAATTTATCCTATTTTTTTAATATCTAACCGAATCTAACCACAAAGTGTACTGCGTTAGGGTGTTTTCATTGTTGCACAGAGCATCTTTAAAGTACTCAAAAGCATATCAAATTTCTTAAGTTAAGTAACTTGTCGTAAACTCAATAGAGTTTAAGTTTGGATCGAAAATTTAATCTCGGCCTATAGTACTAGCGATGCAGGTGTTGAGCCTTAGGAAATCTGATGTTTAAATTGTCTTCCTACTAATAAGGACCACACATGAAAACATTTGAGTACAGAGTAGAGATGGGCGCGTGCATGATTTTTGCTACACGACACCTCACGCTCACGAAACAGAATTTAAAAAGTAGACACTAACGCGCATGCGTATTTCAGACACGACGCCAATTTCTAGTACAGAGTAATATAAGCTTATGATTTGCTTCCAGTGGGGACACTACAATTCAAGAAAGTGAAAGCAATACCAACGATAACACTATGTTAAAATTATTTATGTATCCAATGCACCACAGTAATACAGCAAAAAATATAGTTAAAATTACACAAAAAATATACTAAAAATTATACAAAAAATAAAGTAAAATTTCACAAAAAAATAGTAAAAATTACACAAAAAATATAGTAAAATTAACGTGATACCATGAATTTGACATTGCCCATACGAACAAATGAAGGTATATATTTTTCTGAAAAACATCCTAAAAGGCGAGTCTCGAGAAGCTGTGAATCAAATATGTCCTCGAAAAAAAATTGAACCCGCCCCTTCCTAAAATCCTGGATCCGCCAATGGTTGCAAAGCATTTATTCCACTAAAAACGAGTGTAAAATTTAAATATATTTTTAGTTAGTATTGAGAGTAGTATTTTTGGTGACCTGAGTCCTTGGTATCGCTTGTACTCGTACAGACATAAGAGAACTAAGTGAGCGGGCTAGCAACCAAAAAATGTTTTTACTAGGTGGACCTATTTACATCTTGCACAAAAAAGCACAACATAGCTCCAAAAACAAAATATAAATATGACGGCAGAAGAGTTCCCGAACTTTTCTTTTTTTCTTAAGTAGGTTATGGTTCCAATTGTGAGAAGCAAAATAGGAAATGGAACACAAAACGTAAGCAGAAATAAATATAAGTTGTTTGCTTGACCAGTTTGTTGAATACGATTTTATTAATCATAACAAACTTAAACGCGCATATCGAGTATTTCTTATCAGACGTCATGCATCCCACAGAAAAAACGTCATTCCAAAAAAAAAACTTAATTTGAAAGTAAAGCACGTGCTACGTGCACGCAAGTTCTCCCCTGCCACCCCACAATAACATTGCCAATGTCCCCACGCACTGTTTTATCGTTCCCTTCCCTTTCATGGCAATCAGCACCTACTGTAACGCTTCGTTGGCTTACAAGCAATGAAATTTGGTTAGGTTTGTATTTGTTTGTGTGTGCGTGTTAGCATGCCATGCTTATTTGTGTGTGTAATTTATGCAAAGTAGCTGCGCCACACACTAACGGCGACCACAACAACCGCAACCAAAACATTCACATTCAGCTATGTTGATAGTGCGGGTATTTGCACGTTTGCATGCATTCAACGTTTACTTGACGTTACTCATACGCCAGGTGGGCCACACAACTTGGCGCCTAGAAACATTGAAACTCGTTGATGTGATAGAATTTTAGTTACGAGACGTTTTTGTTGCCGCACTTTTATAGCCTTTGCTGGTAATTTATTGAACATAACTCTTGTCATGCTCTTCGATGCTGTTACATGCAATTATTCAGAAATGTTGTTAGTTGTTGTAATTGCAATACCTAATTGTTTTTGCCACTTACCAGTCAGTCAATGTAGCGATATTTGCTTGTGTCGTTGCTCTTTCGTTGTGGTGGCTTGCCATGGTTGCGGTTTGGCTAGCTCGGTTGGGCTCAGTTGTACTAGTTTATATGAGTGTCGTTACTGTGCGTTACCTCGTCTTGGCACGAGTATTTTCTTCATTTGTATTTTTACTCGCATCACTTAGCTTGGCGGTTCAACAAAATGAATTGAATGGAGGCAATCAGGTGTGAAATGAGTTTTCTGTGGTCACACAGCTCACTTCGCTTGGTATCCCTTCATCTTTATTTTTTTTTTTGTGTGTGTTTTTGTTTTGTTTATTAGTAATTTTCTCCGTAAACGCAATTAAAGACATTGTGTTACAAGTTTGATTGAAAAATAATGAAAGTCACCAATCATTAAAAAGTACACAACCACATTATTGTAGGAGGCAATTTTCGAAATTACCGCATGAATGGAGCGATTAAAAGAATGTTTTTACAGCTATACTTCATTATGTTTATTATATGATAGTGACAAATGTAAATTCCTCAAGGCTTTAATTGAATAAGCCATGATGATATTTGGAAAATGTCACGTAATGTTCTCACATCAATTAAGCAAGAGTTAAAAAAACAGGTAGAATAATCTAAGTATTTGTGAAACCGAACATTCTATGCTTTTTGGTGAAGTGTAGTGGCATCACACCTAAGCCAGATCTAACCTAGAAAATAGTTTGAGGTTAAAACAAAACCTCTAACAGTGATACATACATCTGATCAACCACATAGTCTCTCAATTTTCCTTTCATATAATTTAATTTGATTATAGGTAACTAAATTTTATTTCATTTCATTTTATTTTCCTTCCTCTTCTTTGCTCTCCTTTCCTTTACTTTCCTTTCCTTTATTTTTGGTTTCCTTTCTTGCTTCTTTCTTTCTTTTCAATTCTTTTTTTCTTTTCTTTTCTTTTCTTTTCTTTTCTTTTCTTTTCTTTTCTTTTCTTTTCTTTTCTTTTCTTTTCTTTTCTTTTCTTTTCTTTTCTTTTCTTTTCTTTTCTTTTCTTTTCTTTTCTTTTCTTTTCTTTTCTTTTCTTTTCTTTTCTTTTCTCTTCTTTTCTTTTCTTTTCTTTTCTTTTCTTTTCTTTTCTTTTCCAAAATCGGTTCAAAGCAGCTCTTGCTTTAAGTGACACCTGCCCACACTAAAAAGTCTTGGCTGGTTTTTGAGAGACATTTCCAAGCTTGCATCAGGATGGCGATAAGCATTGCAAAAGCTTTGATATCGTCCTTTCTAACCAGTTTATGCGGCTTGAGCTATGGCCATTTTTTGTTGTCCCTTATAATTCTCAACCAGCTTATGAAATATAGTGGTTGTACAAGTAACGACACGCTCGGATGGTGGATAAATTAAAACTTAATTCCAGTTTCCTGGAGTGCCTTTATTTATAATTTTACTTAATGCAATGTTCAACTTAATCTAACTATTGTACCTACGTAGTACGCATGTAAATATATCTATCTTAATCCTAAGTAAACCCAACAACACACACATGTATGTGAAATCTATCACCACACTTTTGAAAACATTTTGTGCACTGAAGTGTATCTTATCTAACTGATAACCATACTCGAGTCCCATCGTTATCGTCGAAGACGACAAACACAAGAGTAAAATAGCCGTCTCGCCTAGTGCATCTATATATAAATACGCCACATGAAAAACTTTATGAACCTCCTGTGAGCGAACCGTTTGACCGATTTGAATGAAATAAGTACCGATGGAAAGGAAATTGAAAAAAACTGAGGTATAGGCGGTATATTTTCAGGGGCGTCCACGGATGAGGGGTACGGGGCTAGCGATGCCACGACCCCCTCCAGATTTTATCGGTCGAATTTTCGATCACAAGCGATACTAGCATTAAGTGAATATGTATAGCAAGATCGTTATGTATGTACTCATTGTGTCCACATATGCTCTGAACAGTAATATATAGTAATTTTTCTTTCATTTATTTTATTTGATGTCCCTTATAATACGCAACCAATTTATGAAATATTCTAAAGACGTATTGCAATTTAGGCTTTTCCATTCTAACCTCTCCATGACCACACACTCTGCTGATCGCATTGTTATTGATTTCGACATTGACAATATATTTTTTGAAAATCCCGAATTAAGATATTTTGTTCTCTCTTTTTGAGATCTTAAATTTTTTCTCAGTTCGACTTCCTAACTGCTCAAATTAATGCAAAAATACGAAATAAAAAAATAAAATTCTTTTGATCTGTAGAAACTTCCATCTACTAACTTGTTCATGTATATAAGCAGTAGTAAATATACTCAAAGGGAAAACGTGCTGAGCTATGCGTCTAAGTTTTTTGCAAAGGAAAATTTCAACTATTAAGCAGACGTTTATGTATTGCAGGGAGTAATCACCTTAACTGCTTCAATTATTTAGCCATTGTAGACCAATAGGTATGTCGAAACCTCGTGTGCCTAACACATATACGCCCCAATTATAAATGTTTAACACAACACATGTTGCTCTAAATCCTTATTAATAGCCTTAAATTACGCCCCTCACCACCTCTTTTTTCTAGTTATCCAAAGTGCGACGTTCAAAAACTTCATGTCCAAATAGGCTGCCTGCCCATTTGGCTACTAATTGTAGGCAGAGTCCAAATAAATGGCATGTTTCACTCTATAGTAGCATTTAACAGGGCATCCATCTTGCGTGACAGGTCATTCGTGCTCTTACCCAGGCAAGTCAATCGTATAAGTTATAAGGAGACGACGAGTTAAGCAGAACGAAATTGCTTGTAGAAGTCCATTCACGAAAGCTTTGTGTTATTTGGCAATAATTTTGTATTGGTCAGCCATTTCAGATAAGCGGCTTCCGAAACATGGTCTTAGTTGCTTGAATAATTGTGCCTACATATGTACATATATGTATCTGCTCCCATTCCAACAAGTACATGTATCGCTTTGGCTTGTCATGGAAAGCGTGTTGACTGAGATAAATGTTTTGGCACGCGATTTGAAATTTTTCATGACTTTTTGCCATTATACACAATATGTTTAAAATCATATCAAACATAGGCTTATAAATATGTTTACATATATGTATATAATTGCAAGCAGTGGCGTGCCTTCCATATAAGCCGAAAAGCCCGGCTTGCCTAGCTAATCCCCCCTATGAGCTACAATATGTTCATTTGGGTTCTTAAAAGGATATCCGGTTTTTATTTCCCTGCCTGCCACCTACTACCTAATAGCTGTTAATAGCATAGAAACATACCTAAAGCTTTTGCGGACACCTGTCGGCTGATAGCTCATTTACATAAAATTATTTCAGGCGTGATGGCCATCCTTAGTTACTTACTTAAAATAGCCTTAAACCGCCTAGGCAATGATGGCCATCTCCTTTTTACTTATTGGCTTTTACCGGGCTTTCAAAACCAGTATCAGCTGCGTGCTGAAGCAATTGTTTTTTTTTTTTTAATTTGGAAGTAATTTTATATGAAACTTTGAAGCCGGCTTCTGGCTGGTGTTACTATACGCGATAAATGCCAAACTATCGAATAGTTAGAGAATTGTCAAAACGTGTAAGAAAGCAACAGTGTGAAGGAATACATTTCTCAACGAAAATTGCTAAGCTATCAACCATACCTACTAGGAATCTCTAGATCCCATTTAACTTCTAGTTTTTCGGCATGAAATGCTTGGGTCTACTCTAATCACTGAACCCGGATGTTTTCTTTTCACATCAAAACGTTATTAACTCCACAACACGTGCATAGAACTACATAATATCTGCTGCAAAACGTACAAAGGAAACTGCAGTTGAAAGAGAAATTGAGGCAGAAGTTTAAAAACGAATACTGAAAGAAAAATAATACTCTTTTCGGAACTAGCAAAGCCGTACTAGTTGCATAGGCGCCTTTGAAGTGAAATTGCTATATATATATATCGACCTACATAAGCACATGTCAATGTATTTATATGCAAACAAGCCCAGTTATGTGCGAGGATACTTAGAGCCTTGCAAAAGGGCTAACATTTGGCAAGCTACGAAAACTGATTGTGAAACTAAACATTGCATTGCATGCGCACAAACCATATCACAATTCATGAATCAGCAAAATTTTACTTGTTTTTCTTTTCTTTTTGGGCCGGAATAGATGTCGTGCCTGTCAATCACACCTCGCTGCGCTGACGTGCAACATGTGGGAAATTGTAAATCAACTGTCCCCTGTAGATATTCGTATCATGCAAAAAAAGCAACAAGTTTTAAATTACCTCACAACTAGCAGGAATACTATGTATGTACCACTAGTTGGGCAACTATTGTGGCACCTGTTTGTTGAAGAAATTGCGTATATCTCTTAATGTGTTCGAACCTAGGTATCACTCAACTAAAACTTTTCAGCGGGGTTTTTAAAGCTATATCTTCAGAAACAATTTGAATACCAAGGATCTTGAAATATTTCTTGTGCGACTTTAGTTCGCGAAAATTGTTGAGCTTAGTTCGCTTTCGGCATGCGTGTTAATGTCACTGACAATAATATGTTTCTGGGGTGCGAATTAATGTCACTGACTTTAGTTCCACTGACTTTAGTTCGCGCCAACTAAGTAGCGAATAAAACTTAAGCATGCGACTTTTCTCATATGTAAACTTTGTAAGAAAATAGAAGAGCGTATGCGTGTGTCTGAAAGAAAGAAAGAATTCTTAAAAGCACAAATACATGGTGGAATACTTATTAGGGTGGATTTAACTTGTATAAAGCAAGAAAAAAGACCTAAAAATTGATTGAAACTAAGAACTTGTTTGTAGAAAAACTCCTTGATATAAAATGTGTGTAATTTGGGAATGACTGTCTTTTCCGCGGCAGCCGTGGTGGAGCGGTTAAGTGTTCCGCCTTCTACATCAAGTCGTGGCGGATCAAAGCCCGGCAAAAGTAACAAAAAAAATCATTTAGAAAAAGAATTTTTCTAAACGGGGTCGCCCCTTGGCACTAGTTTGGCAAACTCTCCGGGTCTATATCTGCCATGAGAAGCTTCTCAGCAAAAACTCATTTTCTTTGTGCCGTTCGGAGTCGACAATAAACTGTAGGAAAGAGAAGATCGGCATAAATCTCGTTAGAGGTCCTGATAACCTGTTGGTATATCGCAGCCATTAGTCTATTTTAGTCTTTTCCGCCACCCTCATTCACTTGTTCAAGCCTGACTAAACCTATTCGATTTTACATTTTAGTAAAATGGATCCACCTTAGTGTTTAAACATATGTACACCGAGCTGAATATCCATTTAAATAAACACGTTTATTTACTGCGCCCTCCACGAGCATCAGCAAAAACTAAAAGTATTTTGGGCTTAAGTTCTTTAGTTATCTTGGCTCAGTTACTCGTATTCAAACTGACGTCGGCACTCCATAGAACTCTATGTTATTGCTACAGTAAAAAATTGAAAATTATTGATCCAGCCGGCTTAACTGATATACTTATCGGTAACCCTTTTCAGGTTATTTGTCTAGCTGGGCGCACAACATCATTGCTATAACCTCCACTTGTGTCTGTTGCATATTGTGCACAGCTGTGTGTTCACATGCCTTAAGCATAAGTAATTTATGACCATGTTGTGGGTCGCTGTTCGGTATCGGCTTTCATAAAATAAATCGCAGCATAAAAAGGTGCTGACGCTTTTGTTTTACTTATGCGTCTAAACTGAAGCGCAGTTAGGCTCTTGGGGAGTACTAAACACTTGATGTTGGCAACGCTCAAGTATGTATGTATATTCAATTGACGTAGGCTAAATTTTATTTTATTAATACGTATTTATTATCGAAATTTCTTGGATCTAAGGACACTATAAAACTTAGTTATAAAATTTAAATGGTAGAATAGTTTCGCCTTGATTAAAGCGAGAAATTGCGGAAAATATATATATAAAAAATACAAAACTCATAAATCTTAATTTGTTGTAGGGTTTTTATTTAATTTTATTTTATTTCATTCTCTTTTATTTTATTCCATTTTATAAAATTTTTTTTAATTTTTTTTGATATTGCTTTATTTTTATTTGTTTTGTTTTATTTTATTTAATTTAATTTTTTTTTAATGTTATGTTTACCCGAACTTAGACTTCCTTACTTGCTTATTTTAAAGTTGTTCCTATACAAAGTTTGGTGCCCTGTTTTCTTTATTAATGAAAGAACGACCGTGAACTTAGTACTTTGCTTATTTTGTCTCTCTCTTGAATGCACCTGAAACAGTAATCAATCCATTTCCAATAAGGTTTGGCTAGTGTATTAAATTGAAAAATTTATTACAATGGATTTGTGTTGTAGCTTAGTTTTGGTTCCATTCGTTTGCGGGAACTAAATAAAAAATGTATTTTCATTTTTACAATCCGATTTTATAATCCGCTGTTTGGTTGTTTGTTATTCGTTATTAAAAATGCGGTACATTGCTGAGTTGGCAACATTTCAAGATTTGCACTTTTACAACGTATAATAATTTTTCGCTATTCAATACTCTATTCATTACTCTTTATTTTCACTTTTTTGTTATTTAATCCGTTCCATTTCCAACAGATATTTACAGCAGTATTTCAATATACATTTGTACTGCTAAAATATTTAAATATTTAAAAATTTATTATTTTTTTGGTAAGTTTTGCATCCTCATCACACAGCAAATATCTGAAAGCCAGCATTAATGGATGCGGATGCGAAAAAAGCGGACTTGAAGTATTTCTAAGGAATAATTCAGTATGGATCAATTATGTTTTGCTTTTCCCTCGATTTGGTAATGACAGCCAACTTTACGCTAACATTTTAGGGGATAGTACACAGAACAAAAAAAGTTTCAAAGAAGTTCAAGGAAAAAGTAAAAGAAAAAAATCATGGATTCTAAGAAAATTACTTGACAATTTATGAATGAATTTATGATTTCTGAGGATTTGTTTTACATATTTTAGGAAGAAGTACTTTTATTCTAAGAAATATTTTTAAATTTCTATGAAACAATTGTTTGGAGAGGTTTAAATGAACAATTCTTAGAATCCATGTACTTTTTCTTTGGAAACATGAACTTTTTTGGTTCAGTGTAAAGTAATCTATATACATACGTATTAGCTCCTGACTACCAGAGTGGGGTGCGCCCTCTGTCGAAATTCAAAATATTGCGCCCCAACTGTAAGGGTTTGTATGTAAAGATCACAGAGACATAGTTTGGGTATTGTTTCCACATGAGCATCCTTTGTCCACTCTAAGTATTTATACTTAGGCGTGACCGCTTAAAATATCTATAAGGTGAACATCACGAGATGTTTAAGTTTTTTGATGTGATCTTCAATATTACTCTACATAAATCGTCGCATTTTGTATTGTGATTTTAATTTAAAATACCCAATGTCGTCACACTCGACTCGATTCAAAATTGAAAAAAAAAATTTTGTCACTACCTCAAAAGCAAGTGAGAAAATAAATCGACAAAATAAATTTTTTTTACAGAATCACAAAAAAAATCGACTATTTCAGTCGAGACGATCGATCGAATTGAGTTACAGAAACGCAGTACTGATATAAATTTGAACTAATCAAGGGCATGACTTTCAAAGTTGTTGACTTTAATTCTCTTTACAAAATGGAAATAATGCAAATTGACACTATTTTCATTTGCGATACGAAATAAAGTCAATTGACACTATTTTCAATGATCTTGTTACTTGTCACCTATTTCTATACAATTAAAATATGCATATCTACCTACATAGTTCTGGAAATAAAAAGCAGCTTTTGCCAAAATTGCAAATATGGGCAAACATTCTTTTTTGGAATTGGGATAAAATCTTCCAAACTCTAATTTTATTTTAGTTAGAAGGTGTAGCAAGCTGTAGCACGCATACTTTTTGTCTATCCAAAGTCGTTAAGGTTGCATTTATAAACTATAATTTTGGCTGGCTTAGGTTAATTTTAATATTTATTCCATTGCCTGAATTGAGTTTTTTTGGCATAAACCCAAATTTTTTATAGTAACCAATCATTGATATTGATACGTTTTTTCAGAGTAGACATGTTAACTAAGAGAAACCCATAACAACAGATGTGTAGCTGTAACGGTATTCTAGCACGGGGCCTTGAAAGTCAGGTAAATGGTGAACTTTTATTTTAACGAAATATGGAGTGTGAAGTTAAATTTTTTAGATGAATTGAAAAAGCTTAAAAAAAGTGGTGAGTCATGGAAAATAAAGTTCAAGGTATATTTAATAAGAAAAAATTAATATAAATATCGTGTGTGTTTTTACATGTTTTTAAACCATATTTTTGTTGGGAATACTTAAATGAAAACCTAACCTATATTTTTGTGTTTCGTGGAGTAGAACTAACCAATGGATGCGGTTGGAGGCACAATAATTGTACTAATTTTTTAGGAGTATTTACCTTTTACTCTACTAATAACAACTATAGCTCATATTGCCTGAAAAATTTAACCTGCAAATTAGGCATTTTTGTTGAAATCTAGATATCAGATGTAAAGATCTCGACTGCAACACCACCTAGTGACAAGATTATTTTGTGGAATTTTTTGTTTTCCTGTAGTTGAAGTATGTTTTAAATATGAGCCAAATCGATCCTTAAATGCGGATTTTGTAAATATCGCGCAACCAGCGCTACCTAGCGGACTTTAGATGCATTTCACATACTCATACTTTATTTCGAGGATTCGACATTATGCCAGAAAAAACTCAATTCAGCCCATGTTGCATTGCCAGATTTTTTTTTTACTTGGCCAAGGAAGATATATGTACCTGCAATCAATTTTTTTCGATTCTTAACCACTGTGCGACTCAAAGCTCGCTCGCCCAGGTTCGGTTATATCCAAAAGTGATGCGTTAAAGAGTTTGGTTTCGATGTTCTTAGATTTGAAAGCATAACGGCAAACAATGAAACATAGCAAGATGTCAGCGACCCTCACAATTTTTTTAAGCCACTGATGCCATTCAGAAGTTGCCAATTAGCAGTTTAAAAAAATGTATACAGGAAGGGACCGAAATACAAATAATCCCAAAATAAAAACAACGAAAGGAAAAAACACCCTTAATTGTACATAATCCGCTTTGAAATATTATGTAGTAAAGAATCAGTTATTACCTGACTACGTCAAGTGTTGCTTGTTCTTGTTACTCTCAATGTTAATGATCCATTCGTGCATTACCCTCCATTCCTTGCTGCATTCAACGTTTTAATGGCGTTGCTACGGAAACGGATGTGGGGCATCTTTTTAGCTGCTTCACGACCCAGGTCAATAGTTTGCGTCATTACAGCTAATTGAATGGTCTGTAAAAAATTCCATTTAAGGTCCTTCTTGGCTTTTAAGCAATTACTTTTTCGCTATGAAGGCTGAAAAAAAAAAAAACAATCAGTAAATGTGTTTAATTTCAAATGATAATACAAAAAAAAGTTTAAAATAAAAACCCAATCATGCCGAAAGAAGAATTTAGAATGGCCCAACACCTTGCCACGGATGAGCTGCGCATCAAATTAAATGGGAACCAATCCATCAAGCAAATAGCGCAACATGATACACCAAAACTCACTGTATGGTGTAATGAAATGGCATGGCTGTGGATATGGAAAGTGTTAAAAACACCCGCAGGCGAATGCGGTGAAGATGCGTGTGACCTTTTTCGGGTAATTTGAAATGATCTTAAATTTTTGTATAACCAGCTTGTGGTAAAGCTGTTTGCAGTCGCATGGCTGAACGTTGGACTCGTGGTTGGCATGGTTCGATTGACGTGGGCAGTTTATCTTAAGATAAATTCGAAGGTTAAAAAAAAACGGAATGTAAAAGAATTCAGAAATTAAATTTTGGTTGATTTTGCCTTTGAAGTCGAGGTACTCAATGTGAGCGAAAAAGGAAAGGTATGACGTAAAAGTATTATGTAATTCCATTTTTCAGTTTTTGATAGGAATAAATAACTTGTCATCGTAAGCATCGAAATAGTTCCCAAACGGTCCATAATATTACCATATGATCTGATGGCGGTAAAGAAACTGAGCCTTAAACATCGTACGATTAAAGTAAGTTAAATAATCGTACACATGCATATCTCTTCACGGCCTCAACGCTCTTGAAGCCAACGACTTTACCTTTATGCCATGGAATGCTTTGTGAGAAAACACTACCAATTATAAAAAGCGCAGAAGGCGTGATAGGGTTTCCTACTTATTTACTGACCTGGCGAATTTAGGTATAAATACGAAAAATAATAAATGGGCCAACATTTAATGGCCTACAATGTGAAAAAAATATCTTTAGAATGGCTTCGCTTGCGGCTGCTAGCCTGTTGATTGTGGCGAAAACGACTACAAGGGAATAAGGAAAATGAACAGGTAAAAAAGGGTGAAATTAATAACAAAGGGGAATATAATATAAAATTAAAGTCACTTACAGTAAATACTAAAGTATACATACTTTTTTTGTCACACCAGCAAGAAGTGAGGCTGTATACTTATTAGACCGTCTCGCCCTACAGTCAAGAAGTACAGTGTATGAAGTGTTTTTGAAAAAATGTAAAAAAAATGTTAAAGTGTGATATACCAATTTTTTTGTGATACACCATTCCGTACTAGTATACAACTAGGTTTTTCTGGATAAAATCATACCAGTTAAAAAATACAAAATTCGTTCATTTCGTTTGCTTATTTTTACTCTTATAATTCATAGATGTTTTTTCGTGATAGTGTAAATACAAATAGTAACCACTTTCTAAAGAATAAACATGAAAATAAAGTCAAATGATAAAATAAAGGGTAAGTCATGAAAATTCTGGTTGAAATCACACTAGTCCAGGTTCAATGCTTTGTGGACTAGTACGGGATTAGTATATTTCATACCTACTAGTCCTTTTTGATCTAGTATGGGGACTAGTTCATTTTATGGAATGGGACGTGTTTAAGGCTAGGGAATGATGCAAGCTATGAAAATATGTATATAAGCAAGTAAAATTCTTGATGCAAAATCGCATAAACCATCCACTATAATTTTCATCACAAATCAAACATTTTTTTGTATAAAATGATATATGTACGAAATCCTTACGAGCAATAATCACGAATAAATAATAATAACAAATATTTTTTTATGGAAATCTGGCAAATGACAAGTAATCCCAAAAACGTTTACACAATTTCAAAACGGTAAATGGTAAAATGGTTGTTATTTGCTGTTTTTGATTTAGGTAAACATAATACACCTGCGCCATTGGCCGCACGGAAAGAAAAATTGGGAAATTGTGCGTGTTGTTGGGACATAAACTCAAACTATGAACTTTTTGCCAGCAGCAAGCTTTGAGTTTAATACAA
>CAXKVI010000004.1:122370945-122515945 GCA_964058755.1 Campiglossa producta
AGCATCTGATGATGCGGCTTTGGGAGTATTCTAGAGAAAAATTCTCGAAAGATTTATGGACCCCTACACGTTCACGACGGCGAGTACCAAAGAAGATTTAATGATGGGCTGTTGCGCAGACGACGACAAAGTACAGCGAATTAAAACTCAGCGGCTTCGCTGGCTCGGCCACGTTGTGCGAATGAACGAAGATGTTCCGGCCCAGAAGGTAGGACACACCAATTTGTAGGAAAAAATTTAAAGCAGCACACTACAAATTGGAAGAGAGCTCGGCACAAAAATCTCGTTAGAGATTGTTTCCGCCTTCCACCTTTTGTTTATATTCATATGAACATTTTAGACAATCTTAGAAGAAACTTGTGGATCCAGCGAGCGTTTTTTCAAACGGGTCGTAGAGTAAGGTTACCAATATACATACAACTAGCGTATACAGCAACCTCCGTGTCACTCGTTTCAGAGCGAGACGCTGATAAACAGCAATATTTTTACAACAGTAATAATCCTTTAACCAATACTTATCCAGCATAAAAAGTAAAAACCACGATTTTTTTTTGCTATAATCAAAAACAAATTTAAACTTTATTACACTTTTTATCATCAAACTACAAATTTGTATGCATTAATTTATAAATTCATATGGACGTCAATTGTTAGCTTTTAGCGAAAGTCTAAAATAATTTAAAGCGAAATTTTGAAAAAACAAACATGGGCGCGAATTCAAACTAAAAAAAAATAATAACAAAGTTTCAACAAAATTATTATTAGATAATATAAATAGTATGTATGTATGTATGTATGTAAATATATAGTTATAGAAAAGGCGAAACAAGCACACTTTTTATGGACGCTATAACAAAGCATAAGTCATCATTGCTTCTATGCATGTACTTATACAACATAGTTTAAGGTTTTCCTTTTGTCGCCATTTAAAAGACTTGTACACGATGATTTTCACGATCGCATACCAAAATATTTCCATTTGACATTATACCAACACCCTCAAGTCCTTTGAATTCTGAGCGACCAGAACCCCAGGAGCCAAAGGTCTTTAAGTGAGTGCCATCCGGATTGAAAATCTGTATGCGATTATTACCAGCATCGGCGACGAATATATAACCTTGATCATCCACAGCAACGCCCCTATAGAAAATGTGAGAAACAAGATGGGAGTATTATAACTTGTGTTCTTTAATGAAAAATACCTCATCAACATAATAGGTTTGTTTACTGAGCAAAAAAAAGTTCACAGCAGGTTAGAGCAGACCAGAGAAGGGCAGCTGTCAAAATAGAAAAAGAGCAACTTAGAGCAACTCAGAGCAAAAATTCCATGAAACACTTGAATCTCGATACTTTCTTTTAATTTTTTTTTTTTTTTTTTTTTTTTTTTTAATCAAAATTAATGCAAATGCACGTATACTAAAACATTGCTTGTCTTGCAAGCTAACTTTTTTTGAAGTTTTCAAAAATTTATTTTTTCCTGACTGACAATTGCTTCTGTGCTCTAACTTCATCATCATCATTTATTGGCGCTTAACCGCCTAAGCGATTTTGGCCGTCGCCTATCAAAGCACGCCAGTCATTCCTTTTTAGCGATAACTGACGCCAATTGGAAACCCCAAGGGAGTTCAAGTCATCCTCCACCTGTTGTTTCCATCTCAGTCGAGGCCTCCCCCTTCCTCTGCTGCCGAATTCGGGTGACGATTGGAAAACCTTCTGGGCTGGAGCTTCTTTGTCCATTCGCATGACGTGACCCAGCCAGCGGAGCCTTTGGGCTTTAATTCGCTGGACTATGGTCAGATCTGCGTAAAGCTCGTACAGCTCATCGTTAAATCTCCTTCGATACTCGCCGTCGGCATCACGGGAAGGACCATAAATCTGTGCTCTAACTTACTCCACAAAAAAAGCTAGAGCAGAAATTTGTGATCTGGATTACTCTAGTTTTGTTTTGAGCGTACTCATGAAACAAAAGATAGAGCAACCTAGAGCAAGAAAAGTGTTCGTTAAACACAATTTGGTGAAATATCTCAATCTGGCGTAAGCTAGAGCAGCTCAATAAACAAACCTAATAGCTTTTCTAGAATTAAGATATACAAAAAATTATTATTATCGAAATAGAAATTAGCCTTCAAATTATTTTATGATTCTATACTAGGGTGTGTTGGAAGTAAGTAGCTTAGCTTGGTACTTACCGTGGAAATTTAAATTGTCCATCATCGGAGCCTTCGGAGCCGATTGTTGACAACACTTTTCCGTTGACATCGAAAATCTGCAAATATAGAAATGTTTAAACTTAGCAAAACAATGTTTCAACTACTCGATTATATTTTTCTAAACTGGCGATTTTATTTTGTTATGTTAAATACTTTTATCCTTGAAATCCGAAAATGCCACCCATTAACAATGTGATTTTTTGAAGAATAAACTGTTTTTTGAAGAATAACTGGCAAAAAAAGCCGTTTAGTATTTTTGAGCCAATCTGTACAAAGAAAACCCCTACAATTTTAAATATACATAAAGATATGACAATTTGGCTGTCAAATGACTGATTTTACATCGTATTTCAATAAAGCTAGTATTAAGTATATACTTTTTTTTTTGATATCCACTAATATATATATTTACCTGAATTCGATGATTATTGGAGTCAGATACAATAACACGATTCGTATTCGAAACAGCAATGTAATGTGGATGTTCAAGTTCTCCTTCTGCGGGACCAAATTTTCCAAATTTACCAACGAAAGTGCCATCGGATTGGAATACCTGTAAAAATAAAAAAAAAACAACGAGTACCAATAATAGTTAAGTATTTTACAAGTTAATACAGCAAGTGAATAAAAAAAAGTTTAAACCCTCCTGCAACCTGTGCCCCGATGATACTTTCTTTAACTGTTCAATTAAACCTACTCTTCTAACATCTATTTCGCTCTGGTCCAACCCTTTTGAAACTGTTCGTTTCATTGGACTTCCGTTAGAAGAGCTTGATGATAATCTCCGTAATGATCAAGCACTCTAGGCATGGCGAAGCACTGTTACTAACTAAATACAACAACTCGAAAATTATTAGAGAACTAACGTAAATTAAAGCGCATTCGAATCCCATTCTAGAAATACATTAGAATTCGATTAGAAATCTAACCTTTCTCTCGATATGGTAACAAAGTCCCCTTTTTGTAGAAAATGCTATAGTTTTCGGCAGTTTCTCAAATTAGAATTCAAAAACGTTACCTAACCTCAATATTTGCTGCGACTTCGAAAATTAAAAATGGTCGTCATACGCCATGGCTGACACTTAAGGCAAATGTCGGCATTAAACCTACGAGTATTTGCTTAAAACTAGTAAAACTAGAAAAAAAAGCACACCTCATTATTAAATGAAAGCAAAGAGCTTTTATTTGTCCATAGAATATCGCGCCGTGTGCGCAAAAAAGACGTATGAGCCATGGTTTCGATTTAACATTTTTTTATGAAAGTAGATAATTTATTGGCACACGCATCATTACATATTAAGAGGCTGTTATGTCTTTTTGGCGCACACGGCTCGATATTTTCATGTCAAAAATTAAGATGTTTTAAATTTCGTATTCATTCTAAAAAAAATTTACTACAAAGGGTAAAATAAAAAGTTTAATCTTACGAAAGGCTGGAAACTTTTAGGTGCTAAGCTAAAAATAGCCACACCTAAGGGTTAAGTTAGAGCGCTAATTTTTTGCAAGGCTTATTTTCTCATCAATATCTAACTTTTTAGATGGTAAGACCGAAAAAAATTTTTTTTTATAATTTAAATCACCCTAATGTGCATGTATGTATTTTATTCAAATCAATTTAAATTTCTATTTTTGAAAGTCAACCGCATTTAAAGAGCAGCAACTTTTGGCAGCGCTAATGTTTTTACATCAGTAACGAGAACGTGTATTCCTTATTTTTTACTCACCTGCACTCGATGATTTTCTTTGTCGCAAACATAAATGAAACCTAGCGAATCTGTGGCTATGCCCCAAGGATAGTTAAATTTGCCATCAGTAATGCCTTGTGAGCCAAATGCACGCAAAAATCGTCCTTGTGGATCAAGTACTTGTATACGATGATTATACCTGGAAAGGTAAAATAAACGAAATTTTTATTATATTTTTATTTTTGGTCATTCACTACTATACTTGGAGATTTTTTAGACTATTTGACCGATCGAGTTAGTCTTATTAGTAAGCACTTATCTGTGGTATCAATCAACTCAACTTTGGCCGACACAACAAATTTACATGGTCTACACTTTTTTTACTTATTTTTCTTACTTATAAAGCAATTTAAATACAGAATTCGTAACTTTAAAGGAGCTCAAGACCAAAAAGTAATAAATTCCTAAACTATGTACTAAACCTATTTTAATCTAATTTGGTATCGACTTGAAGGATTGATCAACTTAAAACATTGGAGATTTTTTATTTCAATATATTTCGAGCTTCTTCAACTTCGTCTTAAAGCATTGTATGGATAGTATTGCAACATCAATTATTTGTTTATTATTCTCTATGTCCATATATTCCTTAACAAAAAAAATGTTACGTATACGTCATGTCACCTATATGACTTTTCTGCATTAAATTAAGGGGGAGGGGCAAATATGGACTACATTTTCTTTCTGGAATCGATAGAAAATACTCAAAACTTTCATTTTATAATATTTAGAAGGTGTAGCATGCTGTAGCACACAAACTGGTAGTAACAAAAGTAGCATTTATGAAGTATAATTTTTGCTGGCTTTTATTTGTTTTAATATTTGATCGATTGCACTGCATTTTTCCTCAATTTACCAAGGAAGTGTTTTATTTAATTAGAAATATTACTATACCTTATAATTGAAGAATAATTATATTTGGATATCTTTATCTTTTTACCAGCAATGGTTACGTGACCAAAGTTAATTATTCTCTGTTTACCCAACATTACTGGGAATAAAACTTTTGTTGTTAACTCGCAATCAAAATAAACTAGTTTCAAATGTGCGATAATACAAAAGCCACCTGTTTGCATTTAATCCGATCAAATTCTCTTTTTCCTTTATTTGATTTTCGCAGCCTACAGCAAAAGGTCTGTGTGTGTGTGGCTGTAAACAAGCAAATACAATTAGGCGCCTTCTGTTGTTGAATACATTAAGAGCGGAACGGACTTTTAATTGTATGGAAAACAATCGCTTTGAAATGCTCGCGAAACAATACTCGAATGCAAATAAAATAGACTTAAACGAAAGTTTTTCTCATTTCCGGAGAAAATACATTTGCTGAAATTGAAATTAATTTTGTCATTATTATGCCGGATTAAGTGGCGAAAAGCGAGCTATTTGCTCACCGGCACGAGCGACAGCAGCAGGACCTTCCATTACAGTCATTGGATTTTACTTTATCAACGAAACGCCTATCCGCTTAACGTTTACATTGAGAGGACACAATGATATACCTACACACACACACACACACTTAGAGATAAGCGAACAGAGCAATTCATTGCTTCACAAGGATAAAGGACAGTCCGTTTATTACATTTGTTTCACTTAATTAAAAAGTTTTCCTTAACAAATGCAGCAACAGCGTTAAATCACCATGTGACTCAATATTTATCTGTACTTTACCTGCACGCATACATACATACATACAATGCCCACACTAACCATTACTCACCTGTCTGCGATTATGTATTGTCCAATGCGATTGATTGCCACACCAGCCAAACAATCGAATTCGCCTTCACGAGCACCAAATTCACCGAATTGTTTAACAAAAATGCCATTCGCATCGAATACTTGCACACGATGATTAGACGAATCTGCGACGACAAAACTATTGTCCGGGCCAACGGCTACACCGCGTGGCCATGTGAAGGATCCGGGCTCGCTCCCCCGTCCCCCCAATTGGAACAGCTGCTGACGTTTACGCAAGTACAATTGCTTAAGGGTAGTACCTGCTATTCCGGTTATACCGGTTGCTGCTGCTGCTACTGTAGGGGAGGTAGGGGAGCCTAGCCCGTTTTTTGAACCGTCATCATCGGACGAGCCCAGCTCATTGGCCTGCCGCAACGGTAGCCCTAAACTCAAACGACGTGAGACGTCGCTGGCGTGACTACGGCCGGCACTGTTATTGGTGCTGCTACTGCCAACGCCAGCGCCATGACTATGCGAGGACGATGGTCCCGCTGTGGCGCCACTACTACTACTCGACGGAGTATCTTTGGCGCTCTTATTGCCATATTTGTTTTTCAAGTAGCGTGCCCATGAGCTCAATGCCTCGCCATCTTTGCTGTCCGCTGCGGCGGACGTGCTGGAGCCGGAGCCGGACCCGATTGCGCTACGTGTAGATGCGGTGCCACGTTCGGTCATTGGTGAGTTGTCGCGCGATTTTAATGCATGTGATGAACGGCTTCGTGCCAAATCTGTGCCGCCATAGCCCGCGTATCTATTGTGATAGAGAGAGAAAAGGAAAATGCATTAGTTATTGAGTTGAAGTTTACGAGGTATAGCGAACGTTAAGTTACTACTAGCTGCTCTAAATGCATATGAATCTAAAGTTTACGAAAGTTTTCTGCGATATGAGTCTCGGCATTTTATTTATTTGTTAATTCTTTTAACATTCATGAACTTATGAAGTCATTGATTGTTGCGTTTTTCTACCATACAAAAAACCAAGTTCCTGTCTCTTAAAACCCGTTTGACTTCTGGTGGAATTCGCATGGCCTTGGGAAAGTTTTCATTCCGGAATTCGGATTACTTAGCAGGATAATTTTCAGATCATTTCAATATTATATCGGGACTTTTCCGAGACCATTTAGAATATTTTCGAGATTTTTCGGGTTTTCTTTTTAATTCCCATTCGGGAAAGTTTTTTTGACATTTTTCTTGATATCTTTCGGAATCAATGTGAGACTCTTCCAGGGACCATTTGGGAATGTTTTCGGTATCATTTTGGGATCACTTTGGAACCATTTCTGAACTAATTCGGGAATGTTTTCTTAGCCGTTTCAAGACAGTTTTTGAAATCAATTTAACACTCTCTAGGACAGTTTGGGAATGTTTGTGGTATTATATGAGACGTTTCCAGGATCATTTCGGAACAATTCGGAACTGATTTGTAACATATTCGGAAATGTTTCCTCATATATGTAATTCTTCTATATTGTCACTAAAACTTAGTAACATTTCAGTAGAAAACATTTCAGTACAAAATACAAAATAGTGCAATCGTGCCTATTTACGTCAAAATGTTAAAAAAAAAAATGCAGAAATGTTTTAGTGGCGTCCCGAGTACCAAGAAAATGTGTTTTCGGAATTTCTTTTCATAGAAAAGGTACCTTTGTGGCAATATACAAGTATTACGTACATGTATTTTGGGAGCATTGCGGGACTGTGTCCCTTATAATTTCGGAACTTTTTTTGGATAATTTCTGAGCTTCTAATTTTTTTCGGTTCAATTTCGGGATTGTTTTCGGTCCCTATTCGGGAATGCTTTCGAGATCATTATAAACTGTTACGGGATCATTTCAGGACTTTTCGGGACCATAGAGGAATGTTTTGGGGACTATTTTGCGACTTTTTGGGTATCACTTCGGAACAATTTCGGGATTGTGTTCGGGGCCTATTGGGGATCATTTGAATTTTGTGCGGGATAGTTTTTGGACTTTACCGTTATCACTTCGGGGCGATATCGGTATTATTTTAGGACTTTTTTTGGGATGAAGAATCTTCCTCGCCTTCGCAATGAGTACAACAATCAATGCTTCACAAGTTTATTACCAAATGCATGATTTGGTAAATGGCCCTGTTAGAAATTCATCGTCATTTCTTCAAAATTCAGTGCTAATTGCTTTTTGTGGTAAATAATTTTTACAATTTTTTACCTGGTTTACTGTATACTTCGGTATCGATAGTGGGATAAAATTGAGCCCGAAAAATATTTTAAGAAAAAAATAACTTTTTTTTTCAATTTAAAAGAAATCATTTAATTTGCGATATTAAAAAAAATTATTTTAGCTTATTCTAATTGCTTATTAATGGTTTGCTAATGTTAATTCAACAAACGTAGAAACAAGTAAAGTGAAAAAAAAAATAATTATTTGAAAAACCAATTACAGCACGATTGTGGAGGAAAATTAAAATTTCAATTAGTGCGATTTAAACAAAACTTTTGGTTTGGTTGCTTTAGTTCGATTGTTCAACAAGAGACAACAAAAAACAAAAACATATGTATGAAAGAGAGGGAAAGTGAGCGATGAGCACTGAACTAAAAAAAGATGAGCGATTTACTTATACAAATATAGATACATATGTATAAGTGTTTATGTATGAAAGACTGAAGTAAATATGTACGTATGTATTTTACATAACAGTAAATGATATAACAACGTGAACAAATTAAGTGTATGAACGCGAGAGAGAGATAGCGAGCATAGCGCACAACAAACACATCTAAGAGCGAGCGCTTAAGCCCAAACTAAATTGGATATTTCAATATTTACAAATGCGCTATTGAATTTTAATATAACAAATTTTAATAATGGAGATAAAGTTTTTTTGCAAAATTTTGCTGTTTTAATTCCGGAAATGTGATTAAATAGAATATAAAAAATGTAATTGCTTATTTAGAATTTGAGGAACACCTAAGTACTTAAAAGTTTCAGTAGATATGAATGTTTCTATGTACCTAAATAAAAATAATACTTAATTGCCTTTTGCAATTATCAAAGTATTCCAAAACAAAATTAATTATTTATGTATTTAAATTTCTTTTTCGCACCTTGAAGCCAAATAAGCAGAAGGCGATACCGTTGTTGGCGATGCTGGCTCATCCAAATCGTCATCATCATTGCCAAGCGTATGCGAGGAACGACTACGTGCCAAACGGCTGCGTCGATCTTTCATTGCCAAATAACGTGAACGTCCGGTGCCATAACGTGAATCCGAATCATCGCCAGTACCATTGGCATCGTCATCGAAGGAGGCGGTGGGCGTGGAGAGCGAGGGTTGAGATACAATAGCGCTGCTCTTGCTTTTGTTTAGAAAGCGGCTTGTGTAGCTAGAAAATTTCGTTTCGTTTTAAATGTTTCGTTTCATTTTTCGATTCGTTGAATTTACTTTAATTTGTACTTTTTTTCTTAAGCTCTAACTTTTTTGATGTTTTTATTTTTACAAAAATTTTTTTTAGGTGTGAGCAAAAATCAAAATAGAAACTTAATAGAGATTATTTTGTACTTTAAATCAAACAAAATATACAACCAAGTCAAAATGATACGATTAAATGAGGAATGATGAGCAAATATAACAACATACATATATTAGTGACAAAGAAAATCTCAATTTAATAAGGCGTAACATGGCAGAAGTTTAGAGTATAGCTATAATCATGATAATACTCATCAATAAAGGGCATTCCAATCGTTTTTACACAAAGTTTGATAGCTGATTTTATATAAAGTGGAATATTTAAGACAATTCTTTCTGAAATTTCAGTGTGAACATAACCTTCCTCAAATGAAGTTGGAGCTCTTTTTATGATTCCAAAAAATTAACTTAATGATTGATGCAAGGGCTTATTATCTTAACATTGTAATGCAGTGTTAGCACTAGCTGTTAGTAAACAAACACGTGGCGACTCTTATAGTAAGCAACGTTATTCGTTAATTCGTTATACGGTTAAACAAACAATGCCACACTAAACAACTTGCCAAAAGCGACATTACTCATAAAAGAGCTAGTGTTTAGAATTAAGTACATTGTAGGTACATATACATATTACCATCCTAAGTACACAACAATTTTTAACAGAAATTCGTACTTTCGCACGTTTCGTTTGTATACAAAAGTTGAGTAAAGCCTTAATCTTTCTCGGTCAATGAGAGGATTAACTAAGGTAAGCTTAATAGCAGCAAACAACTTTAACGCATGCACGGTATACAAATAGTTAATTGAATATGTAAACGTGTAGTCAGATTGACTGTTTGTGAATGGTTTTTTGTATACTCAGCTGTGCTTAGGCCACAGAATGATTGAAAACTTAAAAAAACTAGTATCGCTTGTGATCGAAAATTCGACCAATAAAATCATTAGGGGGTCGTGAGGTCGCTACCCCCGTACCCCCATCCTTAAAAATATACCGCCTATACCTAGGTTTTTTTTCAATTTCCTTTCCATCGCTGCACATTTCATTCAAATCGGTCAAACGGTTCGCTCACAGGAGTCAAAGAGGGTAGAAATAATTGAATTGCGTTGGTTCCTCTTATTATTTCTATTTATTATTGAATTGCGTTGGTTCCTCTTATTATTTCTACCCTCTTTGCAGAAGGTTCCTAAAGTTTTTCATGTCGCGTATTTATATATACATAGATAGATTGAGTATTTTATACATGCGCATTCAGGGCTGGTTGGGTATTGAATTAATGTTTTATAAGTATAATAGGCAAATTTAGCGATAATATAAGCAAGCAAAGTCTATTTCAAAGAATAAATTGCAGAAACTTTACACACAATTTTTTTCTTATCCACATATGGCTATAAAACTTTCCTCTTCAGACATAACTAGGGTTTTTATACCTTTCATGAACCTGAAACGGTATTATAATTTTGGTCTGAGGTTTGTAGAAGAGATGGACCCTTCAATAAGCATACCGAATTGATCAGTATGACGAGCTAAGTTGATTTAACCATGTTCGTCTGCCCCTCTGTCTGTCTGTCTGTTTGAACTGAAACTAGTCGCTTAGTTTTTGAGATATTTGGCTGAAATTCGGTATGTGGATACCATTTCGTAATATAGAAATAATTTGTCGGAACCAGCAATATCGGACCAATATAACATATAGCCCCCATACAATCGAATGTTCCGATAAACAGTTTTTGTGCTATAACTCCTGAAATAAGGTAGCTAGGTCGGTGAAATTATCTAGCCTTTTCACTCCTTACACATGTAGAGTACTTTCGATTATTCCGTTAACAGGGCACAGGGCGTTGGGCTATAACTGTTCTAGTTAGAAAACTACACAGAGAAAACAGAGCTGGGAATGGATAAGAATCCACCGTGATTTTGGTTGAATCAACCCATATTTGGTTGAGTCAATAGATATTTTGGTTGATATAACTATATTTTGGTTGATATGACCAAATCACTGTCAATTCTTATCTATCATCGGTTAAATTTTCTCTGAGTGTAGGGAAGTGAAATTATAAATCCTTCTTTAGTATTATATATGTAATGTGGAGACCAAAAATCGTTGACAATGAAAATCCCTTATCACTTATAGTCCCCATACAATCGATTGTTCCGATAAATTCGGTTTGAGCTATAAAGATAAACTCGACGCAGATTGTTTTAAGGATCGAACCGTAAAGTCTTAGTTAGTGTTCATGATAGGTATAAAGGCTTGGGCACAGCTGAAGACAGCTTTACTTACTTGTTTCTACCTTATTTTGGTAGCTTATTTAGCCTTTTGAGGTAAGTAGGTACATGTGTATGTATACAAAGTCGCAAAAACTATTAAACAACATTGTTTCGAAACGTGGCCACAAGAAATTATTTTATTCCAGCCACATAAAAAGTTGTCATATAAATTAGGGTACCCCGCAAAAATATTTTCAAAAACTAATGCGACTAATGTCAAAAGCATTGTTTATCCCTACTATATTTTGGCAACTTATTTTCTTCTTCTTGCGAATTTTAGTGGAAGGCAGTGGCTTAGTGACTCCAAATGAAATGGAATGAAGGAATAGTGTGAAGCCCAATAAGCCATTTTGAAAACTTAATATCAATTAACTTTCGATTTAATGATAAACAACGACCTCCTCTACCATTCCCTAAAATAAATTTTGTCCAAATCGTGGTGCATTATTCTAAAATTTTACCCTCATTATTAACCAAACGGTTGAGAATATATTTTTCTGTACTTATGGGGAATATTTTGTGCGAGTGTATTAGTGCTTTTTTGGCTGTGAGCTGCGCTACTCTATAAGGTATACAATGGTCAAAAGAGAGTTGTCCTAGATTAACACCTTTTATCTACATTGGGGCATAGTTCAATATTTATAAGGAAATTTTAATTTGTGCAGCATACATACTCAATGGGGTTTGGATGAATTTTAGTTTTTGTAGCATATACTTAGGTGTCACAGTGCATGTTTGGGTATAAAGTGGATTAGTCCTATCGTACGCGGTCGGTTAATAATGGGTACAACTTTTCTCTTGATGGGACCTGCTCAAACCTATGTGAACAGTTCAGCGCATACAAAGTGATCAGAAGTGGCATTATACGAATCCTCCCTTGTGACTGATTGCATTTTTTCATGGATCCTATAGCCAACAAGTTCACACGCAATGTTATACTCAAAATAATTTAAAAAAAAATATTCCTAATTTTTCCTGGTACCGTATTGGGAAAACTCACAGTGCCTTTGGGGAAAGCACATAAATGCTCTTAGCGCTTATTATAAAAGATATCAAATGTTTTTTTAGGACGCTTGATCTGAATTCAAAACGATGAAGCATGGTAAACAGTTTTCTGCGATGGGTTGGACCATTCATATAATCACACAAAATCTTCGGCCGTTTGCTTACTATTAAATTTGATAGACTTGTATACTTCTAAAGAAAAGATTTTAATCCCAAGTTTTTAATCGCAATCAGGCTTGCCGTTTTGGTTACCTTTTACCAAATTTGGTTACTTTTAGTTCATTTGGGTACGTGGTTACTTTGTACCTGCTATGGTTACTGTTGCCCGAGAGTTTCAAGTGTCCACTCGAAGATTGCCCACTTACTTATGGAAATGCGGCAGGAATATTCGGCAATAAGGGTAAACAGTTAACGAGAAATACATATTTTCTTGTTCATTTAAAACTTTTTTTTTAACATTTTTTCTTCATAGTTCTGATTTTCGTTCTTTAATAAGAAAATGCTTGCTTGTTTAAAGAAATTTTTTTTATTTACAGTGAAAATCTAGTAAATTTTAACTATTTCTCCAATTATATCCTAATTTGAGATTGAGAAAATATTTTTCTACTAGATTTGAGAACAACATCTTTGATTATTTTTATTTTTTATTTTGGTAAAAAAGGTCACGATCACATTTGGATTGGTGCCTATTTATTTAGAGTCTGGTGAGATAATTGTTTTTTGACCACGGAGACGGGTTGCGCGCTGGGTTTGCGATCCGCCACGTAAAAAATTTACTCCAATAAAAAAGAAAACAAAGCCCTTTTAATATTGACGACCCGGCAAAACGAACTAAGGACAATGAGAAGGTTATTAGGGCATGTACCTGGAATGTCCGCACCCTTTCCACGGAAGGTACCGCTGCCCGACTGGTTGATGTCCTCGCTAATGCAAAGGCTGACATCACCACCCTCAGGAATTGCGATGGACGGGACAAGGAAAGACGACCATCGGACCTTGTGACACTATTTCCATTTTCGAAATGGAAATAAGATCCGTTGACTTAATTTCTCTTTGATAATATGTTTTCTAATCGAAATGGAAATAGCATCAACATTGCTTATAGCATGTCAAAGTTGAATGATGTGATCTTCAACATAACAAAAAGCGTCGCATTTTATCATATGATTTCAATTTAAAATACTCAATGGTCCGAGTTTTTTAATTGTAAATTTTTATTTCCATTTCAATTAGGAAATAAAATCAATCACTATATTGCCAAATTTCTGTTTGCTTTACTTCTCTTTACAAAATAGAAATAGTGTCAATTGATACTATTTCCATTAACCTTGTTATCTGTCACCGTGTTTTGTCGTGTTAAATTTAAACTTTTATTTGAAAACCCTGAAAAAAATAATCCAAAAAACTTGTTTGATGCCTTTTTGTTTCGTTTATTTTTGAGTTTTAAGTTTTAATAAATTTAGTTAACTCATTAGTAGTGGTTTATTTGTTTTATTTTAATTCGCGCTAAACATTTTTCTATAATTTGCAAATTTTCATTTACTTCTATTTTACATTAGAGGTTTTCGCTGCACTAACCAAATGTCTATCATTTATGCAAATTACAGTAAATCACTTTGTTAGTAAAAAACAAGTAAGGAAAGCTGTCTTCGGCTGTGCCGAAGGCTATATACCTTTCATGAATAAGCGTCACGATTTTCACTGTTCGATCCCCAGTACAGCCTGTGTCAATTTAACTATATTTACTATACACATTACACATCTTTGTTATAATTTAAAAAAAACTTACAAAATAATAGGATCCGAGTTATCGGAACAATCGATTGTATGGAGGCTATATATTATACGTGTTCAATTGTACTGACTTACACTATACACATTACATATGTAGAAAGTACTAAAGGTGCAATATTTTACGTTCCTAACTTTTTAAATGCGGAAGTATTGGCCAAAAAACCTTATATCGGAACAACCGGTTGTATGGGGCTATATGTTATATTTACCCGATCTTCTTGATTTTCCTCTACACACTACATAAATTGAAAGTACTCAAGTTGCAAAATTTTATGTTCCTAACTTTTTAATTGCAGAAGTTTTGGCCAAAAAACTTATATCTGAACAATCGGTTGTATGGGGGCTATATGTTACATTTGCCCGATCTTTTTGATTTTCACTATATACACTACATAAATAGAAAGTACTCGAGATGCAAAATTTTACGTTCCTAACTTTTTAATTGCAGAAGTTTTGGTCAAAAAACCTTATATCTGAACAATCGGTTGTATGGGGGCTATATGTTACATTTGCCCGATCTTTTTGATTTTCACTATACACACTACATAAATAGAAAGTACTCGAGTTGCAAAATTTTACGTTCCTAACTTTTTAATTGCAGAAGTTTTGGTCAAAAAACCTTATATCTGAACAATCGGTTGTATGGGGGCTATATGTTACATTTGCCCGATCTTGTTGATTTTCACTATATACACTACATAAATAGAATGTACTCGAGTTGCAAAATTTTACGGTCCTAACTTTTTAATTGCAGAAGTTTTGGCCAAAAAACCTTATATCTGAACAATCGGTTGTATGGGGGCTATATGTTACATTTGCCCGATCTTGTTGATTTTCACTATATACACTACATAAATAGAAAGTACTCGAGTTGCAAAATTTTACGTTCCTAACTCTTTAATTGCAGAAGTTTTGGCCAAAAATTCTTATATCTGAACAATCGGTTGTATGGGGGCTATATGTTGCATTTGCCCGATCTCGTTGATTTTCACTATATACACTACATAAATAGAAATTACTCGAGTTGCAAAATTTTACGTTCCTAACTGTTTAATTGCGGAAGTTTTGGCCAAAAAACCTTATATCTGAACAATCGGTTGTATGGGGGCTATATGTTATACTGGTCCGATCTTGTCACTTCCGACAAATGATTCCTATATTACAAAATGGTGGCCACATACAAAATTTCAGCCAGATATCTCAAAATTTGAGGGACTAGTTTGCGTTCAAACAGACAGACGGACAGACGGACAGACGGACAGACGGACAGACGGACATGGCTAAATCAACTCATCTCGTCATCCTGATCATTTCGGTATACTTATTGATGGGTCTATCTCTTCTTCTTCTCATATTTACAAACATCGGACCAAAGTTATAATACCATTTCATGTTCATGAAAGGTATAAAAACTATTTCATCACATGTAAAAATTTACATACATACATACACGTATACGAGTATATTATACAACAAAGACATATTGGGCCATAAACTATGCAAATTAACAGAAACAATTTCATGATTAGCAACGAACAATTTAACAAAGGATTATGTACATAAATCTACTTATGTAGGAAAATTAAAAAAGAAATGTTGTATTTGTTAATAATAACGAAAGAAATTCTAAAAAAACAGTGTCTCGAATGAGTTTGTGTGCGCGTGCGTGTTGGATTTTCAATTTCGCATCGGATCCGTCATCCGCTTTCGGTAGCGTGTCCGGGGTCTGTTGATGTATTGCAAATTATAGGTGGGCATACTCCTATTACCAATACATCAAAAAAGGCACGCACATGAGTGCAAATGGGCGTGTAAAATGAAGAAAAAAAGAAAAAACAAAAATAATTAATTAAAAACTTTTCTAATGAATTTATAATCAAATTATTTTCTGAATTGGTTTTCAATTAATTATTGCTTGCTTTGGTTTTAGGTTTATTTTAATATTTTTTTTATTAGATACTTTGATCCAATTGAATGCGTTTTAGCGGGAAAAAACTAACGATTTAAAGAATGCATGTTGGCAGAGGTTGAGTTGATTTATTTTCTAGTGATATTTATTTTACAAAATGGCAGTTATTCAAAAATAAGTCCAATAATGAAATGATTAGCATACTCTCTCTCTCTCTCTCTAATATTCTTTTTTCAATAACAGTAATTTGTTATTTTGTAAAAATAAATTATTTAAAGAAACTTTCATCCTTTGTTGTAAATAAAAATTTGTAAATTAATCGAAAAATGACGCGAATTATGTAGAAAAGCGCCAAAATAGTCAGTCCAATGTCACGCAGATGTACAAAGCTACAACAAACAAAAGAACGAGAAAACAACACATGACATACATACAAAAGAGGAATGTGAAGAAATATGTTAAAACTAGATGTTTGTATTATCATAAAAAATTATATGCATGTTAATATGGGGTATTCCATGTAAAATTTATTTGGATCTCTGAAAGTTTGTTGAAATTTGGGGATATTTTTATATGATTCGATACGCAAAAATTTAGCTTCATTGGTGTGGAATTGCCCATATAGATATAAATATATTGGGCTTGCATATAAAACAAACAGACTAGAAACATTTCGGGTCTGTGTGACATTTTGATTTAAACAAAAAGTATAGCGACTGCGTAAGTATTCCCAGTTGTCAATATCGTTACCCTAATAAAGAGAGGCCCTAACTCGAATTTTCTTCCTATTAAGTTGCTGACGGATTTTGATTTATAACTAAAGAAAGAAAGATAAACGAAGCTTTACTAAATATTTAGCACCTTACTATAGCAAAGCCTTTTATTTCAGGCATTGATATTTGTCAAACAATCCATCCCGTTCAGCTCAGAAAACATGAGTTAGGACCTTTCTATATTAATGTAACGATATATAGACATATACATATACTCTCAGGCATTTTTATACCCAGCGTACTAGTACTAGAACAAGAATATTTTAATTTTGTCTACTTAACAGTACTATATTACGGCACAAAATAATCGATATAGATATAGAGTTCCATATATAAAAGTTCTAAGGTTGAAAAGAGGAGTTGATTAAGACATGTCTGTCCGTCTGTCCGTCCGTAAAAATTTAGATATTTGCAAGAAATTTTGTATACAGTTTACTTTCCTGGCCAAGGTAGGTTGCTATTGAAAATGGGAGAAATCGGAAGATAACCACGCCCCCTTTTTCGATATCGAAATTTCGAAAATCACATTGACATATCTCGGTAGCTGAAATGAAATTTGAATTGAATTGAAAAAAAATATCCGGGTATTTTTTATCATCTTGACGAATTATCAAAAAATTAAGCCAAACGATATTCTGAGCTTCGCGGAATCTACAACAAAGTCCTTTGAGAAGTTCCTACTGGTACTTAGATTGAGACTCATACTATATTCCGTAAAAAATTTTTGCTAAACATTTGCTCTTTATAATGAGATAATTATCTGCAATACCTTAGTATTGGCATTGAATTTTTGTCCTGAGGTGAAAGCTTTTTTTTTCAAAATTACAAAGAAGTGTAAGTATGCAATGTAAGTGTTCATTTGGTATTTTGTTGTGCAATTAAAAAGCATTTTCATAATTAATAAGCTTTAGAGTTAAGTATTTACGAACTTTTTTGCTTGCAATGTTAAATGCATTTTAATGTACATTTAACTAGGTTGTTTTACACTGCATCGAACTTTCCCTGCTCCTATCACAGAAAAAAGTTTTTCAAATGATAAGGTCAACTGTTAGTGGAAGCAACACAAGGCAAAGGACAAAAAAAAAAAAAAAACAAAGACGATTAAGCCAAATGTGAGCGAATAGTTAGAACTTAAAAAATCACAAGCAAATTAAAGTTAGTTTCAATACTAAAAGTAAACATCAAATTACCTGCTGCCTGAGGCGCCGCTACCATAGCGATCTTCCGGTTCATGAGAGTGATGTGGAGCCTGTACTGGACGTTGGCGAGTTGTAGAACCATAACCGCTAGTACCACTGCTGGACGGAGTTGCATAATTTGACGATGTACGAGATGAGGCATCATCACGTGAGCTGCGACGCGCTTCCAAACGATCACGATATGAAGAAGCGCCACTTGAGCTACCTGTGCCTGTCGACGAAAGTGCACTGCTACCAGCCGAACCCTTTGCTACAGCAGGAGCAGTTGTTGATTTCGATTTAGTGTCAACTTCATCATCTGACTCCTCTGTGGATGTCTCTTCTTCGCTGCTCGATTCACTTTCTGCCTTCTTTTTGTCATTGCTGGCAGGTGGATTGCTATGCTGTGGCAGGAAACGGCTAACGAATGGTTTCTTCTCACCAGGCGCAGTGCTAGTGCTAGCACTAGGAGTGTTGTTGCTTTGCGCTGGACGTGAGCGGGCAGGACTTTCGCGTACTCGCGAACTACTAGGTGCTGCAGCAGCCGCTGAACTGGTGGAACTCTCTGTCGAGGCAGTCGAATCGCTACTACCTGAGCGTGTGGTCTTCTTCACTGCTGCAACTTGTGCGGAGACAGGTGCTTTGGACTGTTGAATGGAAGAAGAAGTGGGTGGAGGTGGAGTTGTGTTTATACCATCAATAATAGATTCATCAGCATCAGAACTATCGCCGCAGTTTGGCTTTTGCCGCACCGATTGCAATGGCGGTGGTGGCGTGACTGGTGACTGCTTGTATTACAGTCACCCCACAATGGTTAGCAGCGGTGATAACGTCAAAATAATTGTTGGTTGATATTAATAACGTGCATGATGCAATAATGATATGCATTGATGATTGTGTGACCGTTCATGGACGAAATGTATGTAAGCAAAAGCAGCCGGAAAGAGAGCGTGCGTGATCGATAAAAATGTGATTATGAAGAGCGAAATGAGAAAGAAAGAGAGAGATATTTAAAGAAGTGAAAGTGATATTGTTACGATTTTCCAAAATAATGTCAAATGCGATATTAATATGGGTGCACCCATGGGAAAAGAATCACACGTACAAGGGAAGGTAGAAACGTGGAATTTCTAGCAGAAAAAAATATTTTACTCTGTATGAAATCACATCACATCACTATATTATATCATGCCACAACGCGATTTTACTAAAATCATGCTAAAAAGGACTTTTTTCGAGGTGGTACAACAGTAACACTTTCAAGGGAAGACAGAAATGTGCAATTTATAGTGGAAAGAAATATGTTTCGCTGTATGATGACATATCACATTGCCATATGATCCCATCGCTGCATCATGCCATGGTACCATATTAAGTCACTCTGTGGAATGTCACATCACACCACTGTGGAGTGTTACATCACATCATTGTGTGAGTGTCATATCACATTAATATCACATCACTCTGGCATGTCATAACACATCACTGTGGAATGTCATATCACATTAATGTGGAATGTCATATCACATCACTGTGGCATGCCATAACACTTCACTGTGGAATGTTACGTCACATAACTGTGAAATAGCATATCAAATCACTGTGAAGTATCATATCACATCACTGTGAAATATCATATCACATCAATGTAGAATGCAATATCACATCGCACTGGCATGTCATATCACATCGCTGTGGAATGTCACATCACATACCTGGAAATGTCATCTCACATCAATGTGGAATGCCATATCATATATATGTTTCACTGTATGATGACATATCACATAGCTATATGATCACATCGCTGCATGATGAATGGTACCATATTAAGTCACTCTGTGGAATGTCACATCACACCACTGTGGAATGTAACATCACATCACTGTGGAATGTCAAATCACATCACTGAATGATGCCATGTCATATCTTATTAAGTATTTTTTCAAAGCATGCAATGCAACATCTGGAATTACAATAGTTGACAACATTTTGTGGCGGAAACTATGCCATGAAGAAACATGTTCAAGGTTATAAAAGAGCTGACTTCGATATGAAACAATGCCAGAAGTTCATCTCTTATCTTAAATATTGAGGAACACAGAAGATAAGATATCATACCTTACTGATTCATGTCATTTCATATAAACGGATCAGCTCCGAATCAATGTGCCTAATGAAGGGTTTTAATGATGGAAAACTGGCAAGTTAAGGTTGGGGATGTTAAGATATTTTGTAAAGAAATGTATGGATATGCGCTGAATATGTTGAAGGTGAAAAAAGCGTGATGAAGGACATCAGAAACTGTTTAAATTATTTTGTACCGAGTTTGCAATATTTACAAATAGAAGGATTTTTAAAGCTCTCTCTTCGCAGCACAACTAAATTGTATTCAACTGCCAGGTGCACGACAATGTTGGTTATACTATTTACAAATATACACATAATAAATTTGAATGTATTAAAATAAAACACTAAAATTTTGTTGCATTTTTCAATGCGTTTATTCGAAATCTTTTTTCATAATTTTTTTTTTAATTCGGTTTGTTCTTCGATAGTAGGATACTGAGTTGATTTATTACATTTACATATTTTATAATAATAAAGGAATAATTATAAAATACATTTCTGATGTCCATTTTTTTTTAAGACAAACAAACCAAATATTTGGAATTTAAGTCAAATCAACAAATTTCTCTAATTGAATCAACTGATTGTAAATGTTTCAGACTTAAGCCATTTAATTGGTTTATTTGCTTTCAACTTGAGTTATAAATAATTGTGTAAGTGTATAAAGCTTGCTTGCATACTTTTATTTTATTTTTTTAGTTATTTCATAATTAAAAGCTTTTTCTCGTCCATTTCGTAACAATATTATTTTAGTGAAAATAAGAGCTAGTAGATTATGGAAATCAGAATATGTCAAAGTAGGCATTATTTGCAAAGAATAAGTAACTTTATTTTATAACAAATGATTACTAGTAATATATGTATTTATGATAAATTCGTTATATTTAACCCATTTTTCTATTTTTAATTTGATTAAAAACATTTGAATGCAGTTTCTTTTTAAAGTCAAAGTAAAACATTTGAATGAAATCTTTTACTTAAGTCAATTGAATTCATATGCATAAAGTATTTTGTTAAAATCAAATTAGTCAAGTTTGAAGTCCTTGTTGAAGTCTTTAATTGAAGTCAAAAAAGAAGCCATTTAATGTAGTCTCTCATAAAAGTCATATAAAGAAGTATCTCACATAAAAGTCTCTCTCTGAAGTCAGATAAAGAAATCATTTAATGTGAGGTTTCTCATTAAAGTCAAATGAACAAGTTATTAATTGAGTCAATGTCAGAAAATTAAATAAAATAGGCAGCTAAGGCGAAATGAGAAGCATTTACTAAGTTCAGTGTTAATAACCTTTAGAAAAGCAAGCTTTATAACAACTTAACGAAAACATAAAACAAACAGTTAAAAAACTAATAAAAATAATAATATATTTCAAATAGCTGCAGTGCAGTAACAAATTATATATTAAAAACCAAAGGATTTGTGTAAAGTGTGAATGAAAACAAAGAGGAGGACAAAAGGGGTTCATAGATTAAGTTCCAACGAGTAGGTGGTTATTTTTCGATTTAAGATTTTTAATTTGGTTTGTGTAAAAATTAGCTACAACATGGTACAAAAAACTTTAAGAGGTGAAGGTGTGTTAGAGTGACGGCAGGAATTTTCAACAGAATTTAGAGTTTTGGTTGAACGGTCTTACAAAAATTTAATTTTAATCTAAGCTTAAAATAAACTGTGAACCCAAATATAAACTCCATTCTTTTTTGACTAAACTAACATGTCGCATATCTCATCTCCCCATTATAATTTTTACAATCTTAAGGTGCACTCACACTTAGAAAGCGTAATTATTTTTAGCTCTTCTAGAAAAGTGATTTCGAAACCGAAACTAACGAGTTTGACTTTGATATTTTGCAGAAAGCCTTTGTTAAATTATGTATATTTCTTCATTCTCTACATATTTCGAAGTTTCCGCGAAATAAGCCTGTGCATGCAGGTCGAAAATACTTTAACTTGCCATGTGTGAGTGCACTCCTACTTTCAGACATTTTATACTATCACTGTTCCCACCTGACGTTATCATCTCATCGCGCATTCTAAGTAATACTAAATTCTGAACTACCTTAATCATTATATCAGTTATTATCTTTCGTGTTCTCCTCCTCTTCTGACTCCTCACTTTCCGTTTCTGTCTCTGTTTCTGTCTCTGTCTCCGTTTCGGTTTCTGTTTCTTCTTCTGATTCTTCATTAACATTTTCTGTTCTATTATCTGCTTGTTGTTCTTGTTCAGCAACTACTTCTAGCTCAGGTTTAAGATTATGTATGAGTGTATCTAACATGTTGTCTGTTTTTATATCTGGTGTTTGTTGTGAGTCGGTATTGTCACTCCCTGCCTCTGCCGATTCATAAGCATCGTCATCGCTTTCTGCGGTCTCATATTCTCCACCTACGCTTTCCGTGCGTTCAACTCTTTGTGTTGAGCTCTCTTTGGCATCTTCGTTCTTGCCGGTTTCTCTCTGTGGCTCTTTCCCCTGTTTCTGTTCTTCTGGTTCCTCCTCCTCCTCTTCTTCCTCTTCAGTTTCGGTGTCCCCTTCCTCCTCTTTGCTACCCTCATCATTATTCACTCTTTGAACATTCTCGAGATTCTCACTACTTTTTTGTACATTACTTCCATTCCGTAACACTTCTTTTTCAACTTCTATTTCACTCTCTTCTTCACTTTCTTCCTCCTCCTCTTCACTCTCTGCATCCTCATTATCATAATTCAATTCCTCGCTCCCAGTTTCTATGACTTTTGAAGCTTCTAAATTAACAACCTGCTGCACTTCCCCACCTACCGCCCCTTCCAACCCGTGCATACCACTACTACTACTTGCTTGTTCATCCTCATTTGTCTCATTCACACTTACCTCAGCCCTTGGTGGTGGTGTCCTACGCACTGGTGAAGCATGATTAGAACTGTCGCTCTCCTCACTCACTCCTGTGGGCACTCCTGTTCGCTTAAGTGCAGCTACGCGATCCGCCGTCGGTCGTTCCGACTCAGCCGTGCTAGCAGTATTAGCGGCCGCAGTTTGAGCTGCAGTTGGAGCATTTTTATTTTGACGCTTCAAACGACTAATTTCGTCATCTTCGGACGCTTGCCTTTGCGCGGCTGGTGCTTGCTGTTTTGGTCGCTGCATTGAAGCTTTTTGTTTCTGAATTGCGGCTTGCATAGCTGCCTGAGCTTCGGTATCAACTTTTTTCTCTTTCTTCTCTTTACCAATATCCGCTAGACGTTGTATGACACGCGCACAATCACTCAGACGAATTAAACCACTTAGCTGACCACGTGATGCATCCTCACCGTTTTGCACGCGATCTTTCTTCTTCTCCAATTCATGTTGTCGTTGGGTTTGCTGTTGCTCACTATCGGAGTCCTCATTTTGGTGAGAACGCACGAATCTCGAACGGAAACGTGAGGATTTTCCTGAGCGTGTTGTTGGCTGATCGTTTTCGTAATCATTTTCATATTCGTAGTCGCCACCGCCGCCTCGACCACCATAACGGCTATTACCAGCGTCGCCGTAACGATCAGTTTGGGTGCGTACAGGACGCTCACCAAATTTGCGTCCACCCAAAACAGGTTCATCATTATAGCCCACACGATCCTCTTGCTGACGAAATTGCGTAGCAAGTCGGTGATCACTTTTTGAACGCATCAAACCTGGTTGCAGTGCAGAGGATTGTTGTGCTAAATGTGAACTGCTCACTGACCCAGTTGGTTGTGAGTGCGGTGTTATATTCAAGTCGCCGAATGTGGCCAAATTCATCACCAGCTGGTTCGGATCAAGTGATACTAAAAAGCGTACACGTCGTGTATAGTCGGAGTTTTCATATTCGAAGTGACGTAGGAACTCAACCGTTTTGAGGAAGATCTCTTTTGTATCCATAAGCTCACAGTCATCCCATTCCACCGTCTCGTTCATGTACTTATCAACAACATCACAATTGCTTGCAATATTCTGAATTTCATGATCAAGATTTTCTTTCAACGTTGTCAGATTTCGCATCTCCAATGTTAGATAACGATCCACTTCACCTTTCAATTGATCTGAACGATCTTTAATCGCTTTAGTAATGCGCCGATAGATCTCATCAATCTCTTCGGTCACACCCACGCAGTTGGTTTGCAGGCTAGTTGTGTTCTTCTCAATTATGGCCAAAGTGTCTTGTAAACGATGCAAACTGCGACGTATCTGTGGAAGGAGAGAAAAAATGTCTCTTTTAAATATCTGAAGAAGAAGCATAACATGAAAAGACTCACCTGCGAATTGAATCGTGTTATCTCACGACGTAAAATATCCATGTGTGCGCTTTTGCAGTCTTCGCATATTTTCTTCTCGCAATGCGCACAGAAAGAGAGGTACGACTTCTCTGAACATACACCACATCGCTCCATGATTTGACCTAGCGAAATAGATTTCATTAAAGATGTTTGCGAATATTTTCATAAGCTTAACTAAACGTGAAGGATCTTTTTCTTAGAGTTAGAGTTTAGTTATTTTGGGACAATAACTACACTCAGAAAAACTTTCCTTGCCGCAAGGAAAAAATGCCTTTAAGAAAAAAGAAAAGGTGACGTCAAGATCGGGATCTAAAGGTACAGGGAAGGAAAAAAATTATGGAGGTAGAGGTATGTGTAAGTCGAAGGGAAAGGAAAAGAGAAAGGCAAATTTAAACCGAAACTTGAATTTATAGCTACACATAAATGGAAAGACATAAGCAGAAAGTAGGAGGATGAGGCTATGAATAAGCAAACGATTTAGTCAATGGCACTAGAAACATAAAAGGCTTAGAATCAATGAGAAAAAGGAATAGGATAAAGTATAGGATGAGAATGGTAGAGAGAGAGAGAGAGATAGAGCGACAAAATTAAAAGTTTTAAAAAGCAGCCCAGTATATCTGGTGTTATGGTCTCAAAAAATGTTACAGATTTGGCTTACCTGAAGTGGGATCTGGCAATTCGCCCGTTATTTCGATGTGCAGTTCCAGAAAACGTTGTAGGGTGACATTCGTTGGGAAGGCTTGTACTCCATTGTATGGAATGCGATGTTCCGCTCGGCACTCGGGACATTTTACCTAAGAAGTGTATAGATATAGATATTTAATTGACTAATTTAACAGATCGGTGTAGTATTAAGATTGGTATTAAAATTTGACCTTTATAAAAGTAAAACCAAATAAATGAAAAGTTATTCACAAACCTGTCTTCGAACATAGTCCACAAGTCCCTCCATACATGGCTCCATGCAAAATGAATGCTGGCATGGCAACAGTTTGGGTATGCGATACCGATCAAGGCATACGCAACAGGTTAATAGTTGCTCAAATTGTTCCATTTTTCACTGAAATTAAAACAAATAATCACAAAATAATTTATTAATACTCAAAAGATGAGAATTACAAAGTAGTGCTAATAAAAAATAAACAACAATAATAAATAACATAAATTAAGAAAAACTTAACATATTGGAATTGGCTGTTCAGTAGGTTTATTGAAAAGAGCTTTTAAAGTGAGTCATTAGGAAAAGACTTGGAAAGATTTCCACCAATAACTAAAAAACTTCTAATCGGTTCTAGTTCATAATTCAAAATAGACACTGCCGGCAATACTAATGATATATAAGAAAGAAAAACAAATCCGGTACCGGCTGAGGCAAAGAAATCGACAGTTTGCACTACAGTAAAACAATTTTTATAATTTTTTTAGTTTACACCACAATTCGGAATTTTATCTACCACAGAATATATTTCAGTAATAAAAAATTAATTAGCAAAGCATGATTAGTCAAATTAGCACAGGGGCATATTTTTAGAGCACACATTCATACATTCGTATTTGCGTATGTATATATTCTTTGTAAACAAGCCAAAAATATGCCGGAACTCTAAATATACAAATAAGCCCTTGAAATTGAAGAAGAAGGAGAATGGAATAAAGTAACAAGAGTTTACATATGTACATATGTATGCACACAAGCGCATCCATATCAGCTGAATATCTCAATTAAAAGTTTATTTACTAATTTATCTCAAAGAGCATACAATCGTACAGTATTTGAAGTAAATACTCCTTATATAAATCTGCATGTATCTATGTATATACGTATTTGTGTGTAAACGCACAAGGCAAACGCATACATAAATATGTTTCTCTTTTCGTTAATTCTGATAATTTTCGCATTTTTAAATTTTATTTAAATCTTATACAAAAATCTTATTTTATTTTATTATAGTTTTACTTTATTAAATTTAGTTTTATTTTATTTAATGTTATTTTATTAGTTAATTTTTTATTTATTGTGTTTTATTTTATTATTTTTATTTTTTTATAATTTTTTTATTTTGTTTTATTTTATTTTATTTAAATTGTCTTATTTTTTTTTATTTTTATTTATTTTATTTTATTTTATTTAAATTTTTTATTTTATTTTTTTATTTTTTTTTTTACTTTTCTTTATTTTATTTTTTGTTTTTTTTTTCTTACTATATTATATTCGATTTATTTTTTTTTTTTATTTTCGCAAACGTTTCCTTCTGATTATTTCCGCAATTTAAATTTTTGTTGAAAACTTATGCGAAAAACTTATTTATTTTGTTTTTACTTTTTTTAATCTTTTTTTAATTTTTTTATCTACTTTTTATTCTTTTTTATTCGTTTTTTTTTGTTTTTTTTTTTTAATTTATTTTTATTGATTTAGTATACTTTTATTTTATTTTATTTCACTCTATTTATTTTGCAATTTAAATTTTATTTTTTTATTATATTTTATTTTATTTTATCTGCTTTTTATTTTATTTATTTTTTTGTGTCTATTTTGTTTAATTTTTTTTTAATTCTATTTCATGTTATTTTATTTTATTTTTATTAATTTTAATTTAGTGTTGTTATTATTCGTTATTATGTTACGAACTTTGAAAATTTTTGAGGACCTTTGACCAGTCGAATTATTTTGATAAAATTATACTTTTGAGTTTTTTGCGAAAACAAGTTGAAAATATGCTACAAACAATACCAACTACAATGATTGCAAATTCGATCTTGTTGAAGGATCTTGTCAAACCGCTTTGTATTGCTGCTTAGAAATTTTTCATCACCTTTACTGGTCATCGAACCAAGGAGAATTTAGGCGAAATTTATTTATCAAAATAAAACCTTGCTAAAAGTTGCAACAAAAAAATCCATGTCCTAATATTTATTCTGACAAGTATATATTTGTACTTTTGTCTAGTATGATTTCTGATGTTTTAGTTTATCTCCGACCATGAAAGTGCTCTCGAATTAATATTTCTGTTCCATTCAAAAATGCTCTCAGTTTTCTTTTTAACTTCATATTTCGTATTAATTTCGTTTTAATTATTTCACTTTTTTCTATAATATTTTCTCTTTTAATTCCAGTTCATATAATTTTTTTTTTGGATACATATGTAGGTACTTACATATAAATATTGCAATCAAAGTTTAAAAATAATTTGTAAAAAGTTTAGCGGCTTCTATGCACGTATTTATACATTATGTATACACATGTACATATTCACGCACACACAAGACACAAAATCTAAAAACGAAATGAAGACAAAGCCAGCAAGAAGAAGGAAAGCTAAAGTAATTTGTGTGTTTTGCTAAAAGTATTTTTAAATAATGACGGACAGCAATGTGGCAGTGACCGGAAGCTTTCGCATTGACGTCTTCTCTAGGAAATTAACAAAACGAAGTAAATATTAACAAAAACTATAGGGTATTTCAATGAGAGTGACGATCATTGTGAATCTATACCAAGTGAATTCACTTGACGATAGACGTCAAAATTCCAAAATGAGTTTAACACCTGTTTGAGATTGTGGTTAATAACAAGTGTGATATCATAGACATAGTCGTGAAAACTTCAAAGTAAGTTTAGTCACCTGTTTTTAATTTCCTTTTTTGTCTCACTTCTTTACATCTTCCCATCTCTTTCTACCATTAGGTAAAAGATAGGAGACCGCCATGTTGATGTGTGCAGGATGTTAAACAACGCCATTTGCTTTTCTGTTATTCGGTGCTGGCGACATTTTAATATGTGCAGGATGTAAACAAACCGACATTTTAATGTGTGTTGTCAAAAGAAGAGTTCACACTTGGTATTGATACACAATGGTGACGATAGCCTCCAAATGTTGTTTTTATTAAATTAAAAAGCCGCGGCGAGCCGGTAGCACACATTAAACAGAAATAATATACCTACACAGAAAAATGACACTGATAAAATCAAATATCTTGGAGTTGATCAAATTCTGTTTATTTGAAAAAATTTTGGTTTTTTGAACTGAATTTTTTATTGAAGTCACAGCGTTCAATTGTGGATTGAACTGTCATAGATCTGCAAATTTTTAATTAACACAATTTTGTAAAACTGACCCAATTTTCGTTGATCAAACTAAATTTTCCTCTTGTTCTTTCAACAGTGAGGAACTTTCATTTTAAATTTATTGCACCATCCAAAAGAATTAGTAGAACTGACAAAGGTTTTGTTGTTCAAATAAAATTTTTTGTTGAAACAACTAACTCCTGTAGTTAGTTCAGCAGCGAAGATATTGTGATAGGATAAAGCTGTAATAAGACGCCGGTAACCGTAAGTACGCGATTGCATCATGGTAGACAGCTGCGTTCAGCAGTGACATATTGTGAGCTCGATTCTCGGTGAAGGCAATAAAACAACGTGAGAAAGTGTAGTGTCATTTAGAACAAAGCTTTAACTAGACGCAGGTGTAAAAGTAGGTCGCCTCCCAGTTGGTGCACCCTGGGTAACGCTAAATGACCTACATAGCCTTCACGGCTAGTTTCTTGTATTGCCGGTTCTACGAGAACGGTACCAGTACTTGTGCTGTACCCATCGTGCCGAAACGACCCGGGCCGTTTTCTTATATCGACCCGGCCAAGAGCAATACACTCGGGATGACCCTGTCTGACATTTAGGCAGGGCTACACCTCGCTACAACAACAACAACAACAAGCCTAAGTATACGATGACATCATGGTATCCACCTGGGTTCAACACAAACGAGGCCGATTCTCGGTGAAGTCAACATAAATACTCTGAAAAATAATTTTTTTAACTTTTACTCCTTTTGGTGTTAACATAACACTTATTTTAGTTTTTATATCGAGCAACAATTTTTTCTGTTAAAACAATAGTTAAGTTAAGGTTAACAATTTGAATGCAGTTGAATCAACAGCACTGAATAATGGATAAGAATTTACCGTAATTTTGGTTGAATCAACCCATTTTGATATGACGAGTACATTTTTCTCTGTGTAGGTTTTTATTAGTCTACTGACGAAACAACAAATTTTACATATCATCGCCTTAATTCATTAAGGCGTTTTCACAGACTTTAGTCGGTTATGCGAAAATACACCCGCATTACGAGTTTCCAAAAGTTATTGCAAACAGAAAAACAGGATTTATGTTTGTTAGTTAGTTCCTTTCGAGACATGTATTTGGAAATTTTAGATAAGACAGAAAGTGGGATTACAGTGCAGAGTAAACATTTTTGGCGAGCGGAATACGGCCCATCCAAAAATGTGCCAATCCTAATTCCGTTAGAAATTTTTTTGAGTTTTTTACAAAAAAGCAATATCTCAAACGTTTTTTTTTTTTTTACAACGCTCTATTCCAGAATATTAATTTAAAAACACCTATTTTAGAACTTATTTCAACGACCCCTATTTCAAAGTTCGACCGCTCTATATTGCAAAACCCTATATAGGAAGTAAAATATCAATTTAAGATTTCGCAAAATTGTGCGGTTACTTTTACAGTTTCTTATTTTCAAATTATGTACATTTTTCTTTTTTGTGATCAACTTAAGTAATATACTCAAGAAAGATTTTGAAAACAAATCTGTGCCGATTTGCAATAATCGCTTAGGTCGACTTAACAAATAAGACCAATGGAAAGTTCTTCTCGCGATTCTTAATAGCAAATCTGCTTCACCACTTAGTTAGACATAATAGATTAAATCGGTTATATACAAAATATTATAATAGTGTAAAGAGTCTTGGAGAGTGTGTTATTAATAAACCGCTGGAAGAAATTTCGATTGGTCTACTTTTAAGTCCACTTAGGTGATTATTGCAAATCGGTTCAGACACATTTTGATGTACACATTTGTGCAACTTTTTCAAAACATGTGGGTTCAAAACATTTGCACTCGTTGTTTTCGAGACATTTTTAGAACACTCCAGCCCACATAAATCAAGCATTCTGTGGCAAACGACAAAAGTAGTGTTTGGTCAAAATTGAGTTAATTACACCATCGAATTCTCCGTATTAAGGTCTATAATCACAAAAATTTTGACCGCATTTGTAAAAAATTATGGATTTTATAACCAAAAAAACCATTACGAAATTCCACACACTTTCAACTCAATTTCGAAACGCTGTACTGAAAAACTTAAAAAGATAAGTTTCCTGCTAGACAGTGTACGACAGTCAGTCAGCTTTGTAATGTTGCCTTTGAGAACGTGATGTGAAATTGTGATGTAAATATAAAATAGCTGATATTTAGATCCCGATTTTCCATCACGTTATTAAAGTCAACATTACAAAGCTGACAGTGTTTGATCGTTTGCCCTGATTGCCACAGAATTATTGTATTAAAATTTTGACAGAAGTATGTATATAAATATATGAAATGTCATAAAAGTCAGTGATAAAGGGAAAGGGATTCTTAATATAAAGGCATATTTAGGACTTTTAGAAAATATTTTTCTTGTAAAGGAAGTGAAGTCTACTATCTTATGTCTAAAGGTTTTCAACTCCGATAACTCGTTTATGAGAGCTTATCTGTCAGTTTTTGGAAGTACATAGGTATAGTTAGGACTAGTTGTAGGGTGAAGAGCTTGACTGTGTTTATATTGAAAATGCAGCCAAAAATCGCACTGATTTTTTTATACAGTGAACCCACTAACTTAAAATTGTGTATACTCCCACATTCATTCCTCTGTCAGTACATATGTTGGTCGATTTTTTGCTGTTCATATTCAAAGTTTAATTACTTTTTTTTCACTAAAAAACTGAAAATTTTTCTTGCGTTGGTGTGACAAATTTGATTTCAGAATTTGCATTTCAAAGTAAAAGAATTTTTAGAATTGCACTACGCTTTGCAAATAAATGCAGTGAAATAAAACATTTGACACTAATAACTGTAAAAATAATTTTGGCATACATTTTCAAATATATTTAGGTGTGTAAAAGTATATGCAATCCCATAGAACCCGGTAGTCAAAGACGATCTATTTTTTATTCAAATTCATGCGCATCACATCTATGCAAATATTCATAATATGCAGACGTGTGTGGCGCCGCACAATGGGAAATTTTCAAGAAATGTGTCTTAAAAACATAAACCTATGTATAGGGAAGTAGTAGAACGGGAACTTAGGCAACCTTTAAAGCTTGACACTATTTATATAAAAGCTTGCTTTCTCAGGGGATCTGGGAGCAAAAAATCACCTTTGTAGATAAGTAAGTTGGAGGCTCTACAAAAGCAGGTTAGAAATACTTTAAAGCCATCTAGGACTAATAAAGATGTTTCGGGTTATGATCACGTTGAAATCAACGGTCTTTTAAAGTGATACTACAAAATTACTTTGATCTTCCCAGGGAGTGGAGGATGGTAACAGGTAAATTAATTTACCACGCGGCAGCTGACAAAGGAGCTTATCGACTCTGTATGGATGTTTTTGAGGGCCTACCTGTGCATTTTTTTCTCGTGGCATTTCTTGGCATGGTGTTCCGACAGACATGAAACTTCTTTCAGTGCATTTCTGGTAATCCCGGCGACCATATCGGGTACGCGTAGCTCAAACCCGAACCGATTACCTTGAATGATGCCACCAGCGTTTCTTTGGATTCACCTAGCGACTTTAGGACTATTTGTACTTTAGAAGCACAGCTCGTCAACGGAAGAACCCTTATCTTGCAGTCGCCTTCATAGCAAACGCTTAAAACCCCTTCTATAAATTAATAATTTGAACGGAAGCAGCCGCCTTGTAGAACCCCTTGCTTAATCCCACGAGATTTGACGAACCAACGCTTGATACAGGGAGGGTTAAGGGTTTAGAATGTGCCCGAGGTAGGCATACCGTCGTAAGAGGCGACTAATATGTAATGACGTGCAAAATCCATGGTTGATTTACGGCTATGATGCCTTTTAGCTCCCATTACCCATCTTCTCCTTCCCTACGGATGGAGGGATGACATGACCTAGAAGGTTTCACTAGTCATAGCAAAACGCTCCGGACAAGTACCGCAAGGGAGTAACGGAGCGTACCGGGTTTCATATCCGGCCAAGAATTGTCCATTTCGACAGCACTCCCCAAATCCTTCGGAGAGTATTTTTGTCGTTAACAATAACAGCGAGGGAGAGACGAGTCATCCAGATCGGCCCGAATCTATCTGGAGAAACAATTGAAATTCAGTCTGCTGCGCTATTTTTACTTAAGTCATTTTTTGCTGTAACTATAAATAATAAAGAGTAATTCGTTTTCAAATTACTTGGAGGGGGCCTACCCTATTTTGAAGAAGTTCCACGTAATTTAGCATTGTTTTTTAGGCTTTAAAGCTCCGTTTCTTTTCGCTCTGTCAAAAGCTTCTTTGGGTAAAGTCCAAATAGCTAGTCGACGTTTGCTCTTAAACTGTACTTTTATACACTTTAAATCAACTGCTGAGTAGAAAGTCGCCCTATTTATGTATCTCAAAATTCGTTTTCAAAACGCTCTATATCAGAATATGGTTGAAGAACTCATAATCTCGGAATTTTTTCTAAAAACGCCACATCTCAACCAAACTCTTAAGTAGGATGTTCTTGTACAAAATTCTGAGATAGGGCGTTTTGAAAAAAGCGGACTTTCACTGAGCACTCTTAATATTAAATTATCTTTCTTACAAAGATAAAGCTAAAGAAAACTTCAAAAATACTAAAATTTAAGGTACACTTTCTCAAAAAGGTCCACTGTTCAGTGTACACCCCACTCCAATGCAATCAACTCACCAGTTTTGTGCCCGCATTAAAAAAGAAAACTGCTGCACACTGCGAACGTATAGCTTCAAACGCGTTGCGGCTTTTGATTCTTCTTTAAAAAATATTAAGCTAAAATTACCAAACTAGCAATTTTATTTAATTTTGCCAGCACTTAATCTGAGAATTGTATATATGTTATCATATATTTGAAGGTAATTTATTAACACTTATTTTATATTTTTGGTTATAACTTTAACAACTGTTAAGTTTTAATTTACTTTCACTTGAGATATTTTTAATTAAAATAACTTTCGGGTTTTTATCACAACACTTTACAAAACTTTTTCAACGCTTAAAATATTTAAATCGATCGATTTTCGTTTCTCGTTACTATGAATGCATTCTTTTATAAATAAAATGCAATAATTTTCCAGTCAATTTATTTTGATGATTTTTTTTAATTTTTTTTTTTTTTTAAGTAAAAAAGTGCAGAAATCTTCTTTTTTTATATATATAAAACTTTATTTGCAAACAACCGCACACGCGCGAACTGCTTCAATTTAAAGTATTAAACGAACTGATCGGCAATTTTCAAAAATCTTAAGCGCATCTGCAATTCTTTGCTACGAAAATATCTTTCAAGATTTTAAATAAAAATACATATCCCTACATTGTACATATATCACGAAGAGAAACATGAAAAGAAAATGAGGAAATGGAAAATCAAGGAAAATTAATAAGACTTCAACAGCGTCGGTATATTTTGCATATGAGCAGAATTAACACGGTCTAAATATAATTAAATGGGTGGTGTATATGCATGGATGTATGTACTATATAAGTATTATATATATACATACAAACGAGTAGAAGCGTGTGGCGCATTCTCTCACATTTGGTTGTGCGTATTTTGCGAAGAAAAATTGGACCCCCTCCAAGAAATTAATGAAATGGTTTCTACGCAGTAAATTCATTTAATTCAAATGATAAAATATATAGTTAAAGTTAAAGATTTGGATATCGTACTTTTCCTCCTCAAAAGTTCGCAGACTCAAAAAATTTCTCAATGTGAATTTGAAATAAAAGGTCCTTATAGGGTTGCCACCTACTGAAAACTTGAATCAATTGAGTCGAAGATGGAAAAAGACTATAAAAACATCTACGGCGACAAGAAACAATTAACTCCGCTCAATACAAAAACGTAAACAAAAATTTTTTGAAACAATCTAATGTACCTTCATATGTAGCCACAAGTTACAATAATAAACATGTGACGTTGGTATAAGTTGACGTTTAGCTGAGTCCATTGTAAATTGGGCAGCTTTCTTAATTGGCTATTTGCCAAAAATTCCAGACGTTCGTGCTTAAAAATAATTTATTTGTTTTACGTATTGAAAAATTCACTAAAACGGGGAATTTTATTTTTTTTTTTTCAGAACAAGCTCTAATTTGAAGCTAGATAGTGAAATATAAGGATTGATCACTTAGTCAACTATCCTAGACTTAATTAATAAGACTTAATAAAATCATGATCAATTAATCAAAATTACAAGTTTGTCATCTCTACTTAAAATATATTCATATTTACTAGCTTGTACTATTGCTATGTACTTATATACTATTGGTTTCCACCCCACGTTCCCTTTTCCCTTATTTTCTATTCATTCATCTGAAGTTGGTGGAGATAAACTTTGTTTATCTTAGTAGGTACTGAATTTCAGTAGTGTAACATAGATTAAAATATAGAAAAAAAAGAAGAAAAAATACAAATTTCTTAATTATTAAAATTTCGATGCTTTTACAGGGTGATAAAAAAAATATTCCTTATTTTTCTGGAAAGATTATCTTCGTTTATCTTCAGATATGTACATACATACATATGTATGTACTCCAAAAATGACACTGTGCTAGCTCCCAACTAACTTGTGAAATCAAGGGTACCCCCTATTTGTTGACAACACAAAAACTTCAAGAAAAAGTGGACTTATGCCACTTGTGCTTTAAGAGGCTCAAATGAAGAGAGCTAAAAACAAAATAACCAGTGCAATGTAGTATTTTTAAGCGATTAACATTGGGAAGACATTGAAAAACTGTTCCTATCCAGGAAACTATTTTTAGGTGAAATAAGGGGTAAATAAAAACAGAAAGAAATATGTAAAACAAAAAAATCAAAGTTATTTGCGTCACAGCTATGCGTAGCATGCCGGCACAAAAACACTTGCATATGCATATACATATCGTCGGTGATTATGCAAAACAATGTAATGGACATTTGACAGACAGCGTAAGTGGCATTTGTGACAAACACTTTGATAGCCCCTGCTATTAAGGCTTTTTTGTTTATTCTGAAAAAAACTACTTTTTCGTTGGAAAATATGTAATTAAAAGAATCGATCTTGATCGGAGCTGTGTTAAAATTCAATAATTTGAAGCTACAAACCTGACAAAGTGAAACATCACATACGGCGTTTTCAAAATGTCCATTAAGTCGTTTTCCAGAATCACTGACGATATGTGAAATACTTATATAACAAGGGATGAAACCGAATAAAATAGTGTTACGGTTTCAGATTCAGTTTTGTAAGGTGTTTCAGTTTTGGTTTCGGCTTTGTTTTCAACATTTATTTTGGTTTCGGAGAAGGTATTTTCCGAGGTGGAGGACCTTCTTTTTAAAATAAAAAACTTATAAGAAGAGTTTCCAAAATTTTTTAGGCAATCCATCTTTCTAAGTACAAATCCAAAAAAAAATGCCTCTTTTTAATCACCCTTTACGCCAACGCACTGTAGAAACTTACAGTTAAACAAATAATAATCAGGCTATATTTCTTTGTTCAGAATACGTATGTATTGCACAAATGTTCTGTAAAAAAAACTTTTATCTTTTTTATTTAGCAAATTCCTTCCCAGCAAATTTAACCCAGATATGCCCATTGTCCTTTTAAAAGTCCAACGGATACTTTTTAAAAATTCTCGGATAAGTCTTTTGCTAAATTTTGACACAGAGATGACGCTACATGTAAGAACAGCTAAAAAGGGGAATAACCCAATACCGTTGAGTGATTTAGTTTACAAGTGATTTTGAGTAAGTGAGCACGTGTCAAAGATAGGCATAAAAAAAACATGGACACTGGCGTGAATTTTAGACTAGCTGGGTAAGTAATAATATATTCTCAGTGCAAATTTTTGAAGAATTATTCTCCTTAGACTTCTAGTTAATTATGAAAGTAAAAATATGTTAGTAAAAATTATTTTGAATTCATTGTTTTTGCTCAAAACGGCGATGTTCTTTTAAAAGGACAAAGGGAACAAAGGGGTTCTTAAAATTTGGTTTTTCAGCGGACTTACTCTACATGAATTGTTGACTTATCTCAAAGAGGATGACGATGGTGATAACACTCCAGTGGATATAGGAATGATGCAATGATATAAGTTTGTATAGAAGGCCTTTGGCCTTGATTTGATGGAACAAAATACGTGGCATTTACACAAAAAACAAGGTGGCCAATTAGACCATCTAACATGCAGAAGGAGAATTGTCAATTCCATTTTGGCAGGAGCTGAGACCAGGAAGAGGAGAAGACCATCAAATATTGAAAATATAGATTCTCGGTTTGATAGAATGGATCACTTTGTAGGTCAACAGGAAAAACAAACCCGATGCAGAGTGTGCCATATGAAAGTGAAAACAATTTGTATAAAGTGCCAAGTGGCACTCCACATTCCTTGTTTTGCTTCCTACCATACCAAGTAGGAATACCACTTGAAATACGTTCGCTTAAAATATGTTTGTCCTTTACTGAAAAACTGAATTATTATATGTATTTGTAAAAATCATTTCTTTTCGTTTTTTTAATAAATTTGAATAAATATTGAACAGTCATTCCAAAGACTATGTTTTTTTTCAGAAGCCTATATGCCCATTGTCCTTTTAAAAGTACACTATAAACTAACTATGTCAAATTTGCAAATCACTAAAATGTTTACTTATTTGATAAAATATAGTAGTTTTAAAGATAAATACCAAGAAAAAAATCAGCGATTAAAGAAATAAAAATTCGGGCATATCTGGGTTAATTGCGATCATTTCAGACACGAAAACAGGATTGCCAAAATTGCAATAGCTGACAGATCTGTAAGTACAATTTTTTGATAAGGCACACTAATGTGCATGTATGTACAATGTACATTGTACATATGTATGTATGTACTTTTTTACATCCACAAATTGAATTAAAAGAAACTTTTTGATGTGTAAACATCTATGCAGTAGGGGTCTTTCTAGAAAGTCATGCTGTGGGCTGTAGGCAAAAGAAAATAAAAGAAAAGAAAAGAAAAGAAAAGAAAAGAAAAGAAAAGAAAAGAAAAGAAAAGAAAAGAAAAGAAAAGAAAAGAAAAGAAAAGAAAAGAAAAGAAAAGAAAAGAAAAGAAAAGAAAAGAAAAGAAAAGAAAAGAAAAGAAAAGAAAAGAAAAGAAAAGAAAAGAAAAGAAAAGAAAAGAAAAGAAAAGAAAAGAAAAGAAAAGAAAAGAAAAGAAAAGAAAAGAAAAGAAAAGAAAAGAAAAGAAAAGGAAATGAAAGAAAAGGAAAGGAGAGGTAAGGAAAGAAAATAAAAGAAAGAAACGGCAATAAAATTCTAAGAAAATAAAGGAAGGCAAAGAACTCACCTACGCGTTAGTTATGACTCTCCCATAAGTCATTCTTGATTCATGCGTTAGTCATTTATGACTCATCCATGAGTCATTTATGATTCTCCTATAAGTCATTTATGAGACTTGCATGAGGCATTTATGAAACATCCATGAGTCATTTCTGAATCAACCATGAGTCATTTATGACCCATCCAGGAGTCAATTCTGAATCAGCCATGAGTAATTTATGACACTTTCAGGAGTAATTTTTGACTCATCCATGAATCATTTTTCAATCATCAATGAGTCATTTATGACTCTTCTTTGAGTCATATACTACGGTTCTAGGAGATATATTTGGCTTAAAGGAGATTTTTGTAGAAGAGATATCAAAAGAAATAAATAAAAGAAAGGACAGGAAAAAACACCAAAAAATACATATATATATGTGTAATAAAATAGAGTTTTGTTCAGAATACACATGTTTACACATAAAACTTCACGAGTACTTAGTACTCGCGTTTTTTTTTTTTTCTTGTTACCAGGTTGAAAAAGTAACAATGAATATGACTAAAAAAATCCGGAACTTTATACCAAATTGACATTGAGCAAGATATGAGGTGACATCCTCAAAGCTGATAAACTGTCGCAGATAATTTGAACTGTAGCCAAAATAGTTGCAACTATTGTTCTGAAGTTTTCGTATATTGTGGGAGAGGAGGTAGAAATGCTATACTAAAAACCAGAAAAAATCGTCATCACTCGCAAAAATACGTCACCACACCTTTAGCTTTACAAATCATTTGTGCTGATATGTTCATCTTTGCACATACACATGCATGATATTTAGCATATAATTTTTGAGGGTACATACTATATACTAGCGATTATTAGATTCGCGAAGGAAGTGCGAAATGGGCATAGAAATGTACTCAGTAAAACAAATTGAATCATTTCTGCTTTTTCGCTATCTCTGATGACAAATAGAAGTAAATTTAATTTTTTTTTATGTTTGTTTGTTTAAGCATCACGAATAGTCTATTTATTTTAAGAAATTGAATGGTTTTTGCCGCAATTTTGTAGTGGATAATTTCTAACATCTCCAGTGGCATTTAAATATATAGAATATATTTCGCATTATATCTGTTGGCCTTTAAATCGTTTCGGATACAAAAAAAAAATATATTTAAATTTGTAATGGTATAACTAATTAGATGCATTGGAAAACTGCACAAAATCACGGCATTCGATTTATTGATTTAAATACATGTTCAAGAATATGTAAAATTATAACAAATCTAAACAAGCACTCATACATTCACACAGCTGTATATGTACTTTGGCAAAGAGCAGAGACACCTTATTATATGGCCTAACGCCTACATACGTATGTACGTCTGTTCATATAGTTAAAACAATCCTATCGGAAAGCGTAATTTAATTAATTTCTGGCGAAAATACACATAATTTTATACAACGGTTAAATGTGTAAAAACGCATAAACAAATTTCCATTTTATTATGGAATACAAAAAACTGCAAGATGGTGTGTACCAGAGCTGTAAAAGTGTATAATCATTTTGTTTTACACTGAATGATGGTACTATTTATTTAATTGTAATACAAATTTTCTAATTTTATGGTGATTTTAATATTTACAAGCTGCAACCAATTAGCAATCATCTATTTCAATCACATTTGATCGTTTTTTTCATGATTGTAAAAATTACAATCTACAATCTACAATCACTGTTTGCAACAGTCGTTTGTAAGCTTTTTCGTTTTAATTTTTTTTTCTTCATTTAATTTTATTTTAGTTTTTTTTTTAATCCATTTTATTTTATATTATCTAATTTTTTATAGTGTTTTATACTTTTTTATTATTCTTTTTTATTTAATCATATTTCATTTCATTATTGGTATTACAAAGAATTAAATGCAAAATTTTATACAGCGGAATGGCAATTCACTGACTAGTTTCCATGCTACCAAGCATTTATACATAATGTTTATTTCAGTTTACTTAATCTTATTTTTTAAAACTATTTTTTTATATTTTATTTCATTTTTTTTTTCTTTCTTATCTATTATTCTGTTTTTTTTTATTTAATCATATTTTATTTTATTTTAATTAGTCTTATTTTTTTCATTCCATCTATGTAGTTTTATTTTGCTTGTCTTATTTTTCAATTCATTTTATTTTATTTTATTTTGTTTTATTTTGTTTTTGCGTTTTTTTATTTAAAAAAATAAACACACGGTATTTTTTTTTTTTATAGTTTTGATTTAATAATAATCACTTAATAATCCATTTTTTTTTAGCAAGTGAAATAATTATGGCCAATTAAGAGAAGCAACTAACCAATAGATTACTAATCATAATTCTTATTGATCGGATATGTTTCATAAATTTTAAATGGGGTTATGTCGAAAACCTACACCGAGATGGTAATATCAGTGAGAGTAAATATAACAAACAAAAAAAAAACAGCTGAATGCATTAAATTACGCTTTCTCTGTCTTGCTATAGCTCTCTTTCTTTGCTGCTATTGCCTGTGGCTCTCTCTCGTTCCCTATAATCGCTATACCGCTCTCTCTCTCTCTTTAACTTGCTTTAGCTGTCTCTGGGGCTCACTGTCTCTTTCTGTCTCCCTCTTTTTATCGTTCTGCAACTCTCTCTCTTTGTCTTGCTTCAGCTTCACCATAGCTCTCTCTCTCCCTTATTCTCCTGCTATATATTTGTCTTACAATCACTATATCTCTCTTTTTATTGGTCCTGTATTAAATTGCCCCTACGCTCGCCAATCTCTTTCCTTTTTTCCTCAATCACTCTCTCTCTCTCTATCTAAATCCCCATTCTCCTACTGTCTCTACCCGCACATCATTATTCTTCAGGATCTACGTGTTGACTCAAAATAAAATGGCATAAACTTCTCACCAGAACCGTCATAGAATTTCGATTGGAATTCGACCCAATGTAAACGCAATGTATGCAAAAATGCCGATAAACCTTCCATCACCACCAATATGGCTACAGTGAGAGCGGCCCATACCCAAAACACTAAATAGAGTAAAATACTATTATGATAGCTCCGAGAACCAGTTAAAGGGATACGCAACACCAGATTCCATAGAACAACAGACAACTGATTATGCGCCAAAGATAATGCCCACAAACGCAAATAAGAGGCCGTGTGGGATATAGCACCCAGAACACTCTCAATACAATGTATGCCTTGATGTATCCACACCTCAGTCATGTCGATAGTTTCTTCATTCAAATTATCAGGAAAGACGTGGGATGATGTAGCACCTTTCATATATTCCACATTATAGACTTGCAGCGTGCGACGTACCGTATTCACGGTTTCACGATTTGCGTGCCGCTTCCGTTCAGCATCTTGAATTTCTTTAATTTTCTTTTGCTGAATTTGTAAGCGTATTGGTTTGCCAAGTAAAAGCACCGGTATCGACACAAAGGCGAAAAAAATTAAAATATATTGAAAACCTATTTGAAATGGAAACAGTTCGAGCTTGCAGCCTTCTCTAACAGACTTGGAGCCATCTTTGAAGAGCATCATATTGATGAACATAATAAGTATGGACGGCGCGCAAGCTGAATTGTAGGGCGTGTCATAATAACCACCAAATATGCTCCATTTTATGAATATCATTATGACCAAATAGAAGAATAAGCACGACATGAATATGATTTGCGGCAGGAATACTAAAAACAAATCCCACTTATTTTTGAAATAATAACTGTTCCAAGCTGAGAGCGCTAGACCGAACAACATATGAATCACACCCAAAATCACAGCCATTTTCATTTTCAACGAGTTGTATGTGGTTATCGAAAATTGTCCGGCGGTCTCCCAAATTGGATCCATACCAAATATATATGGCGTGCCAAGATAATTTTCAGGATCTTGTGGATTTAGCTGCATGAAGAGGTTGTTACGTACCACGCTCTTCGTATAGTTGACACGCCAATGTGAGCCAAACAAATTAAGGGGCTTCGAGAAGAAATCATTGTATATGAAGCCCGTATAGATTGAGAACACACCCATTAACAGTATGATATAACGGCCAGCGAAGATCAAACCGAAAACCTCATTCGGATTACGGTCATTGCGCATGCGTTTCTCATGCTGCTGCTCTTTAACGCACATCCAAGTCGCAAACGAGGTCATCAAAATGCCATGTCCAATATCGCCAAACATCACAGCGAACAAGAAAGGGAAAGTGATTATGGTATAGGGCGCGGGATTAAGTTCCTTATAAGCTGCGATGCCGTATGCGTCTATAAGATTTTGAAAGCCACGCGTAAATTTATTAAGCTCAAAATAGGTCGGCGGCTCATATAAACGAGGTTTAAATTTGAGCACAGTAATTATGGGTGGAAATGTGTTGGCACCTTTGGATGCACGCAAAGCACCTTTGAATATCGCGCTGCGCACTTTTTCCAAATAAATCGTGGGTATCCAACATTCGGCCACGAGATACCTCCTGTTCTCCACTTGTTGTACATTAGCCATTTTATTCATGGCATCGTAAATCATCAACGCTTTCACAATTTTCGCGCGCCAAATGCACAAGTCCAACGTCGCAATGCTGAGTATGCGGCGCCGCTGCTCTTTGATTTGCTCCAATACCTGCGCGATGTCGTTCAACTCATTAGCGACACGTTTACGATACGCCATACGCTCGTCAGCCGATTCGGGATAGTCGTGCAATTGCACCGAGAAAGCTTGACATAATTTTGCAATTTTTTTACGCATCGCTGCACCAACAAATAAAATCACAAAAGCATATTTGCGTCCCACATTTCGCTGCTGCTTCAGTGCATCTCTTGCGTTGAATGGTATTTCGGCGCGTCGTATATAAAAATTTCCATGACATATACGCCAACACACTTGCTCGAAGGTGCGAAACTTATCAACGAGTATAGTGCCGGTGAAGAAGAGCAAATGCGCTTGATGGTCACGATTAGCGCTGTGCAAACCATCGTGCAGTAGATTCATTATGACGCTGTTGGTCCAAGCCATGACGGCTTCACGACTGCTGGCCCCAGTAAAAAACTCCTCTGCACGTTGCAGCACAAATAGGCGCTCCATTAGTAGTTGTTGCTGCACCTCTAGACCATCTTTTTGGGACAACACATCTGTCAGCTCTCCTTGCAGCTCCGACAGCAACGCTTGTATCTGCGGTACATCGCTCTCTTGGGGCAGCTCTTCAATATCCACATTTGGATAGTAGACTGTGGTCAATCCACAGTCGTCGATTTCTGCTTGCAGGCTTTTCATAATGTTTAGCAGCTCATTACAAACCTGCACTTCGCTGACATAGTTCATGCAGGGTATGTAATAGCCCTCGGTTTGTGTTATTAATTGCACTTTTCCTAGCATACCCAAATTGTAGAGACAATCGAAGGCGGCTTCGCGATGCAAAAGCATTTGACAGAGCGACATATTTTCGCTGCGAAAGAAAGCTGGCGTGTGAACGTTACGCTTAGCTTGTCGATCGCGTAGTATATCGAATGGATTTCTTTTCTTGAAAGTTGTGCTTTTAGAAGCCATATTTAATTATTTTCTTGGAAATTTTTCTCTCTATGAAGCAATGATCGTGAAATATGTTTTGTAAAATTGTTTTATTTTGATAAATTCTTAATGCCAGTTTTGTGTCAGTCAAGTTTTCGGAAACCTGATGTAACGAGTAAATACAGTAGCGTCTACCTACAATGATTACTCTGAGCTATGTAGGTTCGTTTCTGTGTGTAGGCACAATGCTTATGGAAAGAGATATTTCCAATCTAAGTTTGATCATTTAGTACTTTTCAAATTTTTTGTAAGTAAGAAATAGCCATAACTAGAAGTTACTAGCACAAGTAAGCCTAACTATAAACGCCCCCAGCATTGAAGGCGCGAGGCTTCGGGGTAGGCAAGATAGCCTATACTTTATTGCGTTTGTCCCCATCGCATCAATTGGTTGGTCTTCTCTTTTTTACTATCTAAATCGGTTTCAGTGAGCATCTCTATTTCTGAATATAAGGCGAGGTATTACTGGAATAATATAATTCCATGTACAAATTCCCTTTGGGTTTAATGGTAGTTTCTAAACCACTAATTCATATACCCAATACTAAACGCATATACAGCTTATTTGATGCCCGCCCACCCTTTTCTCTACATGTATGTAAGAAACTTACCGTATCTATCGAAAATCTATAAGTCGATCCGTAGCACTTGCTTCTTCCTTTTTGGTTTGGTGAGGTGTATCCGAGGCACCCTTTTTGGGGCCCTGTTGTTACCGTTTACTTTTTATGCTAAAATAAATAAAAAAAATTATTAACATTTTAATTGGCATAGATATGTACATGTACGCCGACGATATCTTGAACATTTTCCCACAGACATGAGTCATAAATTGTACAAGATTAGCGGCCATTCATCAAACGGCCGGCATCTGTTAAACTTTCTTTACCACTCTTACCCGGCGTGCCTTCCATTGTTTAAGACATATGTGCAAAAAAAAAGTTTTTCCAGTCCACCCCTAGGATTAAATATATTTTGAAGGCGATCCCAAAAAAAATTTTTTTTAGTGAAACTAGGTAAATCTGCCAATTTCGAAGTATAAAGATAAAAACCTAGGGATGAATGTAATGAGTTCTTAAACACCAACAGAAAAATAAAGCTATTTGAAGGTAATCGTTCCATATCTCTGTTGCCGACGTTAAGTTGCGCACGTTTTTTACTACATAGTGAAAAAAACAAACTTTTTCCATACAATATTAAAATTTTGGCTGACTTTATCTGGAAAACACCCATACATAACAAACGAATGCAAGCTATTGAGAAAAGAAAAAGGAAATAATACATAGTATTGAACACACCATATTTTTATTACAAGGTAGAGAAATCTCACATCTCGCTGAAAATGATTGTAATTGCGATCTGGCTATCGGATCTTGTCAAACCGTTTTGTGTATTGTTGGTTATTATAAAACTTTTCAGAAGTCCTACACTTTCTTGAGTGACCATTATCATCTATCAGAAGGCCAGAGCTTGTTTCTGAATATAAATTTAAAAATAATTTTTTTGTTATTTTTTTCATCGTTGCTAATATTTTATTTTTATTTTTTTTATATATTTACATATTTTGAACCACCCTTACGATTATGGTACATTGCAATTTTTATTATCTCTGTTCCATATTCTTAATATAACCGTTCGTATTAATAACGATAAACGATACATTCCAGTAAACACCCAATTTAAGGGGTTTAATATTTATACTACAGTTAATTTGAATTATATTTATATTTTCGCCAGTTTAACACACACATACATATGTATATTCGAAAGACTAAAGTGACATTGAGGACAACATCAAAATGACGGAAAGAAACATGAAGATTTAATTAAAAGTTAAATGTTTCCACAATTTTCTGTTCGTTATGGCCATGGTCAGCAAGCATGTCTGATAATCAAATTAAAATGACACTTTTTTCATATAAACATACGTACAATATATGTCCAATGTGCAGCAGTAAATTTTATTAGTTTTGTGGCAATGTTAAAGTATTAAATGCAGGTAGGGTACTAGTCTTCCTCACTCCATTTTTGTGGTAGTTTGTTTATTTTTGTAGAATAAAAAATATAAGATTCAGGATTTTTGAAAGTTCATAGTTCATTTAGGACTAAACCCCAGTTGGGGGGTTCCCCATACAAGTATTTAAAAAAAATAAAATCATGAAAAAATCAGTGAAATAGCTATGTTTTTTTAAAGTTCTCAAGAGAAAAATTAACTCCAAAAAGAAAAAAAGATAATCATTTAGCTGTATTTTCATGTAAAGTGTCAAAAATGGTGATTTTTTTTTAATTTTTGTATGGGGAACCCCACAGGTTGGGTCGTAAGGGATGTGCCACTGGCATGGGTGGGTCGGCCCTATAAATATAGTGGGACCGATCATAGATTTTAACATGATTGGGGCACTCTAAATGGGTCAAGTTAGGATTTTTAAAACTTTGGCGCTCAAAGTCAAAAGTACCAAGTCGGAACATCAGAATTGGTTTTAGAGGTATGCTTCCTTGTTGTTGTTGTTGTTGTTGTTAACAATGCATTGCCCTGTCTAGAGTATATGATCATTCCGAAGATCTTCATCACGCTCTTCTAAGGGAAGTCCAAGGAAACGTACAGTTTCAACAGGGTTTGTCCAGAGTGACAGAGGGGTTAGAAGAGTAGGTTCAGATGAACAATTGAAGAGATGTAGAGTATCATGGGGGGTCCTACCACATACAGGGCATGTGTTTGAGATTGTATCATTCAGTCTGGATAAGTAGGAGTTTAACCTTACACTTTATCCAGACCTAAGCTGTGCCAAGGTGTCTCTTGTCTCCCTTGGTAAGGTGCGTTCTTCTTCAGCAATATCCGGTAGAGGACTGTTCAGAACGGGATTCACAGGTAGAGATCTGACAAAAGTGTCTACCGACTCGGTCTGGATGTCGGTTAGAGCCCGCTTATGATTCTGCAGATCAAACGGCAAGGTAATATGATGACGGATCTCATCATAATGCTTACGGAGATGTTTCCTTATGTCTCTCGGGGGCGGAGCTGTGTCAAAAAGATGACGGTTTGGATGTGCTGGCTTGAGGCAGTTCAGAAGGAATTGCCTGCTCAACATTTCCGCGTGCTCTTTTACATTGAGCAGTTTTGCCTCCTGATGGTGGTGAGACTCGGAAGACATGAGGAGACATCCCGTAGCAGTTCTGATGGCAGTATTTTGGCAGACTTGTAACTTCGTCCAGTTGGTGTTATGTACATTAGGTGACCATATGGGTGCAGCATAGTCAAAGACTGGTCTGCCAATGGCCTTATATGTAGTCAGCAACGTTTCTTTGTCTTTTCCCCAAGTACTGCCGGCAAGTGACTTGAGGATCTTGTTGCGACCACGTACCTTTGAGACCATTGCAGACACATGACCAGCAGATGAGAAAGTATTATCGAGTGTCACCCCTAATAACTTTGGGTGGCTGACAATTGGTAGCTTAGTGCCATCAACGAAAATGTCTAATTCATTTCTCACCTGGTGCGTCCATGTCGTGAAAAGCGTCGCCGTGGATTTAGTCGGAGATATCGTCAGATCTCGCTCAGTGAAAAACCGGGAAAGGTCGCAGAGGTAGGTATGCATACCAGTAACCCCTGGTATGCTTCCTTCGGCAAAGTATCTTATTTTGATCCCAAAAACACGATTTTCCATGTCACTTGGATGATTTTCAAATCGAACCGCCTTCTTACAGATAGTACCCCTGAAAACTTGAAGTCCTTTCCAAAAGAAAATGCTTCTCATGACACATGCCCCATAGGGTTCATTCATTGTCAATTAGTGGCAAAAATATGACGTCGAAACCGGAAAAACCGAAAAAATTTTCAAAAAATTCAATTTCTTGCGTGAAAAACATGTCATACCCTTTTAAAATGAACAAAACCCTATATATATTTCGAAAGTGTCAATAGTTCTCTACGCAAAACCGTTGATAATTTCAAAATCGGTTGAAAATTAGATTTTTAATGATTTTTTTTTCAACGAAAACTTACCATACTACAAAAGTTACCCATACGCCCTGGCATACGATGTCTTATGAAGGTGATAGTGACTTAGATACTAGTCTTCTACTAAAATACATTTTTATTTATTTTAAGAAGTACCATCTTTTTCAGGCACACAAAAAAATTATTGGTACGAAACCAAGACTTTTATGAGTCTGTTCCAATTTAAAATATAGAGTAACGTTTAACAGACATGTGTAGCTGATTTTTTAATATGTAAATGCGTAAAATTGTATACAAGACTTTTATATCGCACCAAGGCGAATAAATTTACAGGTGACTTTTTCCCACCATATGACTTCTTCTTCTTCCTTGAAAATCCAATCGTAGCTGTCAAATTTCTTATGTTGTTGCTTTGTCTGACATTTTTAGGCACAAGGAGTGTGTGCGTGCGTGTAGATCTGAATTCGCTCGAACACACCTGTAATGAATTCGCCTTGTATCGCACTTTCTGAAATATACACGTATTAGGGTGGTCCAGAAAAAATATGAGGAAAGTACAAATATTTTTATAAAATTTTTAAGTCTTGCAGAGAATACACACAGAAAAATTTTTATGCAAAATCAACACTTTTTTAACACTTTTTCAGGTTATTATTTTTCAACACTATCGACCATGTTATTTTAACATGAAGCTCATGTGGAATAGCTTCACTTCGTGTTAAATTAACACGACTTCCTCTTAAATCAACGTGAGCGAAAAACTTGACCTCGTGTTAAATTAACATGACTTCCTGATAAATTTACATGAATTCCTGTTAAATTAACATGACCGGAAAATTAACATTAATTCCTGTCAAAACAACACCATCTGTCTCATTATCTCATGCAAATTTAACAGGGTCTTTTTTTTATTCTGTGTGTAGGAAAATAAAATAAATTTTGTTTTCAAGAGATCTTCTTTAGAAACTCCTTTGGACTACTTCGATTTCAGAAGCTGACTTTAAAAAAAAAAGATTAATTTTTTTAAAATTTCGACTCGAGCTTTACCAAAAAAAATACTTTTAACATAGATCGAAATATTTTTTTGTACAAGCTTAATTAGTATATCGTCGGCTGAATGGAAGATCGCCCTATTTCAAAAAAGTTTTGAAAAACGCCCTATGTTAAAGTCTGCATTATCAACTCAAACCTCACCTGGAGATGTCGCTCCTTTTCTTTAGATTCTCTCCCTTTTCTTTATATCTTTCTTTCCCTTTTCTGTACATCCTCTCCCTTTCTTTATTTTCTCTCCCTTTCGTTAAATTTCCCCTTTTTTGGATTCCTTAAAAAGCGATCCCGTAATCTGGCGCCACCTTGGGCTAAGGGCTATTTAAGCCGCGTTTTTACCCCAAACTCTCTCTATTCTTTCTCAGCGACAATCCAGGTGAGTGTTCTATTTTTGCACCATTTGTATATATTATCAGTGAATTAAAAGTGAATACAGTCCATTAGCATAAATCAAGTGTTTTATGGTTATTTTTGTTGTTGGACAAGTGAGTAGGTGCAATTGGCAGTGAGTGTTTTAAGGACCGGCTCATCACGTTCCCCGTTTCCGGAATTCAAGAGAATTCCTGGCCCCTTAGATTTGTCCCCGCTCGAACATGGTCCTTCGAGCCGGATCCTTTAAAGCATAATTTTAATCATCTTAGTTTAATTGCCAAGGTTTATTTCCTCGTGCCAACTTGTCCACCAACAACATAAAACATATCTTGTGTCTACCACAACAATCCAGCCTGAATTCCACTTTTTTACCAACAATTGCCAAGTCGCACTGGAAGTGCCCCAATTTCACCACACTCCATTGTGAATGAGCATTGGAAGTAGAAGTAGGGTTTTGTTTTTTTGACAGCAGCATTGGCAACCAAACGCGAAGAAGACAAAAATTATAAAGTGATAAACTTTCGCGTATTTTAAGCCAGAGAAAGGCTCGTATTCCATCAAGAAATCCTCCTGCATGTACCCCAAATCCAGCCGTTTTACCGGGTGCAAGTACTAGATCGTGCCGCAGTAGCAGAAGCACCGAAAACTGGGCAGTTCCAACGGAATTCGTCAACACGAGGTAAGGTACACATATTCCGTTTGTGTGGGGTTTTTTTTCCTGCCTTCTCACAGCTTCCAGCTACAAGCGTAGTATACGACGCACCCCAAGACGAAGAGCTACCCAGGCCATCAGCACTCTACCGTAATTACCGACCACAAGTCACCTTTGGTGCCGGTGGAAGAGTGTGGCCAGGCCCCAAAGAATAATACCGGTGCGGAAAAGCTGTTAAGCGAACAGTTTCCCCCGGTGGTATGTGTAAATATATACGATCCCCCCCAAAAAAAAAAAAAAAGTGAAAAGAAAAACGCGATAGAATCCCTGATAAGCAGGGCAGTGCAACAACGAGCGGAAAGCGCCAACTGTGTCCATGTCCATGGTGAAACACATGCGTGATTGAGCGACAAAATCTAAGCGGCAACGCAGTGAACCAAGTCCAGAGAAGACGAAAGTGTTACATCAACAAGCCGAAAGAGCAACAACAACAACACGGCGAAAGTGTATCAATCCGATAAAGGAAAAGCTAAGTATCACCATACCCCCCAGAATAACTGGGAACTGTATTTCTAGTTAAAATATTGAAGCGTGTAGTGAACAAATTTTTGAGTGCAAGGTACCTGAAGGAAGTTTTTTAACCCCCTTTTCCTATCCTCTCCAGAACGGCCCCAGCGAACGGTCCAACGCAGAGGCTAACGGCGGATTATCGCATAAACACCAATCCGAACGGCCGCGGGCACGAAGCGGCCCAACGGAAGTAACGAAAGCGGCAAGGAATCAAATAAGGCCCCCTATCAAGTGGCCCAACGGAAGTAACGAAAGCGGCAAGGAATCAAATAAGGCCACCTATCAAGTGTCCCAACGGCAGCACAAGGAAGCAAAGAAGGCCCCCTATCAAGTGGCCCAACGGTAACAGCAAGGAAGCAAAGAAGGCCCCCATCAAGTGGCCCAACGAAAAGGTATCAAGCATTAGCAGTAACCAGAGTAAGTGATACCATTCTTTTATTATTGCCCAGCATACAGTACACAGCTTTTAGTAGTGTTAGTAGTGACGTGTACCTACCCATATACATACATTAAAACATTAGCACGATACACCCCATACCCCCCAACGTAGATATCTGTGAACCATAGTTGGCGTTCGCGGCCCCCTGAAGAGAACAACTCCGAGTCCCTAGTAGGCCACCTCCTTCTTCCAGAAATCTCGATTCGTCTCCTTCTCCTCCCCTCGGTTTTGAACTTTGTTGGTTTTTTCTCGCGTATCGGTTCATATAATTTGTGGAAGGGAAAACTTTAGGGCAAAATGGCCACCGCCGATGATTTTAAGCGGGCATGTGACGCGTTATTAGAATTTGAAACGCATTTCAATGAGTCCCCGGGTGCTACCCACACCATATTCTCCCTTGAGATCCAAAAGGAGGAACTTAAGGATCTGTGGGAGAAAGTTAAGGAAGTTTATGGCAATTACTTACCAAGTCTGTCTACTGACGGGGAAGAGACCTCACCTGCGCAAATGGCTAAAGTGGAGTACCGCAACTGCTACACAGCATACCTTACGTGCGCGGCATTGATGGGAGAGACCATACACAATCTTACCTTTCTGCGTCAGGCGTCATCAACTGGCAACTCCAGTCCCGACCATCAACCACCTTCAGGCGGCAACTCCGGCCTCCAGCAACCCGAAACAACTTTGCGGTCTTTTGTCAAGGTCCCGCCATGTGACACCGAAATTTTCTATGGGGACTATACAGCATGGCCATCCTTTCGGGATCTCTTCACGGCCATTTATATAAACAATGCGCGTTTAAGTGCTGTAGAGAAACTCTATCACTTAATCCAAAAAACTCGCGGTGAGGCAAGGGATATCGTGAAGAAACCCCCACTCACGAATGATGGATTTGCCATCGCTTGGCAAAACCTCTCGGATAGATTTGAGAATAAACGAATCATGGTCAACTCACAACTCAAAATCCTTTTTGATCTGCCTCGGGTGACAAGCGAAAAGGGTACGGAAATTAAAACTTTGCAGCGATCAGTAAATAATTGTGTCTCAGTGCTTCGAATGCATGGTATAGATACACACAATTGGGATGCAATTTTCGTGTATCTGGTGTCTAGCAAGTTGCCGGATGCGACTCTGGCCTTATGGGAACAAGGAATCACAAATAAGAGTGAAATCCCGAGGTGGGAGGATCTGGACAAATATTTGTCGAGCAGATTCCAAACCTTAGAAACAGTGTCAGACATTCAGGGTACACGAGGGGCAGTTAGTCGTACCTCCGCACCATCCTTCGAAAAAAGGAAAGTCTCTGCCCATCATGGCCAATCGGCACAACCGGGATGCAGGCTGTGTCCCAACGTGTCCCATGCGTTAAAATCGTGCCCCAAGTTCTTAGAAATGACAGTAGATGAAAGAGGCAGGATAGTGAGAAAGTACAATTTGTGCATAAATTGCCTAGCACATTCGCACATTGCTAGAAATTGTAAGAGTACTTTCAACTGCATGAGTTGCCACCAACGGCACCATTCGCTCCTTCATCGGTCCCCAACTGAAACCAGTCAAATGTCGGCATCTAGCCCCCGTAACGAGACTGTAGAGACTCGACAGTCACAGGTCCCGTCGACCTCAGGGAATGTGAACTCCCTATTCGCGAACAACTCGAAAAACATTATTCTAGGCACTGCCATGGTTTATGTTTACAACTTAGGAGTCAAGTACGAGGCCAGAGCTCTTCTCGACTCAGGGTCGGAAGCGACCTTCATCACCGAACGCTTACAGAAGCGAATCAATCTGCCAACCCTCGCTGCAAACACAAAAGTAAGTGGTATCAATGCGACGTCAGCTGCCAATGTGCGCAAGGTAGCCCAGTTTTTCCTAGGTTCACCTATCGACCCACAGATTAAGATCGAGGCAAGAGGCCTCATCCTTCCCCAACTAACGGGTAACCTTCCCCAGTTCTCCATTGATCAAGCTTATCTTGATCAGCTCCCCGTGATGCACCTGGCTGATTGTAATTTTTATAAGAGTAAGCAAGTCGACATGATCATAGGGGCCGATTTGTACCCCTCCGTTATAAAAGGGTGTGTAAAGAAGGGTGTCTTGGGTTCGCTTTTAGCTCAAGAAACAGTCTTTGGATGGATTTTGACCGGCCCAGCCCCAAGTCCAGTGGAAACCGTCCCACTGTCCTGCGTCTCTCTGTTCGCTGAAGCGTCGGGCGCCCAGTTAACGCGGTTTTGGGAACTGGAACAGGTTCCTAACAGAAAACGGCTCAGCCCCGAGGAAGTTTATTGTGAAGAACACTACGTAAAGACGACAACCAGGAATGACCAAGGACGTTACATGGTGGCACTACCATTTCGACAGGAATTTCCCGAGGACATCACCATTGGGTATTCACGAAGCAGTGCAGCGAATCAATTCATACGAAACGAATCAGCGATGACACGAAGACCGGAACTAAAGGATGAGTACCACCGGGTCTTGCGGGAATACATCACCCTCGGCCATATGACGCCTGTGGACCCGGCTGAGCGCAAGAAGTCACCGACCACCTATTATCTACCTCATCATGCGGTCATTAAACCAGATAGCACAACTACTAAGGTGCGTGTGGTTTTTAATGCATCGAGCCCATCGGCAAATGGAGTCAGTCTTAATGACGTGCTCTACCCTGGGCCAGTTCTTCAAGCTGACCTTATCGCCCTCCTATTGAAATGGCGTTTTTTTAAATACGTTTTTAACGCAGACATCGAGAAGATGTATAGGCAGATTTTATTACACCCTGACAATACCCAATTCCACAGGATCTTGTTTAGGGAATCTCAAAATGATGAAATAGTGGATTATGAACTCCGGACTGTTACCTTTGGTGTGAACTGCGCCCCATATCTAGCTATCCGGACGCTGCTCCAATTAGCGAACGACGTCAGCGATAAATTTCCCCTCGCCAGCAGGGTGCTGCAGCAGCACATGTACGTGGATGATGTTCTCGCAGGTGCCCATGACCAGGAAACCGCGGTGCGGACGCGCAACGAGCTCATCGATGCACTCCAGGGAGCGGGTTTCCCCCTGCGAAAATGGACTTCGAACTCGAAAGAAATTTTGTCTGCCCTGCCGAAGGAGCATCTGCTAAAGGAGGAGTTCCTTGAGATTGACGACCTAAGCGAGGCCAGAATGTTAGGTATCCGGTGGAATGCGGTTCGCGATAGTTTCCATTTCAATGTCCAAGATATTCCAAGAAAACATAGCTATACCAAGCGAGAAGTGTTGTCCTATGTTGCAAAATTATTCGACCCCGCAGGTTGGTTAGGCCCCATCGTAGTAGAAGCGAAAATATTGATGCAGGATATATGGTTAACAAATATCTGTTGGGATGATGTTCTCCCTCCCGGTCCTCATCGACGGTGGGAAAACTTTCTCCAAAATTATAGCCATATTTCCGAGATCAAGATCCCAAGGTGGATCCACTTCACACCCTGGAATAAAATCGAGTTTCATGGTTTTTGTGATGCATCGGAAAAGGCATATGCGGCAGCCCTGTATGTTAGAGTGCTTGGACGTACCTCAGAGAAGGCTCCCCACGTGAACCTACTCGTGGGAAAGACTAAGGTGGCCCCAGTTAAAACCGTGTCTTTGCCACGATTAGAGTTATGCGGAGCACTGCTGTTAGCTGAACTTATTAATGCTTTAATTCCACAGTTCGATGTCGTCAAGCCAGTCATTTATAAATGGACGGATTCCACCATCGTACTATCTTGGTTGAAGAAACCACCTTGCTGCTGGACCACCTTTGTTGCGAATAGGGTCGCAAAAATTGATGAACTTGTCGGAGTGGAAGATTGGAATCATGTGGATTCTGGCGACAATCCAGCAGACCTCGGCAGCCGTGGTGTGTCGCCGCAAGAGCTGGCAGAAAGTACGCTCTGGTGGCATGGGCCAAACTGGCTGCAGTCATCCCCCTCGGACTGGCCACAACAGATAGATGACCAGCTGATGGAGACGGACGTTGAGCAAAGACTCACTCGAGCGCATACTACGAGCACTCCCGAATCAACGGATATCTTGGAGCGTTTCTCCAATTTTTCCAAAGCCCTTAGGGTGATTGGACGGATCTTCCAATTTTATTACAAGACGCATCCGGTGCACAAATTGTCCCCGAGCGGAGACACCTCAGAGGTGACCGCTGAAGAAATAAAGATGGTGAAAAAGCGCCTAATCGTTCTAGCACAGAAACGATGGTACTACGAAGAGTACGAGACCCTGACATCATCCAATCCAGTCAGCTCAAAAAGTTCCATCCGCGCCCTTAACCCATTCATCGATCGCGACGGAATAATTCGAGTAGGTGGGAGATTGGCCCTGTCCGCACTACCATATAGTGAACGCTACCCAGTCATTCTTCCCTACGGTTGCCATCTTTCACGGCTTCTGGTCGAATTCTCCCATTTGATCTCCTTACACGGGGGAAACCAACTTGTGTTGAGACTCTTGCGCGCAGAATACTGGATAGTCAGAGTCAAAAATTTAGTAAAGAGTATGATTAACAAGTGTAAGGTTTGTCTTATTTATAGAAAAAGAACCCACGAACAATTGATGGCAGCTCTCCCGCCGGAACGAACAGAGGTAGGCCGCCCATTTACCAATACCGGAGTGGATTTCACAGGTCCATTCGAGATCAAAAATTATACAGGAAGGGCCTGCTTGATAACAAAGGGATACGTCTGCGTTTTTGTTTGCTTTGCGACCAAAGCAATACACCTGGAAGCAACGAGCGATTTATCGACCTCAACTTTCTTGGCAGCATTTTCTCGTTTTGTATCACGGCGGGGGTGTCCTCGCAATTTGTATTCGGACAACGGAACTAACTTCGTAGGTGCAGATAGAGCATTACGGCAAGATTTCCGACATTTCGTTGCCGAAGCAGCCCGAACTACGACTTCATCATATGCCCATCAGGAAATCACATGGCATTTCATACCACCTGGAGCACCCCATATGGGTGGGCTATGGGAAGCAGGGGTAAAAAGCTTTAAGGCTCATTTTCGGAAGATTTCCAACCAAATGCGATTCACAATGGAAGAGCTATCAACGCTATTAGCGAAAATAGAGGCATGTCTGAACTCGAGACCAATTAGTCCGCTGTCAGACGACCCCAACAGCATCGAACCTCTAACTCCTGGACACTTTTTGATTGGCGGCCCAATTCTAATGATCGCAGAACCGGAAATTCATGAAGCTCCAATATCGATCGTCAACCGATGGCAGAAAATCAAAGCAATTCATCAAGGGTTCTGCCAGCGATGGAAGGGAGAATACCTCAAAGAGCTGCACAAGAGGATCAAGTGGCAATACCCCCAGCGAGATCTAGAAGTCGACGACTTAGTGGTTATCAAAGAGGATAACTTACCTCCTAACGAATGGCGACTTGGCAGAGTTGTTAAGTGTTTTTCAGGCCGAGATAATCGTGTCCGGGTCGTTGAAATACGCACCTCCCGTGGTGTGATTACCCGACCTGTAGTTAAACTTGTTCTATTGCCTGTAGGGACCCCTAACTAACGACCTTTCTCTTTCCAGCCTTACTATTTCTATTTACAGACAACTCACTAACAAAAAAAAAAAAAATGGGTCGCGCCGCTAATGTAACACAATATCGATGCCCCGTATGCCATCACAATCACCGACTTCTCTTCTGTCGAAAAATGCGTCGAATGGAGCCCGAGGAAAGACTACGCGCTGTCCTCCTCTGCCGTCACTGTGCCAACTGCCTGTCGCCGCGTCACCTAGCCCGTAATTGTCCATCCACCGGCCGTTGTGATCGATGCCAGGAACGACACCACAGTCTCCTGCACTTAGGGGAACCCCCCCGAAGTGAGGAAGACGTGCCTCCGAGTCTTGACACGGCAGACGATCGGTCAACTAGACGACCACGGCCATACCGGGCTCGCGAATTATCGGAGTCAAGTGATGAGGTACTGGAAATCGACGCAAGTGAAGACGACCTCCAACCCGTAACTGCACTCGTGCCATCCAACGTTGAACCGCTGATACTCAGACCACCTCTGTCGGGTATACGGTCGGTAGTTCACCAAACATCACGCCAAGGACGACCACCCTCACGGCGCCGACCAAGACGATCTTCACAACAGAGTCTCCGCCGCGGGATAAGAGACGCGCGTGAGCGAATTCAACGGCCTTCCCGAGATGCTCATAGCTTTTCTGTCATTATGCCCACGGTGGTGGCAAGGGTAATGGTAGGAAATCAAGTCCAAATGGTGCGCGCAATGATCGATCCCGGGCAACCCATGTCAGCCATATCGAGAAATCTAGCACAGCGACTTCGCCTACTTCCACGACGGGAGTACTGCGACCTGACCTTGAAGGGTCTGAAAGAGCGGGTAGCAATACGGGCAAGGGTACTACCGAGTCTGTTGAAGCATCTACCCGAGCGTACCATCGATGCACGGGTCGGTGACGAGTTTGACAACCTGCGTCTGGCAGACCCCTCATTTTACCGCTCAAGTCCGGTCTCTTTGGTTTTGGGAGCTGATACGTACGGAGCTGTTCTACGTCAGGGGCTCATGCCGTCGACCCCGACAAGACCAGCTGCCCAGAACACGATCTTCGGATGGGTAATAGTAGGAGGTACACCATACTGAATAAGACGAGCGACGAGCGCACATACATATCTGAAGTTTGAATTTTCTTTAGCAATAAGATGAGATATCTAGTTTAAGATAATGTTTTGAATTGTACATATTATATTAGGGAGTAGATATATTAATATTGCAGTGATGCTGCAAGGCGGGCGGCATGTTAAAGTCTGCATTATCAACTCAAACCTCACCTGGAGATGTCGCTCCTTTTCTTTAGATTCTCTCCCTTTTCTTTATATCTTTCTTTCCCTTTTCTGTACATCCTCTCCCTTTCTTTATTTTCTCTCCCTTTCGTTAAATTTCCCCTTTTTTGGATTCCTTAAAAAGCGATCCCGTAATCTGGCGCCACCTTGGGCTAAGGGCTATTTAAGCCGCGTTTTTACCCCAAACTCTCTCTATTCTTTCTCAGCGACAATCCAGGTGAGTGTTCTATTTTTGCACCATTTGTATATATTATCAGTGAATTAAAAGTGAATACAGTCCATTAGCATAAATCAAGTGTTTTATGGTTATTTTTGTTGTTGGACAAGTGAGTAGGTGCAATTGGCAGTGAGTGTTTTAAGGACCGGCTCATCACGTTCCCCGTTTCCGGAATTCAAGAGAATTCCTGGCCCCTTAGATTTGTCCCCGCTCGAACACCCTATTTCATAATTTTTTTCAACAACGCCCTATTTCAGAATTTGTTTGAAGAACGCCCTATTTCAAACTTTTTTTCAAAAACGCCCTATTTCAGAATTTGTTTGAAGAACGCCCTATTTCAGAATTTGGTTCAAAAACGCCCTATCTCAGAATTCGTTTGAAGAACGCCCTATCTCAGAATTTTTTTCAAAAACGCCCTATTTCAGAAGCCCATTTAGAAAAGGTATAACTCAAAATATTTACTATTTTAAATGTCTTTGGATGAGTTTATTAATTTATTAAATCATTGAATTATAAAATTCATGATAAGCTTCAGGAATTACTAGTTTTGTACACATTTCCTGCAAATCCTTCTTTTTATCGGCATCCAACTCCAGCCGACTATTATATAGTTGAGTGAGAGGATATTGTTTTAATACTGATTTTTTTGTGGGAATTAATATAGGTATTGCTTCTTCACCATACTCGTATTTTATAAAGGCTTTATTTTCTGCGGGAAGCACTGCGATTTCCCTCAAATTCATGATTTTTATTGATTTCCAGTTTTCTTCGGTTGCCAAAGGGCGAAAATCAAAAATTTCATTTTGTTGAACTTCGTGGACAATATACTTTGGTTCATTTTTTTTGGCGTTTTGCATGACCTCAACCCATTGCTGCTGCGTAAATATATTCTGATTTTGGATTGAATTTTCTATGCATGCATGTATAGAATCCCCTTCATTATAGGTGTGGCCCTTTTCCAGGTATCTACAATACAAGCAAAATGTTCAAATGCAATAACCCTGCAAAAATTGTTGGATCATGTCTTCCGCTTTTGACGTTTTGGAGTATTTTAAGAACCACCAACTCCAACTCTCCCTTTTTTGAGTACTATGGACTATCCAGTTGGGAGTGTTTTGGGAGTATCTACTCTTTCGCGTGGCTATGTCCTTTTAGAGGGCCATCTACTCCTGCTCTCGCTGTATTTCTGAGTATTCCATGGAATACCTACGAGAGAATAGAAACTTCCAAAATACTCCATTATGCAGAAAATGGAACACAAGACTGCAGGGAAGTTATGCTTAAATGAAGTGTGGATTCTTTTTTAGTTGCGATTATCGATAAAAAACGATCTAATGGTTCTTGCTATCGAACCGAGCCTCAGTTTAAAAAAAAAAAACAAAAACAATGGACTCACATTTCAGAAAGGCCAAATCTTAATACTCACGAATTGGTAACTACATTGGCCATTTCAATTCGTTATTAATGCTTTTATCACAATTCGCAACCACAAAAAGGTTACTCATCTAATTTTACCTGTGCGTAATTTTTACTTTAAGTTTGTCGGAAATTTGATTGTACATGGAGAAAAGCATCTTGTTTCGGTTTTGCGCGCCACAGTTGTCACTGTAGAATCTAAATTCTCTGACTCCCGACTCTGACATTTTTTTAATAAAAAGGAGCAAACAGCTGCAAATTTCGTTAGCTCCTTTTCCACCAACCGTTTCGTTCCATACATAAGACCAACCTTGATGTTTGTTCATCTCATATATAGTAAAATTATATACATTCAGTTTCCGCTTATAATAGCTAATTGAAACATTAGATCTTGGCGTTGTCAAAGTTTGCTGCATATCAAAGCAAGCTGTGCAAATGCTTAAGTCTTGTTTTGCTTTCTCTTTGTCGCTTGCCATCAGCTCTCTAGCCTTTGCTTTGTTTAAAAAGTGTATTTCGTGATTTTTAGCACAGGCGACTTTATCTATTTCTGACATATGGTCATACGCTGCGCACGCGTCGCAGAGATCTTTTTTCGGTTTGTGAAAACCGATATTGTACTCAGTATTAAAAATTAGCCTATACATATGTTCAGAAGCCGCCTCTTTTTCTTCTTGTATCATCAATGCTTTATATATTTCGTACATTTTTTGTAAAGATAGATTTTCACTTAAGTAGCGTTTTTTGCTACTCTGACGGCAATAGTGTGAATATATTGTTGGAAAAGACTCTATGTGCTCTCTGACACTGCGCCTTATTGGGGATGGTACACGCCCAGGTCTATTAGGGTGTTTTCCTCGCTGGTCACATTCAATGGCACCTTCATTTGAGGTCTGAATTTTTTTCGCTATAGTTTTGATCCAGGAGTTGCTAATTCCTACATTATAAGGGAATGAATAAAATGGTTGCTTTAGCTTTTTAAGTAAAATATGAAAGATATTGAAGCATAATCACAGTCGAAATAAAATTTAATTTAAGTTAGTTGACAGTTAGCACACATAAAATCATGTCAAAATGCTTTAACTAAATCAAATTCACATTTTGTTTCGACTATGATTATGCTTATATTATATTTTATTTTAATTTATTTTATTTTATTTTATTTTATTTTATTTTATTTTAATTTATTTTATTTTATATATATCACTTACCGAACGTATTTAAAAACATTTTTTTGCAAACGTTGATTGTTTTTCCACCTACGGCCAGCGAGTACTTGTTGGACACCATCTTTCTATTAGAGGAATTTTTAGTTTTGGGCTCGATGTAACGAGCAATGTAGTCCCATTGGCGACTGTGATCGCCAATGGCCCAAAACTCGTTAAAAATTGCAATTCGCTGTTCTTCGGTAATTTTTTGGAAGCACGAAAATCTGCATACGCCACAGCCTAAACGCATTTTTCGTTCGAAAATTGGAGCTTCTGTTTTGCTCACCCCTGGTGCGCCAAGGGAATTGGCCTTTTTTGCTTTTTCGTGCTTCCATTCAGTTGGATTCCGCTGTCTCTTTCGGCTTAATGTCTTGCCAGAAAGCTTAGTCCTCTTTTTTGGAAACTCTATGAATTGTGAACTATCTTCTTCACTTAATGCCCTGCGTTCGCTAGAATGTGATATATCTAGCAATAAGTAATCTAAATATGATTTTAGATATAAATTAATTTTTGCAGTAATTTAATTTTTAGTTATTTTTTACCGTCATCATAGCTAGGTCCGTTTTCTTCCTTATTCGCAGCCTGGATATTAGGTGCATAATCTAAATCTTTTAAAAAAAATTCTGGAATAAGAAAATTATAGTTACTTTATTTTTCCCATTTATATTTATTAAAATATGTTTTACCTTCCATTTTATTCTAGTTTTTCAAATATCATACCACAAGACATCTGACAATCTGATATAAATGATATTAAAATTAAAGTTTTCTAGACACAAAACCCAACTTATTAAGGCTGTTCAGGAAAAATTAGTGTCAAAGTACTTATATTTTTGAAGTTTATTGTCTAAATTTGCTACGAATGCTACGTTGCTATACCATTTGTAAAAAGATCCTGAACAGCCTCATTGTCTCCATCCGAGAACGTTGTTAAAAGATTAAAAAGTTCACATGATCTCCACTTTGTAGTAGATTTAGGTCGATAAATCTAAAAACCGAAGTACATTATACTTCTATGCAAGTAAAAAGTAATTTCTAAAATGCATATTTACAATCCTTCATAGACTTTTAAATTATAAAAACTTTATTCGAGTTAAAGGTTTTCTAAAAGCACATTTGAAATAGGGCGTTCTTTGAACGAATTCTGAGATAGGGCGTTTTTGAAACAAATTCTGAAATAGGGCATTCTTCAAACAAATTCTTAAATAGGGCGTTTTTGGAAAAAAAATTGAAATAGGGCGTTTTTGAATCAAATTCTGAGATGGGGCGTTGTTGAAAAAAAATCTGAAATAGGGCGTTTTTGAAACAAATTCTGAAATAGGGCGTTCTTCAAAACTTTTTTGAAATAGGGCGATCTTCCATTCAGCCGACGATATATGGATACATTTCTACACCAACAGATAAAAAAATGTGATTGTTGTGTCATTAATTACTTGAAATTTTTTTTTATATTTAAGTTTTCTCGCACTTCACTCCGACACCGATGCAAGCATAAATAAATAAATAAATATGTATGGATAATAAATATTTTTATTTCTGCAATGCAATTAAAACCCAAGCCAATGCTGCAAACTGATAAAAACAATCATTTTTACACTTTAACTTAATTAAAATGAATTTTATGAAAGCATTAATTGACAATCAACAGGAAATATGCTTAATTTCACGGTAACTAAAGTATTTTGCAATTGCAAAAGGGTCGATAATGATAGCCTGTAGCGTTTGTTACTCATACACGTACATAGTTTAAAAACACTTTCATTGACTCAATCCTCAAAGATAGGAAAAGAAAGTTGTTTGGATAAAAAGCTTGATCAAAAATGGTACGTTTATAATGATAGCCTAAGTGCAGCAGTCGATAAGGAGAGGGCTCAATATACATATAAATCTACTAGTTTTTTACCTTCAGAAAACTACTTAATCGCCAACCAATTCTGTGATGACTCAGCAAAGGTCTACACTGAACCAAAAAAGTTCATGTTTCCAAAGAAAAAGTACATGGATTTTAAGAATTGTTCACTAAAACCTCTTCAAACAGCTTTTTCATAGAAATTTAAAAATATCATTTCGACTTTGCTTCATCTGTGCTAGCATATATTTTGATAACGGCTGGACATAATAAAATTAAATTCTTAGGTAGGGGGCTTCAAATGAAAGGTATTTATAAGTGTTTTAAAATGGTGTAGTTTTCAGTCCAATATGAGACCCCGTGCGATTAGTGCGATATGAGTATCAAATTAAAGGTGGTGACAAGTGATTTAAGGGGTGTAAAAGTAGGTCGCCTCCCCGTTGGTGCACCCTGGGTAACGCTAAATTATCTACATGGCCTATACGGCTAGTTTCTCGTATTGCCGATTCTACGAGAACGGTACCAGTACTTATGCTGTATCCATCGTGCCGAAACGACCCGGGCCGTTTTTTTATATCGACCCGGCCAAGAGCAATACCCTCGGGGTGACCCTGTCTGACATTTAGGCAGGGCTACACCTCGCTACAACAACAACAACAACAATTGATTTAACATATTTCACTATTTTTCCCATATGTCTTATATGGGTTTCTAGATATTGATCAACGTGGACCAGGAGTGGAGCTAGAAGGTTTTTGTGAAATATGGGTCTAAAACGAAAGGTGTTGATGAGAGTTTCAAAGGGGAGTCATTTTAAGACATTTTTGGAGTGGGATTTAGAAAGGGATAGGGATATGGATGACAATTAGGAAAACAATATGAAAATAGAAAAGGATATGAAAAGGATGAAGGTGAGGTGGATGGAAAAAGGTTGTGGAGCTGAAATGAGGAGGGTGAGTCACATTTTATAAATGAAAAAAAGTTAAAGTTTGGGCAGGACAACGTCTGCCGGGTCTGCTAGTTTTCAAATAATTTTCTTAGAATCTATGAATTATTTCTTCTATTCAAAGTAATATCAGCTATGAAATTTTTTTCTTAAAAAATATGTATGTTTTTAGTTTAGTGTAACAGCAATGGGGAACCCCTTATACACTTATCCAGGCGCCCTATCTGTTCTGCCGCTCAAACCAGGACGTTGTCTGGAAAAACTTTTTCTAAAATATGGTTGAAAATTCTTATCCCTCCTTACATTCCTTTGATTTTCCGATTGAAATTCATATATTCCATTAAAATGCACCAGTCATCTTTTAGTGAAAAATGCAAATCTCTTGGTAAATTCAATTATGTATTTATGCATTCTGCTCTTAATTTTCACTTTAATGCACTCCTTATTGTGGAAACAAAGAAATTTTGAAGGCATGCGTTTTGGTCTAAATACTTACACATGTAAATACATATAAAATATATACATAAATACCCTGCAAAAAATGCGATTGATCTAGGATTAATACGGGATAAGTCACAAAGACATAATCGAGTAATGCCACTTTTTATATGTTTATATGTGTTGTAGTGTTTCCATCTGTTTGACCATGTTCTATGAAGTAACTAATTGATCTCTTTTATACCTGAGCGGATAGTTTCGACAGACTCCCTCTGATACTGCCGAACACTTTGAACACCTAAGTAGAAGTGTGATACACAAATTAAAATAGACCTATCCCAAGTGTGCCCGCAGCGAACTAGTTGGAATCGATTCAAAGGCTTGAATTAAAACGCCATCTACCTACTTATTTTTCAATTTACAAGGAAAACTTTTGAAATGTTTAATTAAAAAGATGCTAAGTAAAAATAGAGAAATTGTTTTTTCAATTAAAAGAAAAAAATTTCCTTCCTAGAAAATTTTCTACAAAACAGTTTTCAAATTGATAACATTTTTTGGTCACTTTGCAAACACACTTTATGAACATACATAAATAATGGATAAAGAAAATGGAAGCAACAATTCTAGAGAAAGCAAATAAAGTCAAACAAACAATTTAATTGGCGATTAAAAATAAATGAATGAACAAACGAAGAAATAAGATCAAGCAATATGACAAAGCTACAGGAAAATTGCCGTTGCACACACGTACATACATACTTTCATACATAAAGAGAAGAGAAGAAAAGTATTATGAGGAATATTTTTAAAGAGAAACTGAAAAGTGTATTTGTGCCTTTTTCTTTACACGCCTTTCGTATTTAAAAGCGATTCAACTTTTGACTGTGCCTAAAAGTATGCGCAACAAAATAAAATTTATTATTAAATTGAAACTAATATAACGGGTGTCTCGGCATTCAACTACATACCCCGTAAAAAAGTAATTAAAAAAAATTAAAAAAATAAAAATATTTTAGTTGTTACTATTGGCCATAATAATATGAACTTTAAAAATTTTGTGGACTTTTGACCAGTCTAATAGTTCTTTCAAATTATTGTTTTGCAATTAACTAACTAACTGATAGCGGCGATATGCCAACAGGCTATCATTACAGCCTCTAACGAGATTTTTTTGCCAAGCTACTCATCCAACTTTTGTTGTGCTGTTTTTGAATTTTTTTCTACAATTTTGAAAGACCTAAAGTTTTTTACCGACTCCGAACGGCACCTGGAAAGCAGATGCATTTTTGCTGAGAAACCGAGAAGCCGTTTATAAAACTTGTTTCTATATAATTTTTGGCGTTACTTTTACCGGCTTGGTGAAGTAGGCCGAGCACACTACCGCTACACCATGGCGACCGCCAACTGGTCAAAAGTCCACAAAATTTGTCAGGTTTAAAAGAAAAATAAAACAAAATAAATTAAAATAAAATAAAGTAAAAATAAAACAATAAAATAAAATAAAACAAAATGAAATGAAGCTTAAAACACGCATAATAGTCTTACAAAACGATCGGAAGAATACATGAAATGAAATAAAATAAGATCACAATCAAACAAATAAAAAAAAATAAAAATAAAATTAAATTAAATTATATTAAATTAAACTAAATAAAATTAAATAAAAAATAAAATGAAAATAAAGAAAATAAAATAAGATAAAATAAAATAAAATAAAATAAAATAAAATAAAATAAAATAAAATAAAATAAAATAAAATAAAATAAAATAAAATAAAATAAAATAAAATAAAATAAAATAAAATAAAATAAAATAAAATAAAATAAAATAAAATAAAATAAAATAAAATAAAATAAAATAAAATAAAATAAAATAAAATAAAATAAAATTAAACAAAATAAAATAAAATAAAATAAAATAAAATAAAATTAAATAAAATTAAATAAAATTAAATAAAATTAAATAAAATTAAATAAAATTAAATAAAATTAAATTAAATTAAATAAAATAAAATAAAATAAAATAAAATAAAATAAAATAAAATAAAATAAAATAAAATAAAATAAAATAAAATAAAATAAAATAAAATAAAATAAAATAAAGTAAAATAAAATTAAATAAAATAAAATAAAATAAAATAAAGTAAAATAAAATAAAATAAAATAAAATAAAATAAGATCATAATCAAATAATTTAAAAAATAAAATTATATTAAATTAAACTAAATTAAACTTAGTTAAATTAAATAAAAAACAACAATAACAAGTCGTAATGTTATCGTATGAACTTGTAAAAATTCTCAAATTTTCTAAACATACAGACCAGTAAAAACTTGTAACATATTAAATAAAAACTTCGCTTTGGCAGCTTCTTCCGTCATATTATATAAAAATTCTTTATTTTGACACAAAACGCCACTAATCGGAGGTTCCAACAACCACCCCACCGCCAGACACCTCACTGTGCGACGATTTGACCCTCGATTTAAATTTTAAAGGTACATATTTTTAGGCGCACTTTAGGGTAGACCTTGTGAACGAACACCTGTCAGTTTTGTCAGTTAAAAACTTGAAATTATGAAGTATTCGTCTAAAAATCCATACCGAATAGTAAATTGAGGCGACAATGAGCAAAATCGGTTACGCTGAATGTTGCGCATGAATGAAAACGCTTCAATCAAAAAAGTAATCCCACTAACATACGTGGCTCTCAGCAAAGACAAATTGAAGCCCTCACAATGATTGATATATCTATTAGACTGTCATAGAGTTTCTTTTTGCGGACTTCCATCAAAAAACCAAGAAGGGCTCAAAAACAGACCATTTTTGTTGTACTTGTTTTGCTGCTATACAGTCGACCGTTCGCATTTGTTTCACATTCTTGTTTTTTTTTTTGCTGTCATTTTCAAAACCTATAAATATCTATAGAAAACACTAATGTGTAAAAAATGTGTGTGAAAACGCGACGAAAATACACACAAAAAGCGATGTGCTAAAATTACTTTTGTTTTTGTTTTTTTTTTTTCTTCTCATTTCTTTTCTTTTTGTGTTACGGTTTGAATGAATTTCGTTTCGCACACGGTACATTTTGTCCAAGTTGAAGAATTTGCGTGGTGGTAAAAAAGTGAGCAACACTCTATTTAAATTTTCTATTTTCTAAATTTTCTATTTTTTTAATATTTTCTATTTAAGTTTTGTTCCCACTTACACACTTTCATATTCCTCTATATAATAATGTAGGTGTGAATATTAAAAGTTTTTTTACTTACCACATAAAAATAAAAATTTATAACAGACATACTAATTAAGAGGCTAGTGAAAGGAAGTGTTTGAAAATGGTCCACAGAGAATTATTTTATTAATTCTCTTTTCTTTTATCTTTTTTTTCTACATTTTCTGCTAACGGTGGGCGTATTTCACAAATGTAGCAAAACACATTTACATAATCATTATATTTAGAATACGTTCTATAATTTGCCTTGTTTTGCTCCAAATATGAAAATTATTTTCATACGAAAACGTAGTATAAATTGTCGAGCTTACTTTGGGTTGTCAGCTAAGTGACCCGTATTTGCCTTCAATCGGTTACTTTCACTCACGTCGCAACGCATTAAATGCGTTTTCAACTCGTTTTGGGTTAAGAATTGTTATCACTTTGGTAATTGTGTCGCTTCAGTTGAGCAATTTAATTTTAAAAAATTCACTCCAAAGGCACAACATTTACGTTAGTAAATATACCGTCACTTATGTTGAACAGCGCACACATTAAGGGCCCGGGAACTAAAGAATTTAAAATTTTTTGTTCGGTTTATTTTCCTGCGAATTTTTGCGTTACGACGATCACCAAAGTGCGAACTCTTTGTCGCGCAGCCAAACACGGCCGCTCGAACACTAGAAATGAAAAAATTTCACAAATAGAGAACACCTCCTCTTCAAAGTGTGGACAGTCTCACGTATGTTTGTTTGTTTGTAGAACTAAACCGCCTAAATCATACACCTTAGAATAAAAGTCCGTATGTTTATACAAGTGTGTATGCATATATGAAATTCGGACGGTCTAACAGTACAGCATCAATTTATGGCCAAGTCCACGAAACCTTCTACTTTTCAGAAAATTCAATCTCTGGGAGTATACATATATCGTCAAAACTAAACATTTTAGTGACTGTAACAATAAATGTAACCCAAGCCATACCCATTACCGTAATATTAAGCCTTAGGGCCCAATTATTTTTTACCTATACTTAACTTAACTTAAGCCAAAGGGTGCCTATATTTTCTTACGTAATTTTAATTTTTGAATAACAATTTATACAGGTTTCTCATATACCAGGTCGGCCTTAAGTTAAGTTAAGTATACGTAAAGACTAACTGGGCGCTTACCGTAACCGTGCGTAGCACTTTAAACGAACCTGGAACTGCGTCTGTCATAACTGTAAGATCTAAGGATGCACTCTTTAATTCCGAGGTTGCCATGGTTATGTTTGCGGTTAGAGTTAAATTAAAGTTTCGATTACGGCCTTGGTTATGGTTACGGTTTTACGTTTACGGTCACAGTTAAATTTACCATAATTTACCATTTCCAATAAAGATTATTTGTCACACAAGAGACTATAGCAACTTAACGAACAGCTGAGATCAAAGGCGAATGTAATGTCGCGCAATTTTTCGGGCTAAAATTCATAAGGGAAATAAATTATAAAAGTGGCTCTTTTGATGTTTTCTTTTTTAATATTTAAAAAAAACCCAGTGGGAAAAGGTAATGTTTGGTAATGTATAAAATAATGTATATCTCCTATAAAATTTTTTATGAATAATGGAATTCATGCATTACTTTTTCTACAGCAATGTCATAGGAAAAGTAATGTTTTTGAAAAATAATACCTTACGAAATACATTACATGGGAAGATTTTTCAAATATTTTTTCATGCGCTACTTTGCTCATGCTTCTTTTCATGGATGAAAAAGGTAATGCATTACCTACTTTCCCACTGGGAATGTATACAAAATCATGAATGAGAGAGTTGAGCACCGATTGACTCGTAAGAAATTGTGTGCAACTGATTTGTATATTTGTATATTCGGTACTATCTCGGTAACCGCTTGACCGGTTTGGATAAAATTTGGCATATAGATGGTATGATTGATTCTAAGGCTACCCACTTCGGGGTTGCCACTTGGGCGGTTTACGGGGTTGCAGTTTTTTAATTATGCAGCAAGATATTCCAATATGGATATCAAATGAAAGGTATTTTCAGCGACATGCCAACTAAAATATTTTAAAACAGGGTTTACACCTAGGGTTGCCACCTTACCGTAGTATATTTCTATATTTGTTTATCCGGTACTATCTCGGAAACCGCTTGGCCGATTTGGATGAAATTTGGCATATGTTATGTACGATTGATTCGAAGACTTAGGGATTGCCACTTGGGGCGTTTTATAGGGTTGCCACCTATCTCAATTCTTTTAAATTATGGCGCAAAATATGCCAATATGGGTATCAAATGAAAGGTATTTTCAGCGGCATACCAACTAAAGTATTTTCAAGTAGGCTTGCAAACTAGGGTTGCTACCTTACCGCAGTATATTTGTATATCCGGTAATATCTCGAGAACCGATTTAGAGGAAATTTGGCATAGAGGTAGTATGCTTGACTTTAAGACTATCCACTTGGGTGTTAGAACTTGGGGGGCTTTACAGGGTTGCCACCTATTTTGTATTTGTATTTTTTGGGTCTTTTTGGATCATATTTGGATTATTTTATGATCATGCCGGCATCATTTATGGGTAATTTTGGGATAATTTTTGGGCTATTTTGGGATAGTTTTGGGGTTATTTTTAGATCATTTTTGTTTCATCTTGGGGTCCTTTTGGTGCCATTTTGGGACAGTTTAAGGGGCCCCCCCTCTATTGGCTCTCAACGACTGAATTTTTTCATTAAAGCTGTCAAAAGTCACAACCTTCGGAGCATCCAAAAGTTCAAAGTATAGTTTAAAACATGGCATTGAGATAGTGAAACCAACAAATGTCGGAATTTCTCTTCCAATATGATTTTTTTTTATTATGAAGGTCCTCGTCTTACATTTTTTCCTTGGTGCCAGTGAAAATATATATCGTCTTACCAATTATCCGGAAAAATTACTTGTCCTCGAGTTTTTGTAGGAAATTTAATTTTAACATAATATTTTCGACTTAGGCTAGAAAATATGTATTAAGAAAATTAAATTTTTGCTTATGCAATAAATTTGTCCAAATCCGAAAGAACCCTTTTTTATATTTTAATTACCCTAATGTCAATCCAAAGTGTATACCGGTAGTTATGTCGGTACTCCAACGAAATTAACGAATAAATCAAATCAACGCCAAATCTCACTTTCGGCTGCCAACTACTTGTAAATTTGAAGGTTTTAAATAAAACGGTTGATTAACTTTATCAAGCACTATCAGTGATTTTAAGGGCCGCTTGCTTAAAAGCCGATAACGCCTAACCGGAGTTTAGCTGTCAAGTTCATCACCGATTAGGCGTTATCGGATTTTATGCAAGCGGCCCTAAGCAAGATAATAAGCTGCTTGTACTCAAACATACATCCATACTTATACTTTTGCATAAGAAATACCTGCCGTCTAACTAATTTCCCAACCATAATATATTTAACTGTACTTAGAGATCCTTTAGCCATCACCGGATATCCGTTTATAATTGGTAAACATTAACCCACTCATACATCGCAATACACCTTTATGCTGACAGGTAATTACCGGTACATTAGTATGTAGATCTTAGTTCGTTTGTTTGTTTGGGTAACGGTTGGGATTGTGTGGGGTTTGCTGTAATAGTGGTAGTTATGACTACAGCCTCGCTTTACAACGGAAACGATTTGTTAACTTTGCACCAGTATTTCACTCAGGCAAACATTCGAAGCGTCTACATTAGACTGTCCCAAAAATGTATGGAAGAAATGAAGGCTCAAAATTTGATATACATACCCTCTTATAGCCTAAATAATATGTATGTGTGCGAAGTTATATTGTTCTAGGATAACGGCAGCTTACACTAAGTTCGCAAAAAGTCCATTAAGCTTCGAAGATTAGTCTAGTCTACATATATCGTCGATGATTCTGCAAAACGATATAATAATCATTTTGAAAACGGCGTATGTGATATTTCAGTTTGGCTGTTTTGCAGCTACAAATGATTGATTTTAAAGAAAACTGATGAAGATCGATTCCTCTAATTAATTTCCAACGCAAAAGTAGTTTTCTTGAGAATGAATAAATAAGCCTTAATGGCAGGGGCTATAAAAGTGTTATGTCACAAATGTCACTTACGCTGTTTCTTAGATGTCCATTACGTGGTTTTGCATGATCACCGACGATAAGTGAACCCATCTTGCACAGAATATTCACATGTTGATATATTTTAGTGATGGTAGTACCGTGAACTCAAGTTGGAATGCTACATAATTCGGGGTTACTCCTTAGACGAAACTGGGGTTTGTTTTATTTTATTTTACTTTATTTTATTTTATTTTGGTTAATTTTTAGTTTTGTTTCTCGTTTTTGTTTGTATATTATGTTATTTAATTTTTTTTTCTTTTTTAAAATTTATTAAATTTTATTTTTTTTTAATTAATTTATTTCCTTTTATTTGAGGTTATTTTGTTTGTTATTTATGTTATTTAATTTTTTTTATCTTTTTTAAAATTTATTAAATTTTATTTTTTTTAATTAATTTATTTCCTTTTATTTGAGGTAATTTATTTTTTTTTGTTTATTTCTTTTTTTACTTGTTTATTTTTTTTTGGTTTCATTGTATTTTATTTTATTATTTATTAATTTATTTCCTTTTATTTGAGGTAATTTATTTTTTTTGTTTATTTCTTTTTTTACTTGTTTATTTTTTTTTTGGTTTCATTGTATTTTATTTTATTATTTATTAATTTATTTTTTTATTAATTTTATTTTTTAAAATTATTTATTTCCTTTTATTTGAGGTAATTAATTTTTTTTGTTGATTTCTTTTTTTACTTTTTTATTATTTTTTTTTTTGGTTTCATTGTATTTTATTTTATTTTATTATTTATTAATTTATTGTTTTATTTATTTTATTTTTTTAATTTTATTTCATTATATTTTATTATATTTTATATTAATTTATTTTATTTTATTTCTTTTTTTTTATTTCCTTTTTTATTTTATTTTATTTTATTTTATTTTATTTTATTTTATTTTATTTTATTTTATTTTATTTTATTTTATTTTATTTTATTTTATTTTATTTTATTTTATTTTATTTTATTTTATTTTATTTTATTTTATTTTATTTTATTTTATTTTATTTTATTTTATTTTATTTTATTTTATTTTATTTTATTTTATTTTATTTTATTTTATTTTATTTTATTTTATTTTATTTTATTTTATTTATTTTATTTTATTTTATTTTATTTTATTTTATTTTATTTTATTTTATTTTATCTTATTTTATTTTATTTTATTTTATTTTATTTTATTTTATTTTATTTTGTTTTATTTTATTTTATTTTATTTTATTTTTTTAAATTTTTTTTATTTTATTTTATTTTATTTTATTTTATTTTATTTTATTTTATTTTATTTTATTTTATTTTATTTTATTTTATTTTATTTTATTTTATTTTATTTTATTTTATTTTATTTTATTTTATTTTATTTTATTTTATTTTATTTTATTTTATTTTATTTTATTTTATTTTATTTTATTTTATTTTATTTTATTTTATTTTATTTTATTTTATTTTATTTTATTTTATTTTATTTTATTTTATTTTATTTTATTTTATTTTATTTTATTTTATTTTATTTTATTTTATTTTATTTTATTTTATTTTATTTTATTTTATTTTATTTTATTTTATTTTATTTTATTTTATTTTATTTTATTTTATTTTATTTTATTTTATTTTATTTTATTTTATTTTATTTTATTTTATTTTATTTTATTTTATTTTGTTTTATTTTATTTTATTTTATTTTATTTTTTTTTTTTATTTTATTGTATTTTATTTTAATTTATTTTATTTTATTTTAATTTTATTTTAAGATTTACTTTATGTAATTTGACTTTTTTTGTATTTGATGTCATTTTATTTTGCTATTATTTTATTTTAGTTATCTTTTATTTCAGCTCAGTTTATTTTATGATATTTTATTTTAACTTATTTTTTATTTTGTTTTTTTTTTACTTCATTTTATTTTTTATTTCATTTAATTTTTTTATATCAATTTGTTCCATTTTATTTTATTTCTTATTTTATTTATAAGTGAAAACAAATAATACTTACATTTATTTTTTTTTTTTTTAATTTTTATGTTATTTTATTTTATTTAATTTTTTATTTTATTTTAAATTGTATTTTATTTATGTTTTTTAATTCAGCTTATTTTATTATATTTAATTTTAACTTTCTTTTATTTTATTTTATTTTTTATTTCAATTTATTTTGGTTTATTTATTTGTTGCCTCCACCGAGAATCGACCTCACACTGCTTTGGCTGCTGAACGGACGTGTCTACTATCAAACCATTGAGTACTTAGTTGAAAGAGAAGCTCGCCAAAAATCTCCTTAGAGGTTACGATAACCTGTTGTTATCTTTCTTTTTTTATTTTCTTCTTTTTTATTTTTTTTTTTCACAAATTTTTTTTTATTGTTTTAATATTTTTTTACTTCATTTTTATTTTGTTTTATTTTATTTTGTTTTATTTTTTTATCTTACCTTATTTTATTTGACATCCACAAAATCCCTGGCTCGCGAAACTAGCACAAATTGCCATCCCTATGGTAGATATGTATTTATGTATGTATGTCCATCTCGCCTAATTGTGCCTTCCATCGTTCATGTAGTATGTATGTACATATGTATGTCAGCGTATGCGCATCAAAGGGACTCAACAGTTAAAACAGCCCATCATTGACGACCAATTTGTCTTTTCTGTGATGTGCGTATGCAAGTGTGCTCAGGTAGGAATGTTGTTTTGTGCATGTGATTTGTGCTGATTTTTCCAGGACGTATGGTATTTTTGTTCTTGAAAATGAAAACCCACCTAATATCAATCATTGCCTAATTAGGTGTTTACACAATCACACAGACAGAGACTAATTAACGTCGTACACATATGTTTCCTTATTACGTAATATATTTGTTCATTCCTACCAATGCCTATATTTCATACGTCATTGGGTTTTTGCATGCCTACCTGTTGGACAAATTATTCAACTCCCAATCAGTTGTGATTAATTACTGGAATGGGAAAATTATTTGCTGAAGAGACAGGCAGTGTTAGAAAGTAATCCAATAATAAGTGTGTTAATGAGAAAAACAGTTGACCGATGCACGATCTGTGGTTAGAAATATAATTTTTGATTACGAAAGAGTAATTTCCTAAACGCGATTAGGACATAATTCATAATCATTTATGGAATGTTTACCCAACAGGGCTTGAGTCACAGCACGCCAGCTAAGCGTACTAACGTTAACGGATACTCTTATCTGCTATACGTATGGTACAAAAATAGAATTGAGTTACACGAAGTTTTTTTCTTCGTATCTCAACAAGAAAATTTAATGTGGAGTTGCCGCCCAGTATTGCCCACTATTGCCACTCTATAGATTTTTTGGCAAATTCGCTATTATCTCGAAAACCACTTGAATCAATATTTTTTCTTTTGTTTCGATTGGAAAATAAAAGATTTTTTTCTAAACGAATGAATTGTTTTCCAATCGAAATAAAAAATTGAAAAATACTTTTTATTTTTTTATTAAATTTAAGAATTGTAAAAGTATAGAATTCTACATAGTTCAGATAAGGAGGTTTTGAAACTTTGAGTATCAATGAGTAACAATGACAATTAACCAAATGATAACATTCATACGTACTTTCTCAATTTATTGATTTCCATATCCAAAATAAATTGCCGCCTCTCCCTTAAACTATTCTGCGACAGATTTCCGCACGAAATCAATCAAACTTATTTTCAACTGCTTAGCGATGCGAAAACTTGCAGCACGAAAGTGTAGACCAACTAAAATTGCATGGCTATTACCACCCACTTGAACACAGTGCACTCCGTCACCTTTCTCTCTCACATTTAGAAAGTTTGAGGAACAACTTTTGCCAGCAGCATCGTAAATATAAGGGTGATTGCGAATTAACTTGGAGGACATTTTCAAGCATCAACAACAAAAGCTAACGTGAATTGCTGCTGCGGACCAACTAAAAGCGAGTAAAACTTAATCGTCCTTACTGCGTAAATATATGTGTATGTATGTATGTAAGTTTGAAGTCAATATCAAAAACAATTTCCATTTCCAAGTTGCACTTAAACACTGCAAATAGTTAGATACGGTTTATTGAATGCAATCTCGAGGCATTTCGGAAATCCCGATTTTTCGGAATACACAGCACATTTCGATTTTACAGAGTTCTCATCTTCACAGCTTTGTTTCTTCAAAGGGCGGACGGCGGATAAGAACTTCTGAAATGATAAACTAGAAAAGCCTGTGAAGTCGTGCTTGGCGACCTAAAAGACAAGGTAGGCCAGGAATAAGGTAATGGGAAATGGCGAACTACCCGTCGAATACGAAATCACGGGACTGGATGTCCTAAGTAATAGGAAGTACAGAGAAACCTCTCCTAACGGACACCTCTATTGGACGGACACCTCCTTTGGCCGGACAGTTTTTCATGCACCAAGTTTTAAGTACATTTTTTAGAACAAATTACCCTCCCTTAGGCGGACACTCTCTTGGCCGGACGCGGACAGTTATTTGCTTTAAAATTTGACAAAAAACCTCTACTGAGCGGACACGAACCTCTTATCAACGGACACTGAGATCAGTTTTCATAACAAATCAATCATAAACCTCTCTTGAGCGGACGCGAACCCCTCTTAAGCGGACAAAATACAAAAAACATACAAACATATTTTTGTACATATGTATTTACCAAATGAAAACTGGGGATTCCCCGAATAAAACCAAACCGTTAGACAAACACTCAAATTTAAAAAGCGTCACATTGGAGGTTTAATTACATAACGCAGTGTTCGTTAGCTAAATTTTCAATTTTTGATTTATCGAAAGCTTCTGGAGATTTTACTTCTTCAAATCCGGATGACTTTGTGGCTATAGATAACAATGCATGGACTGAAAGTTCAGACTTTGAGTTAGATGTTGTTATTGACGACGACATAGAAACAATTGATGATAATAGCAGCGATGCTGAGAGTGATACCGATGAAGTTAATGAAATTTCCACAAGCGAAACCGCCTTGACTGCTGTTACCAATTTAAAAAGATTTTGCAGCGACGACCTTATTGCGTTCGAATTATTGCAAAAATTGGAAAGCCATTTGCAAAATAGTTTTCTTTTAAAAACACAAAGAAATCTTAAGCAATCGACAATTCAGCAATTTTTTAAATAATGAGTCTGATAGTTATGGATTTATATTACTTATTATCTGCAATATAATTTATATTTATTTTTATTTGTGTTATTACTTTATCTGAAAGCATGTGAATGAGTTATGCATGCTTTGATATGAATTTTTCAAGCAATATATATACATATTTTTTTCGCAATGTAATATCAATATTTTTTATTTAATTTGAAATGTGGTGAGTATTTATTCCTTTAAAAATTGAAAAATGTCTAAAATAGCCATCCACTCCCTTGAGCGGACACCTCTCTTGGGCGGACAAAAGTTGGCCGACGGTGAGTGTCCGCCCAAGGGAGGTTTCTCTGTATTAGCTTAACAAAGAGAGAGCGTTTCAGCGGGCTACCGGCAACCGGATGAACCAGTTGAATGTGGCAATAAAAACTTTTAATCTATTTTCAACCTGAGCAATGAACTGACGTTGAGTTTAAGTTGTGAAAGTTTGCTGAATCATGAAAAAAAAACTCAAATTCAGCGTTACCCTCATTCACCTTGCAACAAATTTTGAACAGTTAAGCACTTTGAAACGTACGGTATACAAACAAATTCTGGCATTTGCAAAAGAATCATGAAAGTTGGATTAAATTGTCCCTGCAAACGCAGTAATCATCATTTAAACGTTCCTCAAGATCCTCCATCACGTTCTTAAAGGCAATGTGCAAAACTTGACGGACTCCATCTTCTTCCCACTTACGTATTTCTCCGTTCAATAAGTAATATATGTAGCTGTACTCGTCTGTCTCCTTCATCAAACTTGACAAACTTTGCGCCGTGACTAACACACTCGCATTTTAGTGGAGAAGAATAAGGCGAGGGAAAGGGGAAAAAGTGAGAATGGAACACATGTACACAAAACTTTTGGGACTATTCTTGATTTGCTATTAAGAACGTTATTGGACCGTGTGTCGTAAACATAGGGCACGCATGACTAGCACGTAATTAGTCATGTGACCGTAACCGCTGTTGCTGGCTATTTTCATCTGAAAGAGAACGAAAGCGAAACCGTTTCAAAGGCCGGAACCGGTTCCAAACGGTTTTGAATTTTTTTATAAAAAGGTACCCTGAAAAATTGTCGAGCAAGGTTAAGAGACACCTTTTGGCATCAGTATCAAAAGACCCGAAAAAAAGTTATGAAAATTCAGAACTATTTTGAAGGTGAATACATACTTGAGTTTTTTATAGTAAAATGTTCTTGTGTTCGTTTATTAATTTGGAAACCAAAGCCGGAACGAAACCGTAACCGAAACCGTAACCGAAACCGAAATAACTGTTGAAGGGCGAAACTGAAACCGAAACCCGTCACAAAACCGTTACCGAAGCCGAAATAAATGTTGAAGAACGAAACCGAAAACGAAACCCGTTACAAAACCGTAACCGAAGCCGAAATAAATGTTGAAGAACGAAACCGAAAACGAAACCCGTTACAAAACCGTAACCGAAACCCGAATAAATGCAGTCACACAAACTTTACAGGAGAGAAAAAAACTGTTAAACTTTTGTACGAGCCACTATGTGATGGGTTAAATTCAAATATCATTTTTTCAAACATTCTATTGCACAAACACCGACTTTTCTGTTACTAATGAATAGTTCCCAGAAGCCCTGGTAATCAAATTTCATTTTTTTACCAAACTGTCCCTTTTGACCCGGTTTCGCATTTGTCCGTTACGTTGTTTTGCATAAATACCGACGATATATAAACTTTATAAAACTTAAGCTCCACTTTAATAATATTTGGTGGTAGTTAATAGTTATTTTCACACAAAATTGAATGCACCACCATCGTTCCGACATATGCTAAATATCTTTCGACTCTGTGACATACTTACAGTTATTTGATTGTATGTGTATTTTAAGCCAAAAGGGGTTTATTTTGCTTTTCACCCTTTAACAACATAAATCATGCGAATATTTGCTTGAACAATACCGGATATACATATTCAAATTACAATTAAACGTCAAAGTAACGCACTATCCATTCGAAGGATATTCATTTCATTTCATTTGTTGCTTAACCTTCGAGTGCTGCAATTACAATTTCTATCCCGTTCATCCCAACATTAATGTTTTTAGGTCCCAATTTAACCTACCTGTATTTTACTCAAAGATCTTTTATATTATTTATGGACCTTTAGAGCAGGTTATTCGAATGAAAGAAACGACTTCAGCTCAGCAGACTTTTTAAGCGACTACTTCCTTGCCAACAAAGGAATGGTTTCAAAGACAAATTCAAGAACTTCGCTAGTCCCGTCATAAGGCGCTCATCTCTATCAAATACATAGTCTCCACACGTGAAGTAAGTAGTTAAGTAAGAATGCATCCAGGGTTTGTACAACCCTTCATAAAGATTGGCATGCAAAGTTATTTTAGTCACATTGATTGGCTAGAAGCTTTTTATGTCTCAGTCATTAAGCTATAGTTCAGAATTATCAAGTACAGCCACAACAAAAGCTTTTCCATGTTTCTGATACAAATCTAATGGCAACTTTGCTCTACGCCATGATGGTTTTTTTAAGTTAATCTGTCGAAAGTATGCAAAACTCGCTATAAATTCAAAAAGTCTAATGAGAACAGCGAGCTATATCTCAAGTCATTGGTCTCTTTGTTCGATGGATCAACCCATCAGGGATAGTACATACACTGAACCAAAAAAGTTCATGCTTCCAAAGAAAACGTACGTGGATTTTAAGAATTGTTCATTAAAACTTCTCTATGATCCCGGAGCCGTAGCTCAGCGGCAGCGACAAGTTGTCCCCGACAACAAATAGGGGAGGGTTTATCAAGGTCAGGAGCAGTAAGCTACCCTCTGGTTGGGAGCCTCACCGAGCTGGGATGGGCGTTTACAAATCTGAGGTCAGGAGCTGTAAGAAGCTCGGTGTCTTCTGGCAGCTCTGGCAATTAGGGCGCTGAGTGCAACCAACGAACCATTGACAACAGTCAGCTACCGTTTGGCATCTCTCATGGTTGCGTCTTACTATTTCGATAAAAAAGAAATTTGGGTGAAAGTCGATTTGGGCGATTACCTGTATCACTTTGGATGACTAAATTCATGGAAGCTCAGCAGAAACGATATCTGCTCAGCATTTCCACCTACTCTCTAGTGCTTGAGCTTGGTGAAGCTAACATTCAGGGAACATGAGGAGACATCCCATAGCAGTTCTGATTGCGGTATTTTGGCAGACTTTTAACTTTCTACCTTTGGTGTAGCTTAGAGTCTTCTGCGAATCCTTAGTTCAAGTCATATTTTTTACTGTGAAGATTTGTAAACCCTTCACTAAACAATTTTATTTACACCTTTTTATTAACCAATTTATAAGTTTTCCTTTTACTTGCATGAAAAATGCGTTTTGTTTTTACTCCCGGCATTTCAATTGGCTCATACGCAAAGAGAGTACCCATCTCTCCTCAAAAAAATCTCAATCCCCCTTGTGCCAAGCATCCAGTTAAATTTGTTTGCACATAAAAAGAGGAATAAATCGTGATATTTTCTTCCATTTATTAACGCATACGAATCGAATATACAGATGACATTTTCTCTCATGGGATTAACTTCTTTTGGTTGTTTTTATTAGTCGATGGAAATACTTGTCTGTTTACTTAATGTCATAACATTTTATAGTTAGTATATAATGTTTGTATATGTATATAATATGTAAGATATTATAGTCCTTAAAAAGACATATAATACATTCAAGCAACTCTTAATAAAAAATCTAATAATTATTCACTGAAGTTCATGTAAATTATAGACTAAACTTAAAAACTCTCGAGTCTCACTTTAATAGTATTTCTGCTGTATTTTTTTGTTTGTTTTTTGTTACGTAACTTATTACTAAATATAAGTAATTATGAATGTAGAACATTTTTGTGTGCAATTATGTATTTGTTTTAGTTTTTTTTTTTGTGGGTATAGTTTTGTACAGGCTTTTCACAATTTCTTGTATACGCATGTTATCAAACTAAGAACCTATGTACTCTCTTTTTTGTATGTCTATAAAACCTCAAAGTTTAACTAACGTTTTTTATATAGTATTTATATTAGGGTGATTAAAATAAAATAAAAATTGTTTTTTTTTTTGCCTTAACGACTCAAAAGTTGGCAATTGATAAGAAAGTAAGTTTCGCCGAAAATAAGCACTGTAACTTAACCCTTAGAGCTTCCTTTTCTTTTTAACTGTTACATACATTTTGTTCCAAAAACAATTAGAGTATTCTCTCTCAAGAATAAAAAAACACACGTTGTTGTTGTTGTTGTTGTAACGAGGTGTAGCCTTGCCCATACGTCAGACAGGGTCAACCCGGCGTCGATATTAAAAAAAGCAGCAGCAAATTTGTCGTTAAACAAAGGCATGGTTTCGGTGTTTTTGGTTTTGAAATTTTATTCATACCAATTGTAATGAATTTTTGAGATTTGAAAATATAAATGTGTAGTGCAATTAATAGTCTTTAAATGTTTGGTCGATTTCCGAAATTCCATTTAGACTGTAAGAAATTGTTTGCCTTAGTTTGGAAATGTGCACTCTACCTTTGCTGCTGCTTTTTGACAGCATTCATATAAAGGTTGTCTTCAAAAAATGTTTATCATCTTTTTATTAATTTATTTTTAGTTTTGGTGATTCCTAAGTTTAAATGCTTGCCCTTATTTATTCAATCTAATTACCCGATGTTCGGTGTTGCTCGCACGTACTACGACTTAAGCGAATGCACATATTTTAAAATCGACCAGCGCGCCACCTAGCCGAATTTTGATTACTACGAATTGTATCGCCACCGTACCCGTAACTACGTACCAATTTTGAAGTCCCTAGGTTATCAGGAAGTTAGTTAAAAGTGGATCGGAAGAATCTCAATTTCAAACGAATTTTCGAAATAGCTCGATCCGTGCGCCATGTTCCAAGTTTCTAGTTCAACGGGAAGTTATCTAAAAAGACTGCAATATTTCACAATATCGTATGGAAAAGGTGGTGCAAACAAAAAAGCGACTTAATATAAAAAATAGCAAGCCCTAAGAAATATGTTACAGCTCTTTTTATAGCGAGTCTTATATTCTTATCACTTACTAACTCTTTAGGGGGTAAGACCTAAAAAATACAATTTCATTTTATTCAATTACTTTCCAATATGTTTTCAGAAAGTGTGCAATTTACTACAGTGCGATCTGGAATGGTTCTCAATAAAATTGACTGTTGCCCAATTGGCATAAATAATCTCTTCCCAACATCATTGGCATACACTCAAAAAAATCTGTATATAATTTTCATTCGGAAAGGTAAATTTAAATTTTATTACAGGCAAATGAGCCTAACAACGCACAAATTTTGGTTCTTTATTAAAAATTTAGCAAACCGTTTGTAATAATTTTACAGCGCACTGGTCTTCGAAAAAGTTTTGAATAATGCAGTAAAATTATACAAAATACTCCAGCTTGAAACAAAATTCTTTAGGTGTAATTTTAACGCTTTAAGATGGGCATTAACATAACTATATTACTATATTTAAAACTAGAAGAGGGTTATTTAAAAAATAATTTTGTATTTATAATCTACAATAGTTTTTTTTTTTTTTTGTTGTGTGAGACATCAATGATCTTTTTTGCTTTCCACATTCACATCACGCATGCATGTTTACTCTCATATTGTTGTGTTTCTGGCATTCAAAGCCTTACAATAAAACATTTATTTTTTCAAAAAGTAAGTAAGTACTTGTAGAAAAATTACCAAATTGAGTACGTGCAAATGTATCTTTTAATTACGCCGCTTGCGTTTTATCAAACATTAGAATTCAGGTATATGTCATTCACCATCGCTTTGGCTTCCTTCAGCATCGTAGTTGAATGGCATAACGAGACTCGTATCATGCTGATTCAAAAATATACCACCAACTTCATTTCCAATATCGGGTAATGATACTGCTTCCTCACCCACACGCGATGGCGAAAGACCACCAACATGATCGTTGCTCTCATTAGCCTCGGCGACGCTATCTAAATGCTGTGCCATGGACATTTCCATTTCATTATTGGCACTTGAGTTACCGCCGAGTTGATGCACGAGCCAAGCATCGCCCAACGATTCAGTATCCAACAATTGTTGCAAGCCCAAGGAATTGCCATCGTCGTCCTCATTAATATTTGCAATGTTGTGTTGCTCACCATCACCACCACCTTCTTCTTCGTCTTCACCCCCACTCGTTGCTGCTGAATATAGTGAAGGTGATGACATGGAAGTATGCGAAGAGGAGCTTGTTGATGAAGTTTCGGAGCTATTGTAATTATCATTTTCATCACAATTTTCATTATCTGCATTATCATTTTGTAACTCAATGTCATTTGCATTATCGTCGTTGTCATTATAGCTGGTGTTGTTTGTGGTAGCCGAGGCACGGGAAATCGAGCGATTATTAGCTGCAGTCGTCGTTACTGTTGTGGCAGTTGTTGTTTGCGTTACCGTCGAAGAAAACGTATTATCCTCGTCCAATGCAATATCCCCTCCATCTAAATCATTTGTAGAAGTAACGCATAAATTTTGTGCTACGTCCAAACTCTCTTCCGGCGCATCGACTTGACTGCGACGACGTGCATTATGCGATTGTGTGCTTTGTTCATTTTGTGCATCACTATCACCACTTTCTCTTCTAGTTCTGGACTCTGTGTCATGTAATTCATCAGTTTGCATGGCATCTAAATGTTCTGCAACTGTTGATATTTGTGCTCTTCTATTTCTGTTATTAGCCGCAGCATTCGTAGGTGTTGACTCTTCAGTGGCACGCTGCTCGCACTCAATTAGGTAATTGAGTGTTTTATCGATCTTTTCCATAGTTTCACTGTGTTTCTCTTGCTCCTTGAGTGCTTGCAAGCGTCGTTGTAGTTCTATCAAGTTTTGACTATCATCACTTGTGTACTCAGAGTCTGTATGCATTTCTTCTTCGTCCTTAAAACGTTTGGCATCATGACTTTGCTTTCTATAGCTCGTTTTGTTCGTGCTCGCGCGTTGTCGCTTACGACTATTCGTGCGTGTTGTAGTTTGACTGCGTGTATTGCTGCTGCTTTGATTGCGCACCGACGCTTTCCTCTTTGACCGATTTGGTTTTTTCTTCCTCGAGCTGCGCTGTGATTTCGTGCGCTGCTGTCGGTTCACTGTGAAATCTTCATCATCATCACTATCACTTGTGGTGCTGGACGTTGACTCGAAATTTGAAGAAGTACAACTACTTTCGTATATTCTTTTACCTCTGTGCACAACCGACGCCGTTACAGATTTCGTTTGTGCTGCATCCGTAGTAGCCTTATTGCTGCGTAAATTGCGTTTGCGTCGCGAAGCTGTGGAGCGGCGTGAACGTTCAAATATTTCTTTTACTCCACGTCCACCACCACCTGACGAACGCAAACCTGTTGAAGTACTTGCGCCCACATTGTACAGCTCTTCACGATCAGCCGTGGTAAGTACATTTAAGTTAGCCTGCGCTGCTGTTGGTATTTGATACGTAGGCTTCTTATCATCTTCAAGCTTTGCCTCATCACCGCTGCTTGCGAATGTTGTTTTGCGTAAATGTTTCGGCTCATCCACAAACACCACATCAGAATCACTCTCAGAATTCAGGCTCACCAATTCCGGTGTACGTAGATGTGGCGGTTTACGTTCCAAAACAAACTCACATTCATCACTGCTACTCGATGTGAGCTCAATATTCTCTGTAACGGTGGACAAATGTGGTCTGTTAGCTCCAGCGCTTGTGCTAGCCGTTTCATAGAGGTTTGATACTGAGGTTGGCGCTGTAGTGGGTGCTTCATCCGCCCCATTAACAACTTGAGGTTCACTACCCGCCTCGTAAATTGCCTCAGAATCGTCCAATTCTATAATGTCACTGCTGACACGATTATGTGTGCTGAGATTGATTGCAGCTGATTGTCCGCTGCGCCCATTTATAGAAACTGTCACACCCGGTGCTTCAGTACCTTCAGATGTAGTGCTGACCGTGAAAGATAGCAAGGCGCTACCAGTAGGACCTGTGGCTGAGGAATTGCCAGCTCGTGAAAGCACGCGGAAATCGTTGTCATTGCGGGTGCGCGCACTGCGATTTCTTGTGCGGTGCTCATTTGTATCATTTGATGCGTTTTCATCCTCCGAAGATGCAGATGAGGAGAACTCGATAACAATTTCTTCGGGTGCTTGTGGTAAGTAGTGAACAGCACGATCATAACCAATCATATCATAAGGGGAACGTGCAAAATTGTTAAGCTCGTGTATGAAATGTGAAGTCTTTGCGCCCAGAAATGGTTGTAAACGGCGTCGAAATGCTGGAGATAAAATATTTGTCTGCAAGAGGCTTTCGTTGATACGCTCAAGTAATGAAGAAACATCGTGCTCGGTGTTGCGTAGCAAACAGACTATATCTCGATTGATCCATGGCATTAGACGATGTACCTGTGCAGGATTATCCCTTAAAAGAAAACAAAATCAATGTTTGGCCAAATAACAATTATATTGATATCTTTACCTATAGAATCTTGCTGTACTTTCACGAAATCGTCCAGTTATATCACAAACTGGTAGCGCGAATAGACGGCGATCGTATATAAAACGACGCCATAGTTGACTTAATGTGCCACTGCTTGCTATTGCATCTGGGGCTTCCTGCCGGTACATGTCAAGCAATTCATTGCGATAAACCAAATGATTATACATGCTGCCTCCACTTGAGCTATTGGCATTATCGCCATTGGCCGATGCATCCGGCAGTGCAGATGGAAAAAATATTCCACTACTAGCGGGACGGATACGATGGGCTGAGTTTCGACGACGAGGCAGCTCCCAGTCATGTCTAAGTTTGTTAATTAATGTTAATATCATTTTTTTTAATATACATAAGAGTCAATGGACCTCTTGCATAAAAATGGGGTATTTCCTCAAAACTCGATTTTTAGAGTAAAAGCTAGGTATTTTCTTCTGATAATAAAAACAAGGATGCTCACCTGAGCAAGTGCACGACGCCAGCAAAGCACAGTGCTCCCAAATGAGCGAAAAGAGTCTCAGTCAAAACTCCTTTGAAGGAGCGCTAAAAAAGAGTCGTGAAGAGCACGCCATGAGTCCGATCACGGATTTAATTGAAAAGAGGAGTCCATGCGAAGTCCTTCCGGATTTTACTAGGGCGTTATGGGACTCCGTAAACGGAACTAGATTACTCCTAAGGGAAAACTTATGCCATTATCTGAGAAAGTTTTTTAAGATGTTCTGAACAGTCCTCCACCGGATATTGCTGAAGAAGAACGCACCTTACCAAGGGAGACAAGAGTGACCTTGGCACAGCTTAGGTCTGGATATAGTGTACGGTTAAACTCCTACTTATCCAGACTTAATGATACAATCTTAAATACATGCCCTGCATGTGGTAGGACCCCCCATGATACTCTACATCTCTTCAATTGTTCATCTGAACCTACTCTTCTAACCCCTCTGTCCCTCTGGACAAACCCTGTTGAAACTGCACGTTTCCTTGGACTCCCTTTAGAAGAGCTTGATGAAGATCTTCGGAATGATCATACACTCTAGACAGGGCAATGCATTGTTAACAACAACAACAACAACAACAACAACAACAACAACAACAACAACAACAACAACAACAACAACAACAACAACAACAACAACAACAACAACAACAACAAAAACAACAAAGTTTTTTAAGACTCTGTAAACGCTCATTTAAGGAGTCCCAGATAAGCACATTTTTGTCGTCTGCTCTACGGTGGGAGCCCTTTCGGAGCCTGTTTTGGAGCAGCATTTAAAGAGCTTCCTGCCCCTCTCTCTGTCTTATCCTCAGTCTCTTAAGTTTCTAGTCAGCAAATCGCTTGCTTGCCCTACTTCTCTTTACCTTTTACTTTCGCCCTTTACATTACTTTTTTCCTCATCTTCCTATAGGTATTTCTATAACTACTTTTATACATATTTCTAATTCCTATTTCATCACAATCTCTCTCTACCTTTACCTTTGCTTTTGCCTCTGCCTCTACTTCTACTTCCACCTCAACTCTACTTCCTCCAGTTCTACCCTTACCTTTGTCGTACTAATGCATAAAAATATATAATTTAAAAAAACCACCTGCAAGGGGTAAGTTGCCACGCTTTTGCACGAAGTTCATTTTCTGTACTAGATTTTGAGGTGGTAAGACTTAAATAAATAGGCTAATAATCTCTCTGTAACACTTTGCCTTCCCCCTTTTTCTGCTCCCTCACCCCTTTTCGTACTTCAACTATTTTCTCTTATACCTCTAAATGGTTTTAATCAGCAGAGGATAGTTAATAAAGGAGTTCGGACAGGTAGTGGTAGTAGAAAATTGCCGCTGTAGGTATGCCGGTCGTGCTACTAACCGGATTCATAAGGACTGTCAACACCAGTACAACCCTGTTTGGTCGGTAAGTCTTATTCCATGAATAGATGGTCCGACCAAGCAGGGCTAGTTATTGTTACAACAACAACATAACATTAATCACGGCAAACTACGTACGAAAAAAGTTAAAGTGTTTGCTTGACCTACCCGTCCACGACGACCGCATCAAAAATATATGGCAAACTGCGTATGGTAACTTCCATGGGACGATGAGGAATCTGTACGGTGGGCGGCTGCACATGATACTCTTCAAATTGGTGAATCGATTTGACGTTGTGTATTATAGATTTGAAGGTCTGTTTGCAAAGCGGGCACTCTGGTTTTACCTGTGCAAAAAAAATAAAAAATAAAGATTAGTTTTAACACATTGACTGTATTTTGAGGTTATGCCAACATACTTTGCTCCATTCGCAGAGGCACTTGAAGCAGAACTGATGCATACACGAATCGGTGAAGCATTTATTCTTGCAACGACCCAAACATATTGCGCAATTAGGCGGTGGCGATGCCGCGCGCCGGGCATCTTCATTACCATCTGCCCTCTCTTCGGTGACAACCTGTTCAGTTTCACTTTCGCTGCTACTTGTAGATAGTTCAGATAATTTAATACGCATTAAAGGTGTTAATGTTCGATGTGAATTCATTTCATCTCCTGGTATTGCTACCACATTGTCTATTTCGGGTCCATTTTCGTTTTGACCCGATGTAGAGCTTACAGCGCTTTGAACGTTTTCTCCATCAGCATCATTATCTACTCTAGCATCTAAATCTTGTGAAGTGCGTGCGGCATTTGAACGGCCGCGTCTTGATGTACTCGTAGCGATACCCGTAGTACGTACACTTGAATCACCAGCTGGCAGTGATCTTACATTGTTGGATAAATTTATGTACGCATCTCCGGCATCATGTGCTCCTCTACCCTCAGCCACTACTGGGGTAGCCATTTTAATTGTTCAAACTTTGGTAAATGCTTTTGCAAATACCAAATTATACTATTTTGCCAAAGCAAATTTCACAAAATTTTTGGATTTTACTATTTTTTAGTTATGGATAAATTTTAGGTCGTATACCAATGAACTTGACAGAATCGCCGAGCATCGGCTGCAATAACAATTATGTATGTTAATTTTCGGTCAGTATTCGGTACCTTTTCCAATTGCAATTTTCTTATAAAAATCTTTTTCTGAATTCTTGAAGGATTGTTTTTTGCTCTACAAACACATTTTTTCTATCAATTTTAATTAATTATGTACAAGTTTTATTCACTTGAAATGCATTTTACCTCACACTTTTGACTTTTCTTAATTTGTTATTGCTTAAATTCGTATTTTATTCGCGTTTTCCTCACACTCCGTCCATTTGCCCAAAATGAATAATCTCGATATCCGCTGCAATTTTTCACGTTTTTCAAAGACCATATTCACAAATGTACTTAGTACCAATGTCTTCAATTTTTGTTTAATATGTAACTTTAAACATAAAATTTTACTTTTTTATAATCTAATGTTAGGAAATCAATATTTATTTAGGTAATTTCAATGATTTTTGCACCTCTTCGCCAAAAAAAAACTTTACGACCTATTCGACCGTCTCTTTCGAAGAAGCGAATGGATGATGTAGCTTTGTTCGTTTAGCGGCGTGAATTCGCAACAGGGTGTGTGCTTTGTAAAAAACAGGTACCAGCTGATTATTGTTTGATATTTTTTAGGTGTGTGTCTGGGCTTATATTAGCTCTGTTCGCGTATGCTCCAGAATCAAAATGTATATACGGGGCGTAGTGTATCAATATCAAGTGTAAACTCTTCTGCATAGACGTCAAAATTCCAAAATGAGTTTAACACCTGTTTGAGATTGTGGTTAATAACAAGTGTGATATCATAGACATAGTCGTGAAAACTTCAAAGTGAGTTTAGTCACCTGTTTTTAATTTCCTTTTTTGTCTCACTTCTTTCCATCTTCCCATCTCTTTCTACCATTAGGTAAAAGATAGGAGACCGCCATGTTGATGTGTGCAGGATGTTAAACAACGCCATTGCTTTTCTGTTATTCGGTGCTGGCGACATTTTAATATGTGCAGGATGGAAACAAACCGACATTTTAATGTGTGTTGTCAAAAGCAGAGTTCACACTTGGTACTGATACACAATGATACGGGGTTTGCATTCAGTTTCAATTTTGATGAAACAAAAAATGAACAAATCGCTTCCGCCTTCCATAATGTGGCGAATGTTCTCAAGAATCGCTCATCTCCCAACTCTAGCGTTTTTTTCATCACTAGCGTCACTACTACAACTACAGGTGTTTAGATACATGACGTGAGAGCGAGAGAGGCAGAGGCAGCTCGCATGTTTGCGAATGTGGCACAAAGAGGAGATGACGATAGATAAACGTTTCGAGAACACAGTTGCACGAATAAACCAGAAATGTGTAGACATTTCTAGGTTGTGAAGCTGCTGTCTGCTAGGGTATATAAACCGCGCAAAGACAACGCACATCAATCAGTTTATTTTGAAGTGTTGTACAGTGAAGTACTAAACAGTGAATTAACCCGCGATATTGTACTACGGTTTTTAGAAGCGAATAAAGCGTACTACTTATCAAGCAGAATCTGAGTGTTTTATCAAAGAGAATATATCAACAAGAGCCACCACTCGTTATGAAAGCCGTTTTCTTTCAGGGTTTCGGTAATTTCGATATAAATATGTTATTGTCTAATCAAAACAAAATGTGTAAAAGAACATAGACGACAACTGAAACAACACAAGAGTCGAAACAAAAATTTCCCAGCTGTCGGATTTACAAAACTGAGGAAAACAAAATTACCGAAACCCTGAAAGAAAACGGCATCCATCTTTTTCCTGGCATTTATAACGAGTGACGGCTCTTGTTGGTAGGTATATTCTCTTTGGTTTTATTTAACTTACAGTGATCGAACTCAGGGAAAATAATCGAGGATTCATCGAATTCGTCACAATTGGTGTCAGACGCGGTATGTGTTAAATAACTACAGGATAACAAGGACATTGTAAAGTCAACAAGGATAACAAGGACATTGTAAAGGTAACAAGGACATTGCAAGGATATAGCAAAGTTTAATGAATTGAAGATCCAGCAACTCAAAAAAGAGTTGGAGAAACGTGGATTGGTAACAATAGGCAATAAGCCCGAGCTACAATCACGTCTACGCAAGGCTATGGAAGCGGAAGGAATCAACGTTGACGATCATGTTTTTCAACTTTCGGAAGAGGGAGCGACGAAAATAGAAGAGCAAAAGGACTCTCCGGATTCAGTGGCAAATGTGGACACAAACTCTTTATTGGTTGCCTTGGCTCAGATGTCAAACAACATAACATCAAGCATGGCATCAAAGTTGGAGGAACAGCAGACACACATGGCATCTCAGTTGGAAGAACAAAAACTTGCATGACATCTCGGCTGGAACAGGTGTCATCAGAGATCTCCGCTCAAATGGAACAGCGGTCATTTATCACTTCGCAGTTGGAAGCACAGGAGGTGATGGTGTCCTCAAAACTGAGTTTGATAGAGTTTGCATCGGACATGGAGAGGGTGGCTCATCTAGCAAACGCAGACGCACCAGTGGAATACATCGAGAGGGTGAAAATCCAAGTTTCATAAATGGAATACGTGACGTGGAGACGAAGCGGGCCACCTATGCAAATCCATAGAGATCATTTGCGGAGACGGTATCACATGCTCTAACTCAAGAAACAGCATCACTTTTGTCCAAATCAGCGTACAATGCTCATCGTGTGGAAGTAGAACGACCAGAATGGGTGGACGCAATCCTAGAAGCAATAAACGGAAAGCAACAGAAAAATGAAGCGGCCATTAAATGCTTCAAGTGCGGAAAATCTGGTCATATTGCACGTTATTGTGGGTCTGGATCTAGCTCCAATAATTCGAGTAATGCCAGCGGACGTAAGCGCAAGGCTGAAGGAGATGAGCAAGTCTCCCAATCCAAACAACCGTTAAACTAAAGAGAGTCAGCCGCAAGGGGCGTAGGCTGGCTCCCGCAATTGGATGCCCCATAATCTCTGTCTCACAGATCGGAAGGAAGTCAAGTAATGTTACTGTTGGAAGACTCGTGGACGGAAAAGAGCGTTTACTGACTATTGATACGGGCGCATCTCATTCCATCATTCGATCTGATTTAGTCAACAAAGAAGTGAGGCCATTACATGGAGCCAAATTTCGTACGGCGACTAGTGAGGACACTCAAGTCCAAAGAGAAATAACATGTGAAATCGGAATTGGAAATGTCACCGTACTGTACAGATCATAGTTGGTGTGGATTTCTTAAGCAACCAAGGCATCAAGATCGACATGCAAAACAGGACTATGAGCTATAAGAACATGGATGTTCCACTCAATTTTGGTTACGAGAACAAGTACATCAGTAAGCGGGTACTCGTGGAAGATAGTCAACAAATTCCACCGAAGTCGGAGGCAGTCGTTTGGGCAAGGATTGATGGAGATTATGGGACAAACAAATTGTGGGTTGTCGAGGCAGCAAACAAATCAAAGACGGATATACTAGTAGGAAAAACACTGGCTATGACAAAACAAGATGGACGTATACCGGTAAGAGTACTGAATGAGTTTCGATCGCCAATCAAGCAGGGAGCTATATTGGGACAATGTCAGGAGGTGGAGGTGGTTATAAATTGTGAACAGCTCCAGGAAAATGTCTCTACCAGCAACATTAATCTATCAGGTGATATCACAGCGTGGACGCAAGATCTCGAAGAAGCCCACCAGAGTAAGGCAAAACAACTTCTACTAAAGTACTCTACCATATTTGACAAGGATGGCTCTAAATCAGGTCGAAACAATGTAGTGAAGCATCACATTGATACCGGTGACGCGAGACCAATCCGCCAAGTGTTCCATTGGCCAAACGCCAAGTGGTAAGAGAAATTATCCAAGAAATGAGTGACAGCGGCGTGATCGAACCATCAGCTAGTCCATGGACCTCACCGGTAGTGCTAGTGAAGAAAAAGGATGGAAAAATGCGGTTCTGTGTGGACTACCGGAAGTTGAACGACGTGACGAAAAAGGACAGCTATCCATTACCCAGAATTGACGATACTCTGGACTCACTATCTGGTGCGAAATGGTTCTCAACACTGGACTTGAAAAGCGGCTATTGGCAAGTAGAGGTTAAAGATGAGGATAAGGAAAATACAGCCTTCAGCATTGGAGAGGGGCTGTGGCAATTTACGGTAATGCCCTTTGGACTATGTAACGCTCCAGCTACTTTTGAAAGACTCATGGATCAAGTATTGAAAGGACTGCATTGGAAAACATGTTTGGTGTACCTGGATGACATCATCGTGCTGGGAAAAAGCTTTGAGGAACACCTTAAGAACTTGGAGGAAGTTTTCCAAAGGATAGCTGGCGCCAGTCTGAAATTAAGTCCCAAAAAGTGTGCATTGTTCCAGAAGGAAGTAAGTTACTTGGGTCACAAGGTTACTACGGGAAGGAATTTGCACGGCTAAAGAGAAGATCGAAGCAGTAAAGGATTGGCCAAGACCGAAAAATTTACATGAGCTACGAAGTTTCCTCGGATTGTGCACGTATTATCGTCGATTTGTACCGAATTTCGCCAGCGTAGCCAGTAGCCTTCTTGAGTTGACCAGGAAGAATATGTCATTTGATTGGAAGAAGGAACATGAAGTAGCTTTCACGGCAATGCTGATGCAATGTCCCGGCGACCATGTAACCTAGAATGCAAGCATTGTTCGAAAGCTGAGGCCAAGGAAGATGTTATAGATGTGCGGCTGATGACTATAACATCTACGGACGAATGGAATATGGATCAACTAAGAAAGCATCGGCTAAAGGTACGTGTGATGCAAGGAATCGAGCAAAACGAACGACGAACAAGAGGGGAGATGTCAGCAGAGAGTCCTGTTGCCAAGTCATATTGGGCACAGTGGAACAGTCTGAAATTGGTATCCGGTTGCTTACATAGAGTATGGGAAAGCGAAGATGGTCAATGTGCTCGGAAGCTGGTAGTTGTCCCAAGGAAGAAAATCTCTGATGTTTTGAATGAGCTACATAATGGTCCAAGTGGAGGTCATCTCGGAGTCACGAAAACGTTGGAGAAAGTCAAGCAGAGTTTTTATTGGGTTGGTTGCCGGCAGTCGATCGCGGAGTGGATTGCCAACTGTGAGGTGTGCATCAAAGCAAAGGGAGAGGATTGCCATGGATGTAGTTAGTCCCTTTCCTACTAGCAAACTCGGGAACAAGTACGTATTAGTTGTTATGGACTATTTCAGAAAATGGCCAGAAGTTTACCCGATTTCAAATCAAGAGGCAGAAACCATTGCAGAGGTGTTCACTAACAATTGGATATATAATATAATATAATATATATAATACAAAACCTTCTCAAACTGAGCGGAGTGGATCGAATAATAATAGAATCCACTTGCTCTCATTGAAATATCCACTTGCTCTCATTGAAATATTTATTCAGAGATGCCAATCATGCAAAACAAATACCGATTTTAATAGAAAGCGAGTTAAGTTTTACTTAATACTTTTTTAATTAATATAGTTCAACAAATAATCCTGTGATATAAACAACATTTGAAAAAAGTTGAGAATACATGTTTTCTCAAACGTTTGAGTTTTTGGTGCTCGATGTTTGTTGGGATTGCGCAAACCTCCATGAGTGTGTGATCAAAAGTTTGTAAGAAGTGCTGACAATTAAAGGGTCAGTTACATAAATCTTTACTTTGACTTTACCTCAAACTTTGACTTTGACAGAAAAGTTCGGTATACGTATTTAAACGAAGCATGGTAAATTGGAGACCTCAAAGTTGAAGCAAGGTTGATGGCTTTGCTTTAATTTAAGAAAAAAAAGTTGGAGGAAATAATATTTAATTCATTTTTTCTCTATTAAATTAATAAATTAACCAAAACACTCTGAATGCAAAGAAATAAATAACGAAAACAAATGTATAAAAGAGAAGCGTCAAGGCGTTCATTGTAGCATACCTCTGAAGTTGGACGCAAGTTTTGAGGTAGCAAATGTCAGGCGGGGTTAACAAAGCTTTATGTAAAACTTTATTTCAACTTTACCTCGGACTTTGACTTTGACAGATAAGTTCAATATACATACGTATTTCAATGAAACATGGCAAATAGAAAACCTCAAAGTTCAAGCAAGGTTGAAATTTGGAAAACTCTCAAATGTTGCTTGCTTTGACAATCAGATGTTGATAAATTTGCTTTAATTTAAGAATTATAATTTGGATTTTTATAAGAGTAATTTGCAAAAAAATGGAAAATTTGGTAAACGTCAAAATTTCTTGACCAGGCACAAGAAATATATGCTCGTTTTTTCCTTGAGGCATTTCTTGGCAGGTGGTAGGGCTTGTTTTAGCGACGACTTTCGCCGGAAGGGAGCTGGTAAAGCTGTTCACCGTGTGAGTGTGGTACCTGTTGAGAACCTGTATATGAACAGGTAAATCAAACCACGCTGTAACTTGGCGCTGTTGTTGTGAAAAAGCAATGAATAAAAAATAGGACTTTTTCTATTTTGTCACATGAGAGAAATGACAAATGACAGTCACTGTTTTTGGAGGTTAACGGAAGGTTGGCAGCGCTGCAATTCGTTTCTTTTTGTTGGTCTGGCAGCATTTTTGTGTGCTTTCGTTATAAAACGAACTTGACGAAAGAACGAAACTCAATGACAGATGCTAAAAAAAACTGTTTACAGAAAAAAGCGGCGCTTTACGACAAATTTAGTGAAATATATAAAATTTGTGACCAAGAAATACAAAAAAACAAACAAAACGGCGTCCGACACCTCTGAACTACTACAAAGGATGGATAGGCGGAAGAAGCGCACATCCACCAACCAATACATGATGTATTTGGATATGATGGAAAAGGACTCCATTTTCGCCACTGGACGCATTCCACGCGATGTAGAAAGCAATTATTTGCATAAAAAATGGAAGGAGCTATCCGATAAATTGAATACGTGCCAGAGTGGACCCACATTAACCGCTGAAGAGTGGAGAAAGGTAGTATTTGATAATATAAACAAGAAAGAAAACTATGCTAAATATGTATGCCTTGTTTTCATTTACAGCGATTGAACGACTGGAAAAATACCACCCGCTGTAAATATAGACGAAGTGTGTCAGGTGAAAAAGATGTATCGCTAACATCCCTCGAATTAAAAGCACTCGATCTCTTTGGCAAAGTGCCAAGTAATGTAACAGACCCCATCAGCATTACACTTAAATCGGAGAAAGAAGAACATGATGAAGAAATAGAGCACCAGCGCACCTCCGAATCTTTACAGAAGGAATTGCAAGCTGTTGTTGAAGAAGCCATATGCGGCGATGACGATGAAGAGGCTATACAAGATGAGAGTGAGGAGCATGAAGATATCATCACACATACAATGTCGAATAGAGTGCAAACTTCTGTGGCTACCAATACTGGAGTTGGCCAAACAACAACTACTTATCGTACAATTGTTGTAGAAAATGCACAATATGCAGATGATGATCAAAATCAGGATCACTTGGAGTTTATAACGCAACGACGACACACTTTGGGACCGTCGGCAACATCTGGCAATGTTGTGGCAACTGGCGTGCAAACGATGGTAACAGCAGCTCCAACAGCACACGCTGCCACCGTTACAAAACTCATCAACGGTGAAATGCCATTAAAGCGTTTACGTACACATCCACCTACTGAACAGGTTATTTATGAAGGTGAGTATTCAGCGAGTAGACGGATTATTTTATTTTATGGTGTAGCGGTTAAGTGTTCGGCCTTCTACACCAAGTCGTGGTTCGGCAGTAGTTTGGCAAACTCTCCGGGTGTATTTCTGCCATGAGAAGCTTCTCAGCAAAAATTCATTTGCTTTGCAAGTGCCGTTCGGAGTCGGCAAAAAACTGTAGGTCCCGCCAACTTGTAGGAAAACTCAAAAAGCAACACACCACAAGTTGGAAAGAGAAGCTCGGCTAAAAATCTCGTTAGAGGTTATGATAACCTGTTGGTATATCGCCGCCATTAAATTTTTTTTTTTTAAGTATTTTATTTGGTTTTATTAATTAATTTAAATTTATTTTGCCTTTATTTTATTTTGGTTTATTTTATTTCACTTTACATAATTTTTGTTTTACATTTTTATTATTTTTTATTTATTTTAGTTTTATTTTATTTTAGTTTATTGCTAATATTTTTCATTTAATTTAATTTTATAAATATAAACCATATAGAGCTAATAAAACTACACCTTTTAGGCACGGTTTTTCAGTACAGGTTTAAACTTCAGTGCGAGTTAAACTTAGTTTAAACAGCTAATCTGTATGGGATAAAGTCTTGTCAGAAAAGTGTTTTTGTTGTTGTTGTTGTTGTTGTTGTTGTTGTTGTTGTTGGAATAAAGTGTAGCCCAGCCCAACGTGTACTTATTAGCCTAAATTAGCACCAATGTCTTCTAACGGGAGTCTTAGGAAACTAGCAGTTTATACAGGGTTGGACCAGAGGGAAATGGGCGTTAGAAGATAGAAGAGTGGGTTCCGCAGAGTAGGTGAATAGGTGGTTGGTGTTATGAGGAGACGAGCCGGTTCTTAGGTTCTTTATTTATTTTTTTTTCGACGAATTCTTGCAGTGGGATCGTGAACTATTATATTTAAATTTAATTAAAATTTTTTATTTCAGTTAAAAAAGCGCCCGTAACACATACACAACCACGCATAACAATACACAATACTGGTGTGGCGCAAAATGTCGAATGCGCTGCTGTGCACAGCAGTCACAATGCACACAATAGCCAGAATGCAACAGCACAATTTTTAGGTGTTAGCAATTCGGCGGATTCACGTGAGATTGCGCGTCAACTTAAACGCATTGCAGATATTAAAGCAGAGAAGCTGAAATTTGAAATAGCGCGTTTTAAATTTAACAATCCAGGGTTCGTTTATCATTATCCATCATTATAGTATATTAACTATTTGTTTTTATAAAACACTTTAATTTAATACTGAAACGACAACAGATAATTTATAAAATTTTGTTTTACCTATTTTTTACTTAGTTTTAAATCAATCAAAAATTAAAAAGTGTACTAAATAAATAGATGTAGACGTTCTAATGCTTAATACATACAACCCTAAATTATTTCATATTTTAAACACTTAACAATCACACAAATATTCACCATTTATTAATATTATTAATTTGCTTTTTTGGGAACACCGGTCAACGACTACGAATTTCTTCGTAACGCGCCACTCAAAAGCCATACCCTGTCTAGGAATAGATCGTTGATTTGGCTTTGCGACTTATTTTAATGACACCTAAATTCTAATTTGCTTATTCATGTATATCAAATATTACGTTCAAGTTGAGCTATACACTCGAGTTTACTGACAACAACAATATGAATTAACTCAAAAAATGCCCATGTAACTCGAGTTTATGGTCCAACCTGTACGCAGTCCAAGCAAAGCTATAAATCTACATATGTTCTGAGTTCTCTTTTCACATATAAGTATACATTAAGCATGTATGTATTTGCAATCAAATAAGTAAATAAATTAAGTGGTATGTATAATAATTTTAATTACATATTAAATGTATGTTATTGGAATATTCAAAACGATGTAATGCAAGAACTCATATTAAATTTTAAATAAATAAATTTCAACGTGTGCAAATTTGTTTTTTTTTTAACGATTGAACTTGGAGTTACATATCGCACGTTAGAATACGATTGTCGTATGTGAATTTCAGGCATTTCGGGTTTATTGCATATTACATATATGTCAGCTTCGTAATTTCTTGCGAATGGCGTTATCAGTTTGTTCAGAAAGCCTATAACTTCTCAGATTTTCAGCATACTATTGTAGTTGTACGATAGTATATTTTAAAAATCAAGTTTTGCTACATACGATATTCGTACTCCGAGGTAGCGACACACAAGGGCGTAGCCAGGGGTGTAAAAGTAGGTCGCCTCCCAGTTGGTGCACCCTGGGTAACGCTAAATGACCTACATAGCCTACACGGCTAGTTTCTTGTATTGCCGGTTCTACGAGAACGGTACCAGTACTTGTGCTGTACCCATCGTGCCGAAACGACCCGGGCCGTTTTCTTATATCGACCCGGCCAAGAGCAATACACTCGGGGTGACCCTGTCTGACATTTAGGCAGGGCTACACCTCGCTACAACAACAACAACAACAACAGGGCGTAGCCAGGGGGGGTGGGGTTGCAGCTGCCTCCCCTTAAATTCTGGAAACTCTTTCCAAGAGTGAGAAAAAAATTCAAAAACAATTCAATTTGTTCGCAAATTTCTCTTGACAGAAAGAAAAAATCAAATTTCCGTTTTCAGATTATTAAAATCAAGGTTAAAACTCGTATTTTTGGACGAGTTTTAGCAGTTGAAAGGACTTGGGATGGCATAGCCCAGGGTCATTTTTTTATAAGCGCGGCCGAGGCCGCCAACTCAGCACATAAACACCATGGATTCCGCACCAATTTTGGCATCGAACCCGGATAATTTTTCGGGTTTTTGACCATAACTTTTCACTAAAACAAAAAATTAAAAAAGAGCTTCCGGATTCGTGATCCTGATGCCAAACCCCGTCTTTTGAGCTATCTCCCATAATTTTAGCTAATTTATTATTAGTTGGGTGCTTAAGGAAATAAATACCCAATTTTGTGCGAATGTTTCAAAGTTTACGCGCCACCACATTTTGACCGATAACTCCATTTATAGATAAATATATCGAAATGAACCAAAGTCCAAATGAAAGCAGCTGCCATCCCCTTTCGTTTGATACCAGTTTTGTGCGAATATTCTTAAGTTTGTGCCCCACCACTTTATGACTGATAGGAGAGTTTTTTAATCCTTCTAAAAAGTAATAGTTTTTTTGGGACAGTCTAAAGTACCTAACCGTTTCTGCAATATACATAGGTACATATATAGAAACTGTCTTTATGCAGGCGATTATTACGCTTGATCCTCTAAATAGCAAAGGGTCAATTGATGTTTGTGATGATGTGGCCAAAAATAAACTACAACAATAACGATAACATAACAACAAATTCTAGTTGCCTTTAAAAGTAACCAAAACAGTCAAGGGGTTAAGAGCGTAGTGGGGGTAATGACAACAACGGTGGGAGCAAAAGTACAACAAATATGTTGTTGTTATTGCTGGTATTGGTTAAAGTTGCAATATTGTTATTGCTTTAGTTTTCTTTTCAACACATTTGTCCATCTATTGTTGTTGCTGTTGTTGTAGGTGTTGCTGATCTTGCACCATGACCATAAAAATTTGTTTCGGAATTTTAAATAGCAATAACAAAGTACCGCTTGCAAATGGGCATACATAGGTATGTATCTACATTAGACTGGACCAAAAAAATTAAACTAATTTTGCAGAATTATACAGGGATCATGATATTTCGATTAATTATCGATAACAGAGTTATCGGTCAAAATGCTGTTTCGCGTAAACATAGGAATATTCGCACAAAATTAGTTTTTAAAAGAAACGGGAAGGCCACAGGTTTCATTTGGACCTTGCTTTATCTATGCTTAATAAAATTATTGATAATAGACTACTAGTCAAATATGCATATAACTAGCATTGTTAGTAGTTGGTGTACACTAGAGCATCTCGGGCTTACAGGCAAAAAAAAATTCAGCCGTACCTCCCCTCATACGAAGTGTTTGAAAAACATTTAAAAATTTTTGTTTTTTTGTGGCAACCCTAGATGTCGCCCAATTACATTTTTCTTCAAATCTTTGGCATTTATTGTCGGATTTTAAAGTTTGACACATTGGGGTGATTGTTCTCCCTAATTGGAGTTCATGTAAAGGAACAATGAATAGTTTATATTTGATATTCATGAAAATGCGTTTTTCCGCAGCTGAATCGCTGTGTACCGGTAATATTTTTGATTTTCAAGGTTTACCCGTCTCAAACAAAGTTGAGATCGGTCCTCAAAAATCTGAATTATCAATGATGTACCTCTAGAAATTTATGTCAAGGTCTGCAACTTTTATAATAATAATATCTTTAGCAATTCTAAAAAGTTATATAAATAAAATTAGAATTTTTTATTGGGTCCAGTCTAATGATCATTCCTATCTCCCCCATTCCACTATCTGTCGCTGGTTGGTTTGTTTTTGCTATTGGTAGGTATCTTCTCATTGCTGCTTGCCGTTTTTGTCGTTGCAAACTTTTGTCCGAAATTGCATTCCTTCAACTGACGGCCGTGAATTCTACACCAGCACAATATCACATACTCTTTACTCTCCCTGCCACAACTTGAGCAGTCGTCTCATCATGTCGTTGATTTTCTGTTCTTCTTTTTATCCCAACAAACATTTAGATTTGAGTTCTGTTAGATCTCAAGTTGAGAACTAACTGGTTTCTCACTGGTTCCTTATTTTTCATTCGACTATTAAAGGCTGGAGATTGGATAATAAGGCATCGATTTTTTTGTTCCGAAGGATTACGAAGCCCACGAAACTGCCGAAATACGTCCAAAAATGTCGGGACTGATATTGAGAGATGCGAGAAATTAAAATTTTTGTTTTAGTGAAAAGTTATTGGGGTCTGTGAGATATTTCGACGGAGCTTCAATCGACTGAGATAATCGCGAAAAATCACGGGACGGGGAATTGTTGAAAACTTTCAGGATTCGAGAATAATGTCAACTTTAAAACTATAAAGTTGTCAAATTATCTCAAAGGTTGGGGAATAATTGAAAATGATGTTAAAGATAAACTTGAGAAAGATGTTGGATATTAAATTGAGAACTATAAAGTTATCAAAATATCTCTAAGGTTGGAGAATAATTGGAGAATGTTGTTGAATATCAACTTGGGAACTATACAGTTTTTAAAAGGTTTGAGAAATACTTGATCGATGTTTGTTGGGATTCTTGCCCGCTTGCTGCTGCTGCCATTACCATCAACATCAGCTTCATCACACCATCGTCGTCTTCGCCGCCAACAAGGAATTTCCGTTGGTCTCAAAAGTTTAAAGATTTTTCACAGTAAATACCATTCAATGCTGTTGTAGTTGCCTCATGTCGTCTATGATATATCGCAATGATATTTCTTTTTATATCATATAACGGACCACAGAGCATATACAACATTTTATTTTAGCTTAAGGGCTCTCATGAATTTTCACGCATTTGCCGCTTCTTAGAGCCTCATCCTCGGCCATTATCATCTAAAATCGTTGTCATGCTAGAAATTTGCAATTTTCTACTTTCCAGTCGCAACTTTATTTATCATCTTCTTCATTATAATTTTTTTTTGTTGTTCAACATGTTTTTTTTTTGTTATATGTATTTCGTTTAACTTTTTTTTAGCTTTGTTATTTGGTCTATTCGATGCGGGTTCTAGCGCTGAAATGTCTGAATTTGTGATATTTCACTAGGCGATGTGTAGTTAATAAAGAGTTTTAGATAGTTATGATAATTTATTGCACTCAGAATGAGGTTGGGAAAATGTGCTTAGGCTTACTACACCAAAATTTCCCGAGCCGACATCACTGCTGCTGACCGATACTCTTCAGTTGGCCGTTAAGTGAGTTGTCAAATTGGGTTTTGGTCACAAAGGCTCTTACACATAAAATATAGACTAAAAAAATAAAATATATGTATTGAACAGAAAATTATGGTGTCATCAATTTAAGCTTCAATCGGCTATAAGGTGCGAATTTATTGCAAAATTAAATGAACGAATTTATTGCAAAATTAAATGAACGAATTTACTGAAGACAGTTAGTAATTTGAAATTTCATAGACTCATAAATGTATTTTGTAACCGAATTTTGGATCACATTCCAAACAACGTGCCAAAAACGTAGGTACAGAATCGGATCAAAAAAACCGATTTGGCAAATATAGCGACTCTACTCTCATCTAGCGGAAAAAATATAGCCTACATAATATGTCGAGCCGATTTATAGTATCGCTTGTGATCGAAAATTCGACCAAAGAAATCTTTAGTGGGTCGTGGTGTCCCTAGCCCCCATCCATAAATTTAGGGGACACCCCTGAAAATATACCGCCTATACCTCAGTTTTTCCAATATATTTCATTAAAATCGGTCAAACGGTTCGCTCACAGGAAGTTCCTAAAATTTTTTCATGTGGCGTATTTATATATACAGAGAAACCTCCCTTGGGCGGACACTCACCGTCGGCCAACTTTTGTCCGCCCAAGAGAGGTGTCCGCTCAAGGGAGTGGATGGCTATTTTAGACATTTTTCAATTTTTAAAGGAATAAATACTCACCACATTTCAAATTAAATAAAAAATATTGATATTACATTGCGAAAAAAATATGTATATATATTGCTTGAAAAATTCATATCAAAGCATGCATAACTCATTCACATGCTTTCAGATAAAGAAATAACATAAATAAAAATAAATAATAAGTAATATAAATCCATAACTATCAGACTCATTATTTAAAAAATTGCTGAATTGTCGATTGCTTAAGATTTCTTTGTTTTTTTTAAAAGAAAACTATTTTGCAAATGGCTTTCCAATTTTTGCAATAATTCGAACGCAATAAGGTCGTCGCTGCAAAATCTTTTTAAATTGGTAACAGCAGTCAAGGCGGTTTCGCTTGTGGAAATTTCATTAACTTCATCGGTATCACTCTCAGCATCGCTGCTATTATCATCAATTGTTTCTATGTTGTCGTCAATAACAACATCTAACTCAAAGTCTGAACTTTCAGTCCATGCATTGTTATCTATAGCCACAAAGTCATCCGGATTTGAAGAAGTAAAATCTCCAGAAGCTTTCGATAAATCAAAAATTGAAAATTTAGCTAACGAACACTGCGTTATGTAATTAAACCTCCAATGTGACGCTTTTTAAATTTGAGTGTTTGTCTAACGGTTTGGTTTTATTCGGGGAATCCCTTGTTTTCATTTGGTAAATACATATGTACAAAAATATGTTTGTATGTTGTTTGTATTTTGTCCGCTTAAGAGGGGTTCGCGTCCGCTCAAGAGAGGTTTATGATTGATTTGTTATGAAAACTGATCTCAGTGTCCGTTGATAAGAGGTTCGTGTCCGCTCAGTAGAGGTTTTTTGTCCAATTTTAAAGCAAATAACTGTCCGCGTCCGGCCAAGAGAGTGTCCGCCTAAGGGAGGGTAATTTGTTCTAAAAAATGTACTTAAAACTTGGTGCATGAAAAACTGTCCGGCCAAAGGAGGTGTCCGTCCAATAGAGGTGTCCGTTAGGAGGTACATAGATAATAAACTGTCCAAATTATTTAAAATTTCCAGGAACTTTTCAAATACTATAACTTCTCGAGAACGAAGTCTACTTTCTGCTTCGAGATCTTACAACTCCTAAAAACCTTGATCTAGCGAGGGAACCGGAATACGTGCGGGCTGGATCGTCTCCTCGCGTAGGACGGGGTATCGACTACAGCTGATTTATTCACATACGACGAAAAAGGCCCTGTACGCAGGGATCAGAGTTATTTATTTATGAATATTCAAGTAGGTGCGTTACTTAGCATTCAAAAATAAGAACGCATCAAAAAATCCATATCATTCGTATTCGAGAACAAGAACGCCTAAAATACACGTCGCGTTTTCGAATCTGTCTCGAATCAATCTAAGAACCTTCTTTTTGCCGTGTTGCGTGGATTATTTGCAGATGGTTGGAGTAGTAAATTTGACATCGAGCCCGATGAATCCCGATTCCGAAATAACGGGACTATATTTCGTCGCTCCGAACGAAGACTAACTCGGTTCGTTCTTTGCGTGGAAGACTAACATGCTTCAGTTCTCTGCGTGAGTATACACAATTTCCCAAACGTTAAGGTGGTAAATGTTGGGAGTTTGACTTACGCGAATACCGACAATGTCAATTTTCCACGCTAAGTACTGAAGCATGTTAGTCTTCCACGCGAACGACGAAGTATGTTAGTCTTCCACCCGAGTTACGAACCACGTTTGTCCTCCACGCTAACTGAACCCTGCTAGTCTTCGTTGTGAGCGACGATTTATTCAAATCTCGGGCTTTCAGGGTACCGAAAAATCCCGATATCCTGTGATTTGAATAAAAACAATTCCACGAAACTGCGGAAAAAATGTCAGGGGATGCATAAAAATACCTGTTTTGACTTGGATTTTAATAATCCGAAAGCAGATATTAACGTAGATATTTGTTTCAGTGAAAAGTTATTGGCAAAAAACCATTTATTTTACCGGGTCCGATACCAAAATTAGGATTGGGACCCCTGGCGTTTATATGCAGAGCACCTTTCTGAGTTGAAATATCGTATGACAGTAATAAAATAATAAGTCTTCGATTTAGGAATATGCACACCGACGTCAAAGCGCGACTTTTGTAATGTCTCAAGACCTTTTGGAGCGGTATCTGAGATAATCTCGCAATCCCGGGATTGCCAAAACCTTCGAGATTTAGCCCCTTAATGCCAATCGAAAAAAATGTTAGCTAAAAAGTCTATAGACGGGACTTTTTGCTTTTCCTATGTTATATTTATTTCTTTTTTCCTACTCGGCAAAATGTATAGCCCATGTCCTGAATTTATCGAGATAATTTTGGCCCTTTTTCAGGAGCATTCCGATATTCAACCCAATTCGGAATAAATGAACTTACTTCGATAAGTAAATGGAATGAATCATAAGATAATAATTGAAGTTTGCATCCGTGGGAAAAATCTTCAATGCAAATAATTTTTTTATGCGCTGATTGGGCACACCAAATAAAAATTACTGCCCGATTTAGTTTAAGGCCAAAAAATTGGCTTCAGGCGAACACTGCTTCTAATTCCAATTAGTATAGTAAATGTGTACGTATGTATGTATGTTTGTTTCGCATTGCCGTTATCCATCCTATATTTTGAAAGCTGACAAACGCATTGAAGGGCATCGTTCTTTTAAGGCATTTGTTGCAACAAATTCAAGCAACATGTGGCAGGCAATGGCGAACGTTTGCAATGTGTGTGTTGTGGCCGGCCGTATCATTCCTTTGTCAAACAAACTCGAATTGACAAAGTCACATTGAAACAATAACGACGACTACGACGACGACAAGATTGTTGGTTCAGTGTTTCGATCGTTTGATGCGATGACAACAGTGGCAATGCAACCAAGAATCACAATAATAACAACAATAATAGAATGACAATGTCATTGATACGACGAATTCGAGACACACTCCTCAAATGGACGATGAGACAATGTCAGTTGCGATGTTGACAAACGGATACCAGATCTATGTATATACCGACGTGCCATACGAAAACTAACACTTAAAATTCTGTACGAAAAGTAACACTTTCGACTTGTGTCTGACGACAACTAACACTTTTGGCTAGTCATTTTTCTTCAGACCAAAAAACGTTATTTTTCGTCATAAACAAAACGAAAGTGTTAGTTTTCGTCAGACCCAAAATGAAAGTGTTAGATTTCTTCTGACACAAAATTTCTGGTGCTAGTTTTCGTATGACACGTCGATTTGTAAGTACTCTCCTTGTATACTTCAGTTAACATGCTAGTACACACGTTCGAAGGTATTTTGTAAGGACTCTTGCACTTTCCTATAATTTGGTAACCATAAATGTCAAGCTAATCGCTTTGAAATGCTGTATGCAGTACAGAGATGTTTTTGGGGTTCATTATCCAGACGGAGCGTTCAGCGGAGCTTTGTCGATAGTAGCAGTCCTTTTCCGGATATGGATAAGGTATGCTTCGGTACTAGCACCTAACGGTAGTTGCCCGACTGTGGTTGATTTGCTAAAAATATATATTCCCGTGAATCCACTGCCTTGTGATCCTTTCTCGACGATTGTGCGAGCCCCATGGCTAATATCTGACTTTGCGATGTTAGCGAAAATGGTGAAAATTCTTTGTAAATTGGGGTTTCATTCGGCTTTGAACCTTCGACTCTATAGTTGATTCAATATACTTATATACAGCCTTCTCAATGCATAAAAAGCAGTCAAGGGTCGATTTCTTGTTTCATTCCTATTTTTTAAAAGTCGCTTAACCGTCTACCCGAGTTGGCTGTCCGAAATTGCGGTACAGTCGTTTCTTCGTTTCGCCAACAGGCGACAGTTGGAAACACCAAGGGATCGCAAATAGATGTGAGAGTTGCTGGGGCTCAGAGAAGTTTAGTAAGGGGTACGACACGAGGAGGTGTTCTCTCTCCTCTTCTCTGGCCTTAGAACTTCAAACGCAGGGACAGTAGTAGTAGACTAAAGATTCTAAGTACCATTGGGGCTCTGCAAGGGTATTGTTACTAGATGCTCCGAATCTTCCGGGCTTACTATAAAACCTAGTAAAATGGGGTTAGTTCTGTGCGCGTAGAGGTATATCATTCTTGCATTTGAACTACCTCAGTTGCGTTGGAATCTTCGAGGGAGGCATTGACAGACGTTGGGGACTCTCTCCAAGGGTAGAGCACTAGTTGTACGGAAGGTACTCCTTTTTAATGGAGTATGTATTGGTCTAGTGTTGTGCACTAGACACGGCCTCTTCCATTAAAAAGATGGTTGCAGCGGAAAGTATGATTCTGGCTAGAGTCATAGCAGTCATTCGCACTACTACGCAGTTAATACTGTAGGTAAGATAGGCGCAATAGGGCCCAAGATGCTCTATTTAAGCTCGTACATACATTATAGGCATTACAGCATCCTATCTTCAAAACTATTATACCTAGAAGGAAAGGTTACAATTTAACAACAATTTTTCTACTTATAAACCCCGTAGGGATGAGGGTAGGGCAAATGATCTCTTGAACCTTTATATGGCCTGGGCAAAGCTGGACGGGAAGTTAAGGCTAGCCGACCACAGTAGCCGTGGACGAAGTGCTGTCTAGTGCAGTCACTGACGAAGTTTTTTTTGCCACATATTCCCTAAAGAGGTTAGGTGTGACACATTTTTTTTATTAGCGTAGCATACTTAAAGTCGTTGACCACATTCACTGTTCGACAGTGTGCGTAGAAATATTCCTCCCATCTATCTATAGGACATCTTATAACAAAAGTGAACAGTTAAACTCAAGAAAAGTAATCCAACCTAGCAGAAGTCGCATGTTCGTTTGAAACCTAATCCGGAGTCATAGCAGACTAGTTCCATTTTTTGCAGGGTATATTTCGTCAATTTCTTTTGAATTGCATTACAACAACTTCATTATCATCATCACCGCAGCTAAGGCTTTTGCATTTCATCATTTTGTGCGTTTGCAGTTACTAGTTGTGAAGCCGTAAGAAGAAAATTGGATTCATAGTGAAAAATGTAAACAAATCGAAATTTTAGTTAATCAAAATTGAAAAAAAAAAACGAGCAACCGCGGAAGAAATATCTATCAAGAACAGTTTTTTGACCTTAGGGAGTTTGTTGTTGCTTGAGCGCTGACTTGCCAACTGGCAACATGTTTTGGTAGCTTGATGTGTCGTGCACCCGCAACCAAACGCGTCCACTGCTTTTACTGTTGCTGCAGTATTTCACTATTGCTGCTGCTGTTGTGCAAAAGCTATGGCGATGGGAGCATTGTAACTACTTGCTAGAACTGCGATTGACGGTAATTGGTTGACGTTTGTCTTATTTAAATTTGGTTTTGCATTCAAACCTCAGCTTTAACTATTTTGTTGTTGCAGAAGCAGCAGCTGTTGCTTTTGTATTGTCATTCTTATGGCCTTGGTTATTTCACATGTTGTTGTTTTTTTTTTGCTATTGTCATTGTCATTGTCAAGGCAAATCAAATGCAAAGCGCGACTTGTAAACCATTAAACCTCTACCAACGCCGCCGTCGGCCATACATTGGTTGCTCCTTCACTCCTGCTTTTTACCAGGAACTTTAATTGAAATGAGTTTCGGGAATTACGAAAATTGCATTCTAGCAAATTCGGATATTTGTGCAGCATACGTCAATAGGTACATATATTCGCTATGTGCTGATGCATAAGTGTAGTATGCCTTGTATTCCCAAAAACATTTGATTTTTATTACCAGTAATTCGTGTTGCTTGTGTTGTTGTCCGATTAGGATTGTTGGCTAGTAGTTATTGCTAGATGAGACTTGTTGACAAGCGTCCAACGAGGTACTTCAGTATTCGAATTTCGTAATCTTGCAATTCATGGAATTGCTTAGATTCAATTGGTTGGTAGTTCAAACCTTGGGTTTTAATTCGCTGAAATATGACGATCGGATGCTTTTTGTTCGTCGAGAAAGGTCTTTACTTCTCAATTGCCTACTCAGCCCAAAGAAGCATTTGTTTGCTAGAGTTGTTCTTCATTGGATTTCCAGGAATACATTGTTGTTAGTGTTAATTCTGCTTCCCAGGTAAACAAAGTCCTTTACTATCCCAAAGTTATGGCAGCCAACAGTGCCGTGGTTGCCTGATGCCAGCAAGTACTTCGTTTCACCCTCGTTCACCACCAAACCCATTTTTTCAGCGCGGTTGTTAAGGCCAATGGTGTCGATGTCGTCGGCATACGTCAACAGTTGTACGCTATTGAAATATATTGATCCACCGCTTTTAAAATCTGGAGCTCGTATTATTTTCTCCAACATTAGATTAAACAAATCGCTTGATAGAGGGCCACAATGTCAGAAACTTCATTTAGTTTCGAACAGCTCGGAGATGTCCTTCCCGATTCTGGCCGAGCTAGTGGCGCTTCTCAGAGTCATTTTGTATAGCCGTATAAGTTTTGCGGGGAAACCAAAATCAGACATAGCGGCATAAAGGCAAATCCTTACCAGGTCTGAAGCCATACTGATAAGGTCCAATCAGTCGGTTTACGTCATGCTTCAGTCTTTCGCACAATACGCTTGATAAAACCTTATATGCGATACTCAAAAGGCTGATTAGGCGGTGGTTGGCGCAGTTTGCTGGACCGCCCTTTTTGTAGATTGGGCAGAGAACACTAAGATTCCAATCTTCACGTATGCATTCATCCGACCGTATTCTGTATAGAAGCTGGTGCATGCACCTTACCATCTCCTCACCGCCGTGTTTGAATAGCTCAGCTGGCAGGCTATCAGCGCTCGCTGCTTTATTGTTTTTTAATCGGGATATAGCTATTCGCACCTCATTATAGTCGGGCTGTGAAACTTCAATTCCATCGTCTTCGATTTTGGGTTCGGGCTCGCCGTCATCTCTGGATTATTGTAGTCATTTTGGAATAATTTTTGGGTAATTTTGGGAACATTTGGGGGTATTTTTGGGTCCTGTTGGGATTATTTTAGGATTATTTTGAGAACGTTTTGGGATAATTTTGGGATAATTTTGGATTCAATTTTGGATTAATTTGGACAATTTTGGGGTAATTTTTGGGTTCATTTTGGGATAATTTTGGAATAATTTTTGGCTCATTTTGGGAACATTTGAGGGTCTTTTTGGGGTCGTTTGGGGATAATTTTAGGATTATTTTGGGAACGTTTTTGGATCGTTTTGGGATCATTTTAGGGTGATTTTGGGGCCATTTTGGGATCTTTTTTGGGTCATTTTAGGATTATTTTGGGATTTTTTTTGCGTCATTTTGGGATCATTTTGGGTAAATAAAGTTAGCGCTTAATTGATAGCTTTTCCGGCTTATTTTTTAAACCAGAAATACTTATAACAGTAGAGAAAGCGCTTTAGTTAGTATTATTTTAAAACCATTTTGGTTTAAGTTAATATCCAAAATTTTTCAGTCTTAAATTAATACTATTTATCCAATATCAAACACCCATTTAATTCCAAAAGGTTTCATTTCAATAGCAACTGGTATTGAAAATAAATTTTAATTTTTTACTGTGTATGCAAAAATTTGGCTCTGTGGGAATTTTTGTTCTTCCGATTGTCTATATTGGCCGGGCTATTTGTTTTCTCCCAATACCAATATATCGTTTGCCTGATTTTATTTTATTTTTGTTCTGAGACACTGCATCCAAGACGTGATATCAGTTCCCTTCTACGCTTTAATTGATTTATTTTGAGTTTTACTTTAACTTCCAACAAACAATTCTCTATGCAAATAATTTATCATTAACGGATTTTCCGCGAGGAAATGGGCGTATCACTTCCTACAATAACAACAAAAGCAAGTAATAAAATAAAACAAATAAAAAGGATGCATGGGATAATCTGCGTGGAATAAGTAAGAAAAGCAGCACTTGCTTTATGACGTCCATTGGACTCTGCCGCCGATTTTAAGCGCGCGACAGCTGAGTAATATGCTGCCATTACGATATCATCACGTTTATGACGTTAACACAATTAATCAACTTGAAACGCTAAAAGGCTTTCGCTGCTGCTGGTTCTACTGGTTACTGGTTGTTCTTACTAGAATTTGCGTTTTTGTTGTTGTTGATATATATATGTATGTATAACAACCGTTGTTACGGCAAGCACTTTCAGAATCACTATCACTTAGCCACCGCTAGCGAAAAAATCAACAAGCTCTCGACTAACAGCACATTAATTTCAAAGTTCGTGGATTGATGTAGCTTCTGCTGTTCTGGTTGTTGAGTCCACTGGACTGGCTGTTGCATAATCGGTTCGCTTTCCATCAGTTTGGGGAGTTTGTTTACAGAAAAATAATCGGTTTATTTTAAAAGAAAGTGTGTGTGTGTTGGCTATCGTGGCAGCCGATGAGGAACATCTTCTGACGTTGGCCGTTGATGATGACTCCTACACCGCTGTTGTCTGGACGAGGTGGCCAATTGGCTACAGTTATGGCACCAGGAAGTAGTGCACACTGAGCAGCTGCTGCTAGACTTGTAAAAGCTTTGGCTGTAATGATCAGCAAAAACATACATCCACATATGCATGTGAGTATGAGTACATGTGCACTTACGCATGCACTTAGAGATGATCTTTCTGTTGCTTATGATTCCTGATACGCTTGCTGCAGTTAATGGTTTTATTGTCGTTGCTGGCTGCTATGGCTCTTCTTGCCGATGGGGATGGATGATCGTAGCACAAAATTTATATGCACATCTAAGGCCCGGTTGTTGAGTGCAACTTTAAACCACAGACAAAGTTGACTAGAGTTTATCCCATACAATTTGACCGCATAAACTAAGCTCAAACTGGCAGTGTACACTCAGAAAAAAGTTTCCTTACCGCAAATAAAAAATGCCTTATTTCAAGGATTAAGGAAGCCATCTTTCCTTACTTTAAGCAATTACTTCTTTGTCCTTAGGGAAATTTTACTTGTAAGCAGGAGTCTCTTACTAGTATTGAGAAAGTTAAGGTTTTCTGAGTTCGATTTTCGGTGAAGTCAATATAATTTTTTTTTTAAAGTCAAAGAAAAAGTAATCGTATACTTTATGCTTGCCAGCATCTCATTGCAGCTTTGTTCTAATTATCCCACGAAATCAAACAAGCAGTGTTGGTGTAACTAGTATGACACGCTGCGGTTAGAAATTCCTAATTTCTCCTCGGTTCAATGACCACTATAAAGGGAAAAATGAAAAATTTCTAACAACAAATACAAAGCCGTACGTCTAGTTCCTTAAGCAAGAACGAAATTGCAATCACGGTAGCTGGTATTGTTTGTTTGTGAGTTGTTGCTCAGTTTGTTCGTTAATAACAAAAAATAGAATAATTTAAGAAAAATAAATTATTCGATCGGTCAAATAGTCCATGAAAAATTTTCGACACTTTCTCACGTTGAACTATTGCCTCCACCGAGAATCGAGCTCACACTGCTTTGACTGCTGAACGGACGTGTTTACCATTAGGCCATCTTATACTTATGCTTGTCGGCGTCTAATTGCAGCTTTGTTCTATGACAGTAGGGACAGTAAGTTCGCTGTTGGATTAACTGTATTAGGGAAATTATTACTTGTATTGAAGAAATATTTACTTGTATTGAGAAAATTGAGTTCTCAAAGCTAAGGACAGCATTATTAACTTAAACTGAGGAATACCGTCTTTAAATTCAAGATATTTTTCCTTATATTAAGTAAATCGAAGTAAGGAAACTGGTTCGTCGTTTCATGGAAATACTTTTTTCTGAGTGTTGTTGGTAATACTAAATTTTGAGTTGAAACAACAAACTCCTGCAGTTAATCCAACAGTGAAGAAATTGTTATTTTAAATTTATTGCATCATCCAATTAAATTAGTAGAACTGACAGAGGTTTTGTTGATTAAACAGATTATTGTGTTAAAACAACAAGCTCCTGCAGTTATATATGGGCATTTCCAAAGCACAGAGGCGAAAAATTCAGATACATTTTTCCCTTTTATTTGATTTCTATTACATACAGGTTAAAAAAACATGCAATCTTCATGCAATTGTATCATATTGGCTTAGTTATAGTTCAAACAGAATCAGCCCGCCAATACGTCAGTTGCGTGACGTACGCCAATTTTAGAGCAAATTCTATTTTGACGTATCCGTCGTATCTGCCGTTACACATACAAACACCCGCAGTCTACTTTGCTGTCAGTTGTTTCAACGTTCTGACGGACTGATCCTGCTGAACGCTTTAAGAGCATTAATACATGAATAAATTTGGAAAGATGTCAATGGCATTGAATTTGACCTATATCAATTTATTAGTACGTAGTATTCACTAATGACCAATAATTTGACAAGTGTTGATCAACAGCCGTCTTTTACTTCTAAAGCTACTCATAAAAATATACGCCGATTTTTTTTATGTAACGCGAATGACGAGAACTCATGGTTTTACTCATAAAAACGGATATCTTAATCTCGATGTTTCCTTTTTGCTCCAGCTCATAAGGGTTCGTTTTTATTAACGATTTTTCGAAATTTTTCATACTTAAAAATACGCGTATAAAGAAGTAACGATTGTCTCTACATACATATAATAAAATTGTAACAGGTCGATGTCTGTACATTATTAATCGAGTAGAATCCAAATCAACCATTTTAAAAATTTTTGTGTGTCTGTCTGTCTGTCCGTATGTTTGTGGCCGTATCACTCTAAAAGTAATGAATGTAATCGAATGAAACTTTTTTCTTTGGATTGCTCGACGCTCAACATAAAATTTGAGGTATTACTTTTTTCGATATCTCAACCGGTTTTGGAGTTATCGCCCAATATGTGGACCATGTCTGTCTGTGTGTTTGTGGTCGTAACACTCTAAAAGTACTGGATTGCTAGGCGCTCATCTTAAAATTTAAGATATTATTTTTTGCGATATCTCAGCGCGTTTTGGGGTTATCGCCCAATATGTGGACCAGGGGTGACCAAAAAATATCTTAGTACAATATGGGTGTCAAACGAAAGGTGCCAATGAGTCCTATAATATGCGATGTGATTCATTGAAATATCTGATATGATTTGGGAGATATCTTGAAATTTCGATAGCTCGAGCGGTTTCGGAGGTATCGACGAATATTTCCACAAAAATGTGTTAGTACATTATGGGTATCAAACAAAAGGTGTTTATGAATACTGTCATAAACCATTTGATTAATTTCAATACCTAAGCTACGCCGAAATCGCGGGCACCAGCTAGTATATAACAAAAATATAAGGACTTACTATTCCGCGACCATTAGTACGATCTATTGTGTGAAAAAAATTTTCTGTTAAAACAACAGTTAAGTTAATAAAGGTTAACCTTGAATAATGGATAAGAATTGACCGTGATTTTGGTTGATATGACCAGCTCATTTTTCTCTGTGTATTCAATTTGCTCCTCGTTTTTAGTCAATCTTCTTGGTCTAGTAGACATAAACTTGAGGAGCAATAACATTTAAATATGACTTTCGATGCCGTCTTCCCCAGTATTAGATAGCCACTAATAAAAATGTGTAAGTATGAGCGATCGCTGCGACAATACATGGTGCATTGTACTTGCATATGTATGTACCTGTACTGTATACAGTGTCTACACATATTCCTACGAATATTGCTGGTAATCGAGTTCATGCCAACATTTTCACCCCTCTAGCACAATCAGCTTTGTAAATTAATGGGTTGAATTGGTGCTAATGCTTATTTGGCGGATATGAGGTACATTTATTTTTATTTAACTTTATCTGCTTACATTAAGCTTCACTTGCATTTACATTTACCATTTTGTTTGTGGTGTTTTGTTTTCAATAGAAAAGCTAATATCGTCGCCCGGATAACTGATTGTCGTATGTTAGGTTATTTATTTGGTTTCACATATAAGTGCATATAATTTGTGGTAATACATATGCTAAGGTTTAGATATATGTATGTATTTGTTATAGACTCTGGTTTAAGAAGGATCAGATGCTAATTTATTTTATTTAAGTTATTGCGAAAGTTACACTACAAAACGGAAATGTATAAATTCATAGTTAATCGTTTGCAATAAATATTACAATGCACAGTGATTCGTCTAGTAAAAGCTAGCGGAACAAAAACGACTTTTTGATTTCAAGATTTTTTCGATACAACACTAAAGAGAATACCTTAAATTAATTGAATTAAGAACGAAAGAAAAAAATTGCATTTTTATACAGTTAAATTTTTTTTTAAACGCTACATGATTAATAGTAGCTTGCTGTAATAGGTTCGATTGTTTAATCTATTACCTACAAATTAAAAAAAAATCACCAAAATCCATCCATTTTTAAAGAAGTTCTCATCATTCGCAGAAAAGTTGTTCATGAGAATATGAAAAATCCCCATTTGCGGCCTCGGGGAAAAAAATTTATTCCTCGGAAACGAAGACTTCTAGGGAAAAAACAAACTGGCTGCTTCTCCCATATATGCCAATGGCATTTCAAATTTTTAACAGCTCTTTTCGCGGTAGTATGAATAGTTCAATTTTTAAGATTTTTGAATTAGCTCCCTTTAGATCTAGGTGTGCGATCTTATAAACGAAATTGTTTTTGTCTGCTATGTGCGGTAGTAAACATTTTAGTTCGGTCATCTTTTGTCAAATTGTGAGCGTGTTTATTAACCGATTTGGCTCATTTTTGGCAGGAACTAGTATTATTTTATGAGTTAAGTATGTCACCATTTTAGAATTTTTTAAAATATGCTTGACGTTAGTAAAATTCTAATCTAACCCCCATATTCATAAAAAATTAATTTGGTTTATAAAGCTTTTTAAATTGACATTTTCATACAAATTTTGAATTATAAGAGTTTATTAAATCTTTTATATTTTTTATAAATAAACGGGTGAATATATTCAATTTTATGAAATTTGTGTCATTGGATCTGGGATGATCCAAAATCTGATACGGGGGTCGAGGTTTTCCGGTCATAATCTGGAACCGGCAGGCCTTGTGGTAAGTGTCTCAAGATAAAACTTTGTCAAAGACGAGCACGTTTCTCGCGCCCTCAGGAAGCGAAATAGTTGCAAAAAACTGATTTTTGGGTCATTTGACCCCGCAAAAGAAAAAAAAAAAGCATCTGACCAAAATAAATTGCATAATTGTAATAAGTGACTACATATAAAACAGAAAAAGTTTTAAAATAATTTTGCCCGCTAGCTTGTTCTAGACCATGGGTCGGCAGATTTGTAAATGCAGGTGTATAAGTGACAACGCTTATACACGCGCTGTGATCGTCCGAACTAATTTTTAACATTCGCTGACCAAACAAGCGACACCCCCCCGGGCTATGGTTTCGCCCCTTGCCCAGCGACGACTAAATCATTTGGTAAACAAAGAGCACAACGTGTCTGTGTGATGAATCCAACTTGTTTGACTGATCTTAAGATCTATGGGTCGCCGATGCTTGTTCTAGACGAACCACAGTGCAAAGGTGTGATATGTCAAATTTCCACTTTTCAAAATTTTTATCACATTCGATGTAATTTTGTGTGCTGATTTCATAAATCACTTTACTTTTTTTGTAACAGCTTTAGTTTTCGAGATATTAACGATTTATCGTTATTTAAAAAAAGATGGCTCCACCTTATCATTTATATCTCAAGAACAAATTGAGCAATTCCAAAACAGTTTGAAAAATTTAAAACCCAATAAAATTTTCTATAAACAATGTATTCAAAACTTTTTGTTAGGCCCTGTCGGTTCGACGATAATGAACAATCTATACGGATTTTTGACTTTTTATAAGCTTTTAGGGCCGCTTGTATAAAAGCCGATAACGCCTAATCGCCCGGTTACCGGAGTTTAATTGACGTATTTTGTTCAGTTAGCTGTCAAACTAATCACCGATTAGTCGTTATCGGCTTTTATGCAATCTTTATCTTAGTCTTTTTCCAGATAATTTTTTTCTCTGGATAGATTATTACAAAAGTTATTAACGGTCAAATAAATATAGCCATATATGTAATAAGTACCCTACAAGTATGTAAAAATTCTAATTTTTCTAATAATTTAACACCTATACGAAATTTAAAAACTAGAGCTGAAAGAAACAAATGATTTTTTTTCCTAATCAGCACCCTTAAATTGACTTAAAACGATTAAAAAAAATCTAGAAAATCTTTCACTGTTGACCATTATAATGGTAATAGCAAGGTGTGACAAGGGAAAATCAAGTCGGCCCATTTCGCGATACACGGAAGGCATGCCTCCAGGCGCCTTAGATCAACACACGCTTTTTGTTGTTGTTCGCTTTATTCAACACCTTGTCAGAAATACACACTAACAACCTATCAAACGAGCTTCTATGCCAGCCGCTTGAAAAAAGTTCCAAGTTTAAGCTTTTTGTCATGATTCTTAAATCGATTGTTGTTGCTTTTTTAATTTTTTTTTCTGTCGTTTGTCAGGTGGCAAACGAACGATCAGCGCCTGACGGTGGCGCGTGTTAATTGCAATTGCTATTGCAATTTATTCTCAACAACGTCAACAACAATAAGAACCAAATTTGTATGACAACGGTAATAACAACAACCAAACTACGAATGTGCACTGTTGTTGTATTTTCATAAGCATTGTTGTTTTTGGCGAAAAACGTTTAAACCAAATTTGGTTAAAGCTGATTTTTTTCTCTGCACTTGTTTCGTGTTTATGCACTTTTCTAAGTGTGTTTCGCTGTCGTATGCGCCGATACGTGAAAACGTGTGTAGGTACATGCGCATGTGCACTTAATGCTTGAGGAGTATCCATAAAATTACAGTTGCTTTTTGCACAAATTTTTAGTAATGCGGAAAATTGCTTTATTTAGTTGGTTATGTGACATTGACAAATCTTGTTGTTGCTATGGTTCTGGCAGCGACACTGCAATTGTAACCGGTTTTCTGCCAAACTTCGTTCTAGCTAAACACAGAGGATAATTTTTATACCCAGCGTACTAGTACTAGCACAAGGGTATTATGATTTAATCCATATAACGGTACTATGTAACGGCACAAAATAATCAAGATAGATACAGAGATCCATATATGAAAGTTTTATGATTAGGTAGTCTGAAGGACAGCTCAAGTTCCAGATCTCTTGAAGAAATCCCTCCTCCAACGCTGCCGTCTAACTTCGAGCCGTCAGTATAAACAGTAATGCCGCCATTAGTAGCGGAACACCGATTCGTGAAAATCTTAATTATGCACCGATTTGGCTGATAATTATCATGTGTATTACTTAATTAATTTTCAAATGTTAAAAAAATGTGGACCCGCTAGGTGGCGCGTGAGTCGCTCTATACAGCGAAGGTAGTTTTCTACCCCAACGCAATATTCCCAGAGATTTTGCTTTGGGTTTGAACTAACTTCCCGTTGAGCTGGGGATTTGAAATTTTCACCATCGTTCAGGCTTCGCTGACAATGCATTATATATAAAAAAAAAAAATATTTCTTTATTTGCAAAAGTCCCAATCATCGTCTTCTATCTTAAGTTGAGTCCGTATAGCTATCTGAATATGTATCAATAGCACAGTTTCACTCTTTCGTCAATAGCACAGTTTCACTTTCGCGCCATCTGTATGTCAATGCCAGTGAAATTTCGAATATCCGGGTTTCACTTTTTTATTACATTTTTTATTTAATCTGAGTGGGTTTCTGGGCTGCCCAAAACTTTTCCTAGCTATAACGTTATAACTTTTTTGTTTGGGCAAAAAGTTTACCAACTTTTTTTGTGAAACCCCCACAACTTTGTGAGATCTTTAGAATAGTGGTATACAAATAAATATCTGTGCATAGGAGGTCCAAGATTCGATTTAAGCGAAAACACTTCAAAGGTCAATGGTAGGCCCGAGCAAAAACACTACCGTGACATTTAAATTTAAAAAATCGGACAAAGAATAAGGAAGTTATAGCAAAAAAGCGGATTTAGCGGGTATTCGCGGATGCCTAAAAAGAAATTTCAACGTTAAAAATTTTTTTTCGACATAAACTTTCAAATAAAGATGACACACGCTGAACTTTTTTTCGATACAACCTAGAGTACAGCTTTTTTAATATTACTTACCTATTTTGTTAATTTCAAATAAAATAATTTAGCTAATTTTACAATAATTTTTGTTTATATTTACGCGACACAATTTTTATTTGACAGTAAAATACTAAAATGCATATTTATCGACTAATACAGTTTACATGTTTCATTTATTATTTGTAATCTAAACTAAAATATTCTAAACTAAGTGAAACAAATACTCAAATGAAATATACACAAATCTGAGTTATTGTTGTAACATATGTATACTATAAGATGTATTTGAGTGTAAGTTTATGTGTATTTTACTATTGCTTTAAATAATTTCTTGTCATTTTAGAGTTCACTTGTCCACAACATATTCATCCTTTTGCGATTTCCAAACTAGGTGAATGACCCTAACTGTAGAAACAAATTAAAGAGAAAATATGGCGTTGAGAGTATTTGAAAATATTAATCACAGCTGATTTTTGGACAGGTTAACCGTTAAAAGTCAGCTGGACAAGGTCTACAGTTTTGTCGACGGTCGAAAATCGCAATAGGGGTGATTTGAATTGCATTTACAGAAATTTTAATGTATCGTTTCCTCATTAAAATTTTTAGTAAATGCTTGTTGTTGGCTACTATATTATTGTTAATTTATGTATGTATACTGGTTTGCTTTAATTATTTTAATGTTTTTAACACATACAAATGTTTGCACATTTTGTGGCAGTTTCAGTTAATTTGCTGTTGTTTTCTGGTTGCGTTCGGAATTTTCATGATCTAACTAAAATTTGTTTGATGGGTAAATATTCTTGCTTTTAGGGTAATTCAGAGTATAACACGTTTCGGAGCAGTGACAGTCACCGTGATCACGTAAGTATCAGTAACAGTGACCCTGACAGGGATAGTGACCTTGACAAATTAGGTGACGGGAAAAATTATAGCTGTAACGGTGAAATTGAAATGGACCGTGACTGTGACAGTTACTATGATAGCGATGGCGTCAATGACAATGCTCGACATCGAGACTATGACAGATACTTTTTATATCGTCGGCTAAGCATGTAAACTTGCTAAATCCCGTTTTTTAGCAAAATTGAATTTTTGATACGGTTCCAAGAAGTCATATTTGGGTTTTTGCTTCTACTGAAAAAAAAAAATTTTTTTGTCGTTAGTAGGTTTACACTCTTAGTCGACGATATGTGATTTGATGGCAGAGTAATGGAACTGCGAATCAAGAATATAATCACAAATAGGAATTATTTTTAATTTGGTTGATGATTAAAATCACAACACACTGAAAATCACGTAAAATAATTAAAATCAACACTTTTTTAGATTTTTATATTTTTTTACACTATCGCTCATATTATTTTAACATGAAGCTCATGTTGAATAACTTCACTTCGTGTTAAATTAACATGACTTCCTGTTAAATTAACATGAAGCTCGTTTAAATTAACATGACTTCGTCTTAAATTAACATGACTTCCTGTTAAAAAAACACTATTCGCCTCATTATCTCATGCAAATTTAACAGGATTTTTCTTGTTAGTTTAACATGGTTCATGTTGACAAAAATTAATCTTTGTGAGTGACAGTCATTGTGACAATAACCATGGCTGGCACCGCGACATTCTATTGCAAGAATATTAAAATATCAAGCTTTATTTACTTATTTGTAATATTTTAGTTTTCAAATATTTTCTTTTAGTTGAAATGTTTTTAAATTTTTTTTCATTTACATACCTGGGGGGTCATCATGTAATCCTACCCAAAAGAAATTTCTTTTGAATTTTGAAACAAGTGTATGTGATTTGACAGCTTTCGAATCGCATTTCCTTTCGAATCGGATTACATGATAAGGCCCCTGTACTCGTAATATTAATATATTGTTATTTACTTTCTGTTTGTATATTTATGGTTTCTTTTAAATTGACTTTTTCGCTTTCTACTATTTGACGTTATAATCTTATATTTGCATGAGTAGTAGTTTTGTTTAAACAGCTCAATAAGTGTATGTAGGTATGTACTAGTACTAATTGAATGAATAAAAATAAAAAATAAAAATAAAAAAACTTGAGTCCTTGGAAGTAGAGTGCAGCTGTGCGTTAGCATAATTGATTTGAGTCATAATTGAGTTTTCTCCTGAGTACTTGCTCTAACAATTGCACTCCATTACTTTTATTTAGCATACATAAATTCTTCTTTAATATTAACCTAACTACTAACTTTAAACATTTGTTGAGTTTTTTTTTTTTTTTTTTTTTTTTTTTTTCGCTTTCAATTAAAAATAAAATTTGACTGACAAAAGTGTTTATACGAGTATATCTAAATAAAAAAAATTAAAGTAAGCTTAAACTATTGGGACATATATGTACGTAAATGATTAAAAAATATTTTTTGAGCTCATCTACTTAAGCTTTTTTTTTTAGCTACAAGTCGTTGGATTTAACGCTTGCTGTATACTTGTATTAAATATAGCATTTTTGACTTGTTTTCTGAATTAAATTGTTTACATAAAAATTAAATCACAATTTTAAAGACTTGTTGTGTTAATGCATTTTTCGTAATTAATTTTTTTCTGTTTAGGTTTTTTTTCTGATTTCATTACTTTTTATTCTGCTGCCGCTTATGACCTCTAATACAATCTTTTTAAGATTCAATATGAAGTCAAAACAGTATTGATGCAATTTTTTTTGTATGTCAGTGCTGTTCTGAATATAAATAGATATTAAAGCAAACACAAAGATTTGCCTAGAATGGTTTGTAGGGTTATAGATCGAGGTAAAAATATTAAAGGAAAAATATCAAGGGCAGTATATTTTTCTAATATTTTTGTTCGTTAAGCATAAACTATATATCGTGCGTCTTATATCGAGACTATGAAATCGAATGAGTCATAGAAGAGTCAGGTAGCAGCCCTAATTTACTGGGTTTATACTTTTCATAGGAATGTTACGAATAAGAAATAATTATTATATTTTTTGGCCTCAAGTTTCTCCCATTTTTGGAACTTATTTCGAATTCTTTAAGTCTGAGAGCTTGGATATAATTTTTCTACAATTTTAAATTTAATTTCCCCATATCTTCAGTTTTGAAATTTGTACACTTATATTTCCGACAGAAGGGCGCACGATATTTGCCTAAGCATATAAGAAGTGTAGTAAAAACATATGGCCTCATGCATAATAGTCGAGCATTTGCTCATGTAAGTAAAAGGTGGTCGCGAAGCTTTTACTCAAAAACTCGAGTCTGAGCAAATGCTCGGCTCTTATTCATGAGGTCCATTGTATCGTTAACCATTATAATGTTTTTTTTTTTTTTTGAGAATAACTACAATTTATAAACTTTAATACTTTAATCAACATGTTAAACGATATGGATTTTAAATTTTAATAAAGTATGTGTATAAAGGTTTTTCAATAATTATTAAAAGGCACAATTTAATTAAATGTGATAAATATTGCAGATTTAAAGCTTTTCTACTCGTTTAATTGTATTTAAAAAAGCGAGATTAAAATTGTCAATTGTTCATAAATACATTTTCTTATTGGGTTCCTTTCAAATCATTAGTAGATAGTATAATATTTCGTGTATTTTATAATGTTACCATTAATGATAAAGAAGCTGAGGATTTTCATACGTGTTTATAATCGGATCGTAAGCTGAAAGAAGAAAATGAAAAAGGAATTTATTGTTAGTTGTAGATATTTTATAAATTACAAATTATCGTAGCATGAAATAAACATAATAAATATTTTAAAATTATCTCGTTTAATATTATATCGCACATCCGATCTGTATACTCGATTAACTAATAGCTACACTACTCTTCGAGTAGTGTGAGAGACAGCTAGTTTTTCGAGTTTTTTGAACATTTTGATTTTTTTGAGTTAATCGCTGCTTAGGTCTAAGTGTGCGATATCTTCTTTATATATGTATGTATAAAAGTATACGCGTACTTTGCCACTTAACTCCTCCTATACGCCTGGAACGAAATAATTGAAATTCTTTGTGTGAACTCAGGTAGGCTTGAACATGGTTAAGATTCACGATCCAGCCCAACGAAACTAATGAAAGAGTAAAAAAGGAGGAGAGGAGGAATATGGAGTACTAGCAGATGCCCACGACTTTGTCCGCGAAACTTCACGGGCCATAATTACGGTTTTTTTTTAATATTTCAACACCAACAAAACAACTGTAACAAAGTCCGTCCTTCTATAGCGAACATACATGTTAAAAAGTAGCAAAAACGGAAAATCGAAACATAAATACGGATTTTGCAAATATAGCGACTCCAGCGCCATCCAGCGGGGGAAAATATATTAGGATATCGAAAGGACGTATTTAAGGAATAAACCGTCGAAATTTTGAAAAAATCCGTTAAGTCATTTTATCTACATGCATATATCGATTATATACGGTTAAAAATTTGAGACTAAATCTTAAACTTTTTTAGAACAAACTAAATTTGGTTTCATATTCAATCTAGACTAATTTTCAAGAAAATTGGCTAAATGAATGGGGTTTCAATTTTAAACCAGAAGCGTATTAACAATTTTTTAAAGAAAAAATAATTATTTTTGTCGTTTGGCTGGGATTCGAACCAATAATCCCCGCATCATGCTCGTCTGCTCTACCACTGAGCTACATCGCATACATATGTAAATGTTGTGGGAAAGTCAATCTTAAATAGGCTTTTAAAATAAATGAAAACAAAACAAAGAATGTAAACCGAAAACGTTTAAACCGAAACCCTTTAATTTTAAACCGAACAGTTTTAAATTTAAACCAAAAGGTTTTAAAAATAAAATTAAATTAAAAAAAATGCGGCACTTGGATTCGAACGAAAGCGCTTAGGAAGAGACTAGTGAGAACTAGCTGCCGGCCTGGCTCTAATATAAAATATAGGTATATCTGGAAAAAGATAGCTTCTATAATTGGCGAGAAAAAATAAAAGTTCTAATTTTTACGTTATTAGAATTTTTCCAAAAGTTGTGGCCAAGATTTTGGATCTGGAAGTTTTGCGATTACAGAAAAGTTAATAACTTTCTTCAGTGACTCTTCTACGGACTTTTATAACATCGAAAAAAAAAATTCAACTTTTATTTTCCGTCCCTGCTAAGCAGGCCCAATTGCTTAACTTCATCTTTTGATTGCCCTACTGACTAGCTTGTTCGCCAAGTGAATGGCCACGACATTAGTTGTCATTACAATTAAGAAATCAAAAAATTGTCTTCTGTATTTTCTGCATTTCAAATAAAGAAGGGAGTAAATTACGCAAAACGACAAAAAGTGCACAATAAATTGAGAAAAAGCAAAACAAAATTTTGTAAATTACTTTAAGTAATTGCAGCAACATCGTATTTTAACCGTGCAACATTAAAGTAAAAAGAGCCATTAATACCAAATTTAAGAGAGACAACAACAAAGCAACAAAATTAACGTGCTGCTTTAGAATAATGTAATTTGCAAATTGAATCGTGTCTGCAAGTCTCGATTTTCCATTTTCATTTGCTCAACAGCAGCGGGAGTCAGGACTGTCAGTGACTGTCTGACGCCAACGCAGCCTTCAATGGAGCGTGGCAGTCGGCACCTTTCATTATCTACTTTGATGACAGTTGCGCTGAGATTTTGCCTCTATGAAGACTATTCTAACTTTGTTGTTTGTTTTAAGTTGTGCTAATATTGTCGCTTTGTTTGTTTGTTTTTGTCAGTCTGGTTGGACGCCTCTGCCTGAGTTTGAGCTCTATAATTACTATTTACTTGGATGCAGGTCCAACTTGTGAATAATTTCTTTGGCAACTGTTTACATTTTTCATTTGTGATTGTATAATTTATCAACTAATGAAGTTCGTGTTTTGAATCTTTTATTTTATTTTTTTTTTTTCTAATTATACTGCGTTAAGAAAACTTAGGAAGTTTTTTACTTATATCATGCACATAATAAAGAGGTAATGGTATGGTAATGTCAGGGAACTATCTTGTATTTTTTGAGAAACATGCTAACCGCCTAATTTTATCAGTATTACTTTTATAAAATCTACTTATATAAAAATATATTTGCACTGAAATATATAGCTCACCTTAAGACAATGCATTAAATTTCCGCTCAAGCACTAATATAACATTTTGTTTTTTTGTTTTAAAGAGATGGCAACATCATTCATCATTCATTGGTTTGCTTCTCTGCACGTTCGTAGCAGAAACCTCCCATTCTATGTTCTGCTACATGTGTATGTAATTTATCTTTATGCTCTTCTTTAAATTATAAATGTATATGGCATTTTCTTGGACAATTTAAGCCCGCCGTCTGACTACAAATACAACGTCGCCTGTTGACGATGATCAAAATGATGAATATATAATTTCTTTTTTGACTTCTCCTTCGATGGCCGTAAATCCCAGACTAAATTCGATAGACTACGCGGGCGTGACAGACGACGCGTCTTCTTTTCGGGTAACTTATTTGAATCGCCAGAGGTGCGTCCGCCGCTGCGTGATGAATCGAGTGTGCCCTCGCGTGGATTGTGATGCACGACACCCACACCCATTCCCATACCGCCGATACCGGCCACAGCTGCTAAGTTGCCAGCTGTACTAGCACTCTTGCTAAGCGGCGGTGGTGGCGGCGGTGGTAGGTGCGGTGCATGATGCGTCTGATGATTGAGCATGCTGTTGCATTTGAGTACCACATCAGGAGGCACTGCGGTTGTTTGGTTACCTTTGGAATGATTTGAGATCGGCGTGGTGGTAATGGGGGAATTTTCTGGCGTCAATTGTAAACTGCTGAGGCTCTTGTACCTAAAGGGAGTGGTGGGGGAGAATATAATGAAAGTACAGTGATTAGAGATTTGGGTGAGAAAAAATAAACTTAATTCTATTTTTGTTCCTTTTCCTATTTTTTATTAGGGCCTAATGGAAAAGACCCTCTCAAATTTTGTATCACCTAAAATGAATTTTAGAAAACTTGAGTTTTTACGATTTTAAAAAATTACAAAACATTCTAAAATAAATTTTTTTATTAAAAGTTTTTAAATCTTTTTTTTTTACACCAAGTAATTTTAAAACTTTTTTTCCAATACAAATTTTAAATTTTGTTCCATTAGAAATATTTTGTTACATTTTCATAAAATTTTGAAAGTTCTCCAAAATTAATTTTGTTTATATCGTCGATGCCTATTTTTTATTTGGAAATTTAAATTTTTTTCTTTAGAAATTTTTTATAATTTTTTATTTTTACAAAAAAAAATTGTTTTTCATTAGAAATTTTAATTTTTCATTCAAATTTTTAAAATTTGTTTTCCCTTTTTTACTACAATTTTTAATCTTTTTTCATTGACAATTTTTTTTTATTAACAATTTATAATTTTTTATGCGAAATATTAAATTTTATTTTCTTTGGAGCTTTTATTTGAAATTTTTAAGTTTTTTTCATAGTTTTTTTTTCAATGTTTATTGTGAGTTATTTTTTTTCTTTTCTATAGAACTTCAACTTTTTTTCTTGGAACTTCTAAAATATTTTTTCATTTGAATTTTGCAGTAATTTTTTCTTACAACTTTTAAAATTTGGTTTCGTTTGAAATTTCAAGTTTATTTTAATCACAAATTTTAGAATTCAGAATTTTTCATTAGAATTTAAGATCTTAGCAATTTATATTATAAGAATTATGTATTTTTTGTGTCATAAATATTTTTTTAAATTTTTTTATTAAAAGTTTTTAAATATTTTTTCATTAGAATTTTGTATTTATTTCAATAAAATTGTTAATTTTTTTTTCTTTCAAAATTTAAAAACAAAGTATGTTTAGTTCCCAAAGTCATTTTTCATCCTTACCTTATGTGAAAGAGTGGTGACTGTGGCTCCAAGCTGCACTCCTTGCTCGATCCCATAATACCGGCACTGAGTGGACCATTCGCGCTATGTCCACTGTTGTTATTGTTGTTGCTATTGCTATTGCTGGGCGTCAATACTTTGCCATGGTGATGATGTGCATGATGCGCCGCCACCGCTGCAGCTGTAGCACTCACCACAACTGCAGTCTGCGTTGAGTGATGGTGATGATGATGATGATTGCTAGCCGCCGCCGCAGCAGCCGAACCACCACTCGCAGAGTTACTGCCCGCACTATGCGTATTTTTGAGATAAAGCTTTGGTAGTGTTGGCCGTTGCCGTTTCTCTGGTAACTTTTTGCCCGGTATGGTCTCAATGGGTGGTGGCACTGGTTTTATATCTTCTTGCACATGACTGTGATGGTAATGATTGACCATCGTTCCGCCGTTGCCGCTTGACTGATGTGCTTGATGTGATGATGGGTGCGATGCATGTGGATGTGAATGTGGGTGTTGTTGGTGTGCGTGATTGTGATGATGATTGTGGCTATGGCTTTGATGATGGTGGTGATGGTGATGACTGGCACCACCACCACTGCCACCGCTGCCCCCTGTGTTATGGTTGCTATTGTTGTTGTTATGGCTATGATTACTGCTATTGTGACTGCTATTCGTGTTTGTATTCGTTTGTTTCACCGACTCCAAACTGCTATAGTTGTTATTGTTATTAACATTACCACCACCACCTCCACTAACTCCACCGCCACTGTGATTTGTGTTGTTAGCACTGTTGTTGTTGTTTAAGCTATTGCTGTTGTTATTGTTGCTCGTGCTCGCTTGTGCACCCACACGTATGAGACTGCAATAATTACCGCTACTGTCTGTGTGATGCGATTTGATTGTCGGCGTTTCACAGATTGGCTCGAAGCGCGTCAAACCTTTTGAGAGTGGCGTTAGGCCGCGCACGTAATCATAGATATGATCTATTTCGTTATACTCTTCAGCGATTTCAGCGCTTGTGAGTACGCCCGCTGCACCACCACCACCACCACCACCTTTACCACCACCATAGGCATCACAGCTAGCGCTTTTTCGCAGCACGTAACCATTCTCCATAAGACCGCCGGCAATAGCCGCTGATGGCAACATAACCACGGGTAATTTATTACGACTACTAAACTTGGAGTCCTTTTTCTCTTTTTCTGAGAGTTTGAGATCGACTATCTGCAAGCGATCGCGTGCATCCGATAGCAGACGCTGCGCCTTTTCCAAAAAGCGAGTATATTCTATAAAATGCTCTAGCTGCTCCATATTTCGTGCTCGTTGTAATTTGATTTTTACATTGAGTGGCACCGGCACCAGATCATTATCTTTTTGCAGCGGTAATGCAAAGATGCGATCGATTTCTACACAGCCAAGTAAGCGCAGCTCGGGGACGAAGGGCTGCTTAAGACCTTTAGGAGCGCTGCCATGGACAAGTCTGCAATAGTAAATTTATTTTGAAAGATGTAAATAAGAAAGTGTGAACTGAGCTTAACTCAGAAAAAGTTACAAATAAATTGTGCTAGCGTGACTGTAAGGCCGAGTTAAAAAAATCGCAAAAGGGCGCTCCAAAATGTTATGCTTATATTGAAAAGGTCTCACAATCATCATGGAGAGGTGTACCTTGGGGAACCCTAGAAGTCCCGATGACAGGGTGGATTCGAGAACTGGCCAGGAAGACCGCGACATCTGACAAGAGGTGGTGTCGTCTCAGCTGACGGCTGGAATCGAGAGGAATTCCCAAGGCTACCACGTCCGTTTCAAGATTACCCGCTCTGGTGAAGAGATCTGCATGGCGATTGCCGGGAATGTGAAGGGCCTGGTATCCAGATAGTAAACTGGTTGACTTAGCGAAGGGTTTGCCATTTGACTTCTTTGTCATAATAACCAGATTCCCTTGTAGAATATTCTTCGCGGTAGTCATACACTTTCCCCTGAGCAGGAATTCCATGTCATCAACATAGACTACCACTTGGCAAGTCGTTAACTACTACGACCAAGAGAAGCGTGCCCCAGCACCTCCGTACTCCGCTACGATGATGATTGACCAGCTACCATCTTCGCGGGCTCATTGCACACCTCCACGCTTTCCCAGAAACTATTCCAGGAGTCTCGCTTAGCTCTCCTGGTCTTAGATTTGTAAATACTGAACCCAACTTTATAGAGCTTCCAGTCAGAGGGTAGCTTACACCTCCTAGCCTTGTCGCCTACTAGAAGCTGGAAGATCGTCAACTTCCTTCATCCAACACAGTGATTTTCATATTCCGCTTACGGTTTTCAATTGACATATGATTTTATAGGCTATATATGGGTGAGTTATTCACCAGATCATCATTAGCAGTCCCAGATAGTTCTGGACCCGTGCTTTTGGAAGCAATTCATCACACAGTTAGTACGTCTAAGATTCCTAAACGTGATTTCACTAGGAGTAGGCTTACCTAAGATGGGAGAAGGAGTGCTATGGAAGAAGAATCCAACGAGATATAAGGGAAAATTGCTCTTCTGAAGTAATCAACGTTGGATCATTATCCCTATTACGTATACATAGACCACCATTTAGAATAAAAACAAAAGAAATCAGGATTTTGCAAATATAGTGAATCCAAAGCCATCTAGCGGAAAAAATAAATCAATGATGAGAGCATATCCAAAAAAACGTGTCGTACAGTATCTGCTTAGTGCATGATTTGTTAGTGCAGTCTATTGGCCCACAATTAGGCTACGCTCACACTTCAGCCGAAATTTCTCGCCAGACAACAAACACACATCCAAACACATGTGGAATGCGCTCGTCCGATTTCACCCGAATGAAAAAAAAAAAAATTGAACTATGTTTTATAAAATTACACTTAGTTTTACTTCTACCTACCTCACAACGACTGGCATCCTCTTGAGTAACAGATTCTTCACCGTATGCACTCCACTTATACTATCCTCCTTGGCGATTGGTGAGAATTTCGCTTTGGTATCGAGTGGCAAATTGATGATTTCATCTTTGATATTCTTGCACTGCAAGTATTTGCCATTATCATTCATCGTTGTCAACATTTCCCCCGCATGTATGGTGCGATTCATCTGAGTACAACGAAATGTTTCACGCACCAAAACACGCAAATTGCGACGCTTCGACAACTCCAACACCGAATCGATGCAACGCGTCGAACGGCCATCTTCGCTGAGTAGCTCAAAGTAACCCGGATAAGTTTCTGGTATGAGCACCTTGGCACCAACATTCGTTGTCTTGCGCCCCTCTTTAATTTTAATCGGTTGCGCGAGTATTTGGTATTTCTTGCCAGCGCTTAAAAAAAGCGCTGTACTTTGCAAAGATGGCGCCGATAAGGTTGGTACACCAAGATTTTGATGTTGCCCCTTGATGATTTTTGCAACAGCTGGCAATTTCTGTTTAGAGAACTCGCGCAAATAAACCGGTGGTTCTATGTCACCAAATCGGGATGCGGCCAATATTATTTGGCCATCCGTTGCGGCCATGTCGCGATTGAAGAATGAGAGCAGTTTGTTGCGCACAATGCTAACATTAATGGTGAGTAAATTTCATTGGGGTTGTGGTGCCGCTGTTGCTGTTGTTGTGGCTACCGTTGCGGTTGCCGAAGCTGCTGCTTCCGCTGTTATGGCGTACGATGTTGTTGCTTCGCTGCAAACGCACTCGATGCAAGTGTTTAGATGAGGCGGAAGTGTTGTTGTTGTTCTTGTAGCTATGGTCGATGGTGGATAATTGAGCGACGCTGGAAGGTGCGTATTTCGCGATTTTGTTACAACAATTGCTGGCGCGTTAATGTTGCTAGTTTGTGTGGGCGCGAATGCGTTATTTGTTATAATGTTGTATGATTGCTGACTATTTCGGTTGGCGTTGCTCGTGCTCGATGCTACGCAATTCGTGAACGTGCTGTTGTTGTTATTGCTAGCTTGTGCACTGTGGCAGGTGTTCGGATTCGGGCTTATGATGTTGTTATTGTGGGCGGAATTGATTGTGTTGACGGATGTTGTGAGGAAACGTGAGGATGTTTGTAATGCGTAAGTGAGATACTGCATTCGGGTAAATATCGCACCACTCTCTCTTTTATGGAAATGTGAGTTCTTGGGCAGTCGTTTATAGCAAAAATTTAACAAATTATTTTCTCTTTGTCCCTTGTGTTGATTTCTGGAAATAATAGAGCAAAAGAAAATATTTCTTTATTATTTTATTTATTTATTATACTGAAGTTCAGTTATAAATCACAAAACTATATTTAATTAAGAGCACTAGAACTTAAGGCCTTCGCCTTGAAGATATCTTTAAAGTTGTGGCATTGTTGAAAAAAGGGATGGAGATGAATCTCTCTCTCATAACTAAAAATTATGCGTATTTGTGTGATTTTATAGACGTTCAAAGTCAGGGCCCGGCACAAATGAGAGTGAAGGTGTATTGGTGAAAGATCATCGCACCGCATCTGCTCCCTTACTCATTAGCAAGCACCAAAGCAAAAGCGTATGTTGTTGTCAGCCATTGAGTGGTCAGTGCGCTCATAGCGCTCTCACAAGCGCAGAAACAATTTCATAGCTCTAAAGGCCAAGCAAAGAGCGTAATAATCCGTGTGAATTTGGTTCTCAGAGTTTCGGAAAATTGTTCAAAGTCTTCAATTGGGATAATTTCGGAACTTTTTGGGACCACCAAAGAATTTCCCGAAATGATATGTAATTGGTGCGGATGGCAAACTTCGAAACAATTTCGAAAAAGTCTCGTGATCGACAAGGAAATTTTTTTTAAATAAAAAGTCCCAAAATAATAAGAAAAATATCCCGAAGTAATACCGTATTTATCCAATGCGAAGTGATCACGAAATAATGCTAAAAAGTCCCGAAATAGTTCAGACAAAGTACCAAAATGGTCCCAAAATCCATCCCAAATTATCTCATAAATGCCTCAATAAAACCGCAAAAAAACCCGAACTGATCCCAAAAAGTTCGCGAAATGATAAAAGAAAGTCCCCAAAGTGATGAGTCCCGGTAAAACTCCGAAATGTTGCCAAATGATATTTTAAAAATCCGGAAATGATCTCAAAAATTGTGGAAGTCTTCTCGAGGAGTACCAAAATGGACCTAAAATCCATACCAAAACGATCTCAAAAAGGTTCCTAAATTATTCCGAAAAAAAGTCCGAAACTGTCCAAAAAAGTCAGAAATTGTTACCTTAATGTTCCCAAGCAGGTCCCAAAATAGTACGAAAAGGCACCGAAATGGTAAAAAAAGAACCGAAATTATCTAAAGCTAAAGACAGAGGAAAAAAGGCAGTAGAACAAGAAAGCGATATGAAAGATTCGGACATAATTTTAAAGCTTTTTAAACTACTTTAAAGATATCAAAGATAAGATACAGAGAAGGTTCTTGCATTGGTAATTTTAAAGTCAGTTAGGATGGCTAAACGTTTAAGTTTGATTTCTAAGAAAATATAGAAGCTAAGGAAAAGAGAGACAGGTAGGGTAAGGGAAAGGTAGATAAGAGATTCATATAAATATGGAGAAAGTCCGAGAGCTGGAAAACGACCAAATTAAGAGCAATAGTGGTGTTGAGAAATTAATAATTAGTTTGCTGTAGAGTTGTTCGAAGTTGAAATCATAGGGAAGGAGGGCAATCAAAACATAGGACGTTATCGATAAAAATCTGATATAAGGCGTTTCAAACTAATTTTGGTATATATTGTTTGTGAAATGAGTATATTTTGAAATATGATATCTACTATAATATATCGACGGTTAAATACAGCTGATATGTTCTAATAGATGCCGTTAGGAACAAAATCTTTAAAGAGTACTACATCACAAATTAAAGGCGAAACATCAGAGTCAAACTTATAATTGCATCCTATGTATATTGAGTTCGATCTTCTGAAATTTGATCAATATTTTTAAGTTAAGAAAAAATAGAGTTCCTACAGTTTTTTCGCTCTTCTATGCTTTCAAGATGTTTCAAAGAGTATGGTTGTGAATAAAGATGCAATAGCACATAATAATTTGATATATATACATACTTACATACATACGTTTCAAAGAAATGCTGTTCATATACTTATTTACATCTAGTATGCAAGAGCATCTCCTACGAAGAAATATTTCACCACCCATAGTAAGCTATCCAACAGCAATAAACACACATATTTCAACTAGCCAACAAAGAACTATGATACAGCATCTGGTCGCTGTTTCTTAGTACTTGTAATGACTAACAAGGTGTTATTTATGGCCTAATAAAGTTGAAAGTAATAAACAACCACAGAAAAAATAGAAACTAAAGAGCAAAGCTTTACAAAGCCTAAAAGAGCTAGAATTTTTTTGTCAAATAAAGCTGCACACTGCTAGAACATGCACATCCACAACAACAAATGTGCAATTTGTTCAAATAACTATTATGGGCGCTGTTAGTGTTTATGTGACTAAACTGGGAGGATGGTCAAGCTGTTATAGGCGACGGGATGCCGATATTGTGATGATAAATTTGTACTTACATGTGAGCAGGAGGAATGTAAGTAAAATAAAAAAATAAAAGAAAACAAAATAAAATAAAATAAAATAAAATAAAATAAAATAAAATAAAATAAAATAAAAAAAAATAAAATAAAATAAAATAAAATAAAATAAAATAAAATAAAATAAAATAAAATAAAATAAAATAAAATAAAATAAAATAAAATAAAATAAAATAAAATAAAATAAAATAAAATAAAATAAAATAAAATAAAATAAAATAAAATAAAATAAAATAAAATTAAATAAAAAAATAAAATGAAAGAAAATATAATAAAATAAAATAAATTAAAATAAAAAAAAAAAAAAATAAAAAAAAAATTAAAAAAAATAAAACAAAATAAAATAAAATAAAATATAATATAATAAATTTAAATAAAATAAAAAAAAATTTAAAAAAATTTAAATAAAAATAAAAAATAAAATGAAATTGTAAAAAAATAAAATAAACAAAAAATAAAAAAATAGAAACAAAAAAATAAAATAAAATAAAATTAAATAAAATTAAAAAAATAAAGTAAATAAAAAAAAATAAAATAAAAAAATAAAATAAAATAAAAAATTAAATGAATAGAATAAATTAAAATAAGGTAAAAGCAAATAAAATAAGGTAAAATAAAACAAAATAAATAAATTTAAATAAAGTCAAACAAAACAATTAAATAAATTGAAATAAATTAAAAATAAAATAAAACCAGATTAAAAAAAAAAAAATTAAATGAAATAAAAGAAATAAAATAAAATCAAAAAATAAAATAAATTGAAAAGAAATAAAAAAAAGCGAAATAAGTAAACTTGAATTTATTGTTGCCAACAACATGAATTAACTCAAAACATGCCCCTTTACGTCGATTTTATGGTCCTATCTGAACGCAGTCTAAGGTGAAATAAAATGAAATAACTATTAATCAAACGAAATGAAATAATTAAATAAATAATTGTATTATTTTGAAAAAGCAATTTAAGTAGCTGTAGGCTACAAACATCGTATTGCCTGCATGAGTAAATACTTCAAAAGGGCAGTCTTCGGCGTTGTAGATTAAAAACGAAATTGAAAATAAGTTAAGTTATGTTGAAGTGTACAGTATTTGCATATTTATGAGTTAACATAAAAATGCTGAAGAATGAAAAGGTGAAAACGACAAAAAATGAGACTGCAACATCAGCGAAGCCATATAAATAACAGCCCCAAAGTTGTTAAGAACTGCCGTGAAGGCTACAACACTTCAATGTAGTGTAGGATGCTAGCGTCTGACGGCTGTTCAACTTCCTGGCTACCTATGTACATATAGATAAAGTGAGTACTAGACTTTTACCAACTTTTCATACGCGAATATAGCTGTTTGTGTAAAAGTTGGGTGTGTGCTTCTTTGCAGCAAAAAAAAAATGTTCACCTTGCCGAAGAAATTGAAATCCTGGAATAGGTAACGAGCTCAGTAGATGCAAAGTTTATGCAACTACGTCCCATTTCGCAAACAAAAATTTAGCTCTCTCTCTCTTTTTCTTTGAGTAAAGCTTATGTAAGGCTTTTCTGGTATAAGGCTGAAGTAATGTTATATCTCAAAGAGAGGGTCTTTTCATCAAGCCTCATGCGAGAATCTTTAATGAAGCCTTATGACAGAATTGCTTAAGGTCTCAGCAAAACCTTTTAAAAAAAGTATAGTTACTTCACTAAAATCTCCCACAACATTTCTTGCTGTGCTTCTAAAAGTATATGCTGGTACCGACATTTTTTTTTTGCTACGCATGTACTTGTTCAGCTTACTTGTCTACAAATAATGCATGGCTGGAAAGAGTTGTTCTTATTAGTCGTAAGTGTTGCATGCAACAAATGTGTGCAACAAGCGGCAAGAAATTTAACATGCACTTCTGTGTCTGTTGTGCATGGCTCACGCAATCGCTGCTGCAGTGTTGCGTTGTTAGGGAAGGGTAAATGCATCGGTCGCTACTAGTTAGGACGTGTCATCCTTCATACATTTACATACCCTTTTAGTTATGCAGCGCCTTCTTAGTTTTATTGTTGTTGTCTCTTCAACAATTTCATGTTTTGACAAATTAAAAAATACGCAATTTCATGAACCATAAATGACATTAAAAACGTTTACAGTTCACAAATGTATATGGCGGACATACGAAGCTACAATACACTTTAGAGTGCTTAGCTATCCTATTTTGGGGGCTGAGTTTTTAATATCAAAGTATAAATGAATTTACCTAATTAAAATAAAATAACATAAAATACCTAAAGTAAAAAAAAAATAAAAAAAATAAAGAAATAAAACAAAATAAAATAAAAATATTAATAAAATAAAAAAAAAATAAAAAAAATAATCAATAAAATAAAATCTGTGTCTGAAAAGACATCTTGAAAAAAGCTTGGAAACTTCAAAACATGTCATGGTATCCATGGATGCATCGTTGTACAAATCTTTCTAAAATTTTTCTCTAAGTAACAGAAATTCATAATATTGAAAGTTTGTGCTAGACTCCAACAACGTAACGTACAAAATTAAATAAAATTAAATTCAGTGGAAATTAATCGAATGAAACTATTAAACTATTAAATGAAAACAAATTAAATTAAAGAAAGCACATTAATGTTTTTAGCGCAACAAAAATTTTTAAAAATTGAATTTCTAAATTTTTTAAAATTTTCGTTCTGCCACAAACAAAATTGCAACGTATACGCCATGGTGTCTGCTGTTGAGTGCAACACACTTATGCTTCTGGCACAACGAAACATTCATGAAAATGGCATTACAAATTTCCAGGGGTTCCTCGTACTTAGGAAACCCAGGACTTTCGTGAGTAGTAGTATTAACTCACATCTGGAGAATTTGTACATTCATGCCTCTGGCAAGCAAGCGACGATATGAAGCTGATGTTTAGAAGAACTCCGATTTTTTTTGTTAGGCATCCTAATGTACACAACTCATACATATATAAATGTCAATTGAATATTCATATATGATTTCAAATCGTGTTCTACAAGATGGCCAACGTTTGTTCTGTGCCTTCTTTTGCTATGAAAGATGCTTGCTTATAAATATTAATGTATTCTGTTCCCTACTAGATAACACATATACACACATACACTTATGTATGTATGCATTTACACCTTCGACCATTCAATTACATCTGTGCTTTTAGCTTGCATTTTATTGCATAAGCTCTTACATTTTTATGATCGCATAACAAGGAGGGTCATAAAATACCAGTAAATCTCATGGCTATTGTGTCATAAATTATATATTTTTTTTTTAAATTGAGCATTTGCAGTTTTGGCTCTACTTGCAGGTTACTCTTGTTCACCTGAAGGGCAAACGTTATTGCCAAAATGCTAATTGGGAGATTTAATTCGAAAGTCTAATGTGGTATTAATCTATTACTATGAATGGTATTCTTGAACCTATCCTGAAAAGGACTTTTTTCTTAGTAACTATTTTTAATAAATACCAAAAATACTGCCCTTAAATCGATCCTATTGTTTTTGATAAGGTAGCAGTTAAGGGAGGGATTCGATGCCCCAATGCAAAACAAAAACGGACCATAAAAACGATTTTTTATCTCGACACCAGCGCCACCTTCTTTTTAACAACAGCGTTTTTGATTACACATTAAACATACAAGCCAAAAGTTAACAAAATGGGATTCTGATCCGGGTCTGCAAATCCAGCGCCCTCTAACGGCAAAAATATAGCCTATGTCGATAGGACTTATTCAACGCTTAAGCTTCAAAATTTGGCTAAAAATCTTTCAGTCGTTTTGTAATAACTTTTCGAACAAACTCGAAACATACACATGTAATTTTTCTGAATATGTCAAATCATCGGATATGCTTGGACTAAGGTGAACACTTCTTTCCATATACCAAGTATAAAAAAATGAAGCAAAAAATTTATAACTACTATCCTATCCATTCCAGATTCGAAATTTAAAAGCTACCGAGGTTGGACAAACCCGCTTAAACCAGCTGCCGCAGAGGCAAACTTGGGCCAGTTTTGAAAGGCCCGTTGTGATACCACCAACACTAGGAACGACTTTATTAAGACCACCAAGTCCTTTATGTCCAGTTCCGCGATCTGGGAACTCGAAATAAGAATTAAAGAAAAGTCTCCGAGCTTCGAGATGTCTGACTGAATATTTTCTCATAGGACGATGTGTGGAAATGGCACTACTTAATGGTCCAATGGACAAACCCGCTTAAGCAAGTGAACTCAAGGTATGAATGAAATAAAAGTTCCCAAGCTTTGAGGTGTCTGCCTGAAGTTACTGGGACCGGGTCTAACAACACTAGATTCTAACTGAGGGTGGTATTCTATGACAAATTCACATATTTCATCTATATTTAATCATCTATTATAAAATAGGTGAAGTTAGCGTAATTTTTTGGCGACTTAACCCCTGGTACCTAGGCACGTGTCATAGGTACAGCATTCGTTCTAGATTCGGGAAGGACTACCCAGGGGTATTGGTTCCGTCCATTATAAAATAAGTGATGTCTGGCGGCTCTGGGGCCTCGTTCTGTTAGGTATTGAAATGAGTTGCCCTAAATTCAGGGGAAAATTCGCTTCAGTTAAAGTAACTTTATTTTGAATCTTTGTTCGGATTATATGAGTCTACTGGAATGTATGTGCATATGTATGTACCTAGGACCAAGGTACATACATACATACATAGATACGCATATACAAAACATACACAATACTTATACAAATAAAGTGCAAGTTTCGTGTTTCTCGTCTTCAATTTGAATGCGCCATCTCTAAAGCTTTCAAGCACCATCAAAAAGAAAGCACCAAAAAAAATTAATTAAGTCATTTCGATTTAATCGAAATGAGCCAACGAATGAGGTGAAATGACTGTCAGCGCGCGTGTAATGCAACAACACAGCATCCACGCGAAGTGATTTAATTTAGTTTCTAGGGATTGTACCTTGTTGTTGTTGAAATGAAAATTGTGCCACACGATGACAATAATGCACTCAAAAAAAAAAAAAAAAAAACAACAAAAAAGGAGCAAATAGCCACAAGAAGAAAAACACAGCAACACTTTAATTTACAACAAATATTGCAAGCACGAAGTAACCAAAAACAACTAACTAATAACAATAACAATAATAACAATGAAAACAGTGAAATGGAACGCGATTGCCGATGGGGTGAAGAAAAAAGCTAACAACAAGCAGCAGCATTTGCAACCTCTAGCGTATTGTGAATAACAAGCGTGCAGAGACGTCGACACAACCATCAGCTGCTGCTGCGCCATCAATTTTTGTCCAGTAGCAAGGAAAATGTCACGTTTTCACATAACTCAAGAGGAGCCCCTTTGACTATGCGCCTTGAATGCTGCACAAAGCAAAAAAGTGGTCGCGCTCTATACGAGCCAAACAACAACAATCGCTGCAAACGTGTTGCTGTGGAAAATTCAAGTAGCGGCCTGCAGCTATCGAGCGTGAGAAATGTTTGCGCTTTTTTTCTCTGTTCTAATTTTTTTCGTTTTTTTTTCGACAAGCGCACAAATCATCAAGAGTGCAGCGTGTAAAAGTAGTGAATTTCTTTCATTTATTATATTTTGTTTCTAAAAAGGAAACCTTTTTTTTTGCTAAAGTACTCCTATTAATGGAAGTATGTCTAGGAATTCGTATACAGTGGTGCGCAGTAAAATGAAGCGACTCTTACTAGGATTTATAAATATATATGTAACACCGAGAGCACGCATTCGCAAATGTCAGACTTGACATACCAAAAAGTCCAACGCTTACGTAAAATGTGACATGGAGATGTCGCTGCTGCTTGGCAAGACAAACAGAATAGAAAAGGGTGATTATAGTGTTCACAAAAATAATACGGTGTTGGACGCTTGTCAGCATCGTGTTGCCTAAATTCTACTGAGGGGTGGAACTATATATTCCCAGAAAAACAAACTTCATTATTTCTTGGCCTCAAGCTCACAATTACAATGTTATTTTTTGTATTAGTAGACATTCCACTTAAAATTCAAGATATCCCTTACTTCGATAACTCGCGGACCAGGGGTGACCATAAAAGTGAGCTAGTAAAATATGGGCATCAAACGAAAGTTACAAATGAGTGCTGTCATAAGCAATTTAATTAATGAAAGTATCTCATCTGGTTTTGAAGAGAGACGGAAAACAGAAGGGCGTGTCCGCGTAGGTCTACTTTTGGGCGGGATAACATCTGCCAGGTCTGCCAGTATAAAATAAATATATGTAAATACATATTGGCAAAGATCTGGATTTCGATAGAAAAAACTTTATCTGTTAGGAAAATGGATTGAAAAAAAAAAAAAAAAAATTCTGAAAATGTTACTTATACGACATGGCATCCTTTCTTTCCAATTATATATTATTTATTTTGTTATTCTATCTTATTTTATTTCATTTTGTTATATTTTTACTTTGTTTAATTTTTATTTTTTATTTATTTTTATCTAATTTTTTTATTTTATTCATTTTTTTTTTAAGTTTTGTTTTAGTTATTTTATTTTTTGTTTAATGAATTTTATTTTATTTTCGTTAATGTGTTTTTTGAGAAAAATTGACCCACGCGCAGCATAATTATTTCTTTTATTTTTTTTTATCTTATTTTATTTAATTTTTCCTTATTTTACTTTTTTGTTTTATTTTATTAAATTTTATTTTTATTAGTTTAATTGCATTTTTTTCATTCTATTTTTTTCCTTTTTATTTTATTTGAAATCATTTTTTTCGTATGGTTTTCTTTTATTTTATTTTATTTATGATTATCTTTTTATTTAGTCATAATATGGTTTTGGTTGTAATATTTTTTTTAGTTTAATTTATGTAATGTATTTCACTTTTAATTTATTTTATTCTATTTTATGTTAATTAAGTTCTATTTTTTTATTTTTTTTTATTTTTTATTTTTATCAATTTTTTTATTTTATTTTATAGGATTTATGAATGTATGTCACTCGACAACAGAAACCTTGACGTATACGTAACAATTTCGCTACACATTCGTGTTTCTGGCGCAACGAAAATTTTCAAAAATTGACTTGGAAATTTGTAAAAGGTGAATATTCGTAGCTCGAGGAATTTTAGAAATACATGCTAACGAGAAAACTATATCAGGGGAAAGAGTGTAATGAGAGTATAACCTGCAAAAACATATTTAAGTCTAAAACTAAAATGTCAAATTTTGCGAGAGCAATAAACTTTCAAATACGATTTTCCAATATATAACTTTGGCACATTCATGCTTCTGGCAAGCGAGCGACGACATATATTTTATTTCGAATTTTGTTGTAAAGAAATTTGTTTCTAAATAATTTTAATTGGCAAATTTTCACACAAATCTTTGTAAATATGTATGTATGTAGAACTGGTGTCCGTGTTAAAGCATATATACATATAATTGTACTTAAATGGTAAAGAGTTCAAGTGCTACCAAAAAGTACGTACAACTTATTGCCCAAATTCAATTGACAACATTTTTCACTCAATGTGAATTACCACGAATCACGTCACTTTGTACAACTGTTAGAGAGTGTGGTGAAAATTTAGTGTCGCTCGAAAAGCTTTTAGGATACGATCAAACACACACATTTACACCAGCACATTAATTTTAGTTTGCCATTCAGCAGCACAAAAGACAAATTGCATTGATGGCAGCTTTAACTTGTTGTTGTTGATGGGTGCATAAATTTTCACTTAAGAAAAATGAGAATGGCCAAATTGATTGGTTGATTGGTGGCAATGTAGCTACACAAATACTGAGATTACAACCAAGAGATTGAGAATATTCTGTGTAATAGTGAAATTTATAACTTGCTAAACGTTGAGTTAGTAGCGAAATTGGACATAAAACATTGTTTATTTCAGCGCTGGGAAGTACTCTTATTTGTTTGTCTACGATGACTAAAATAACAATATGTATATTGTTCGAATAAATGAAGCGAATGTGGGAACTAAAAGCTTAGGGATTGCAGCAGAGCATCTACCTATAGACATTGACACAAATCGGGAATAAGGAGATGGAATCAAAATTGATGAAGATTAGATGTGGCAGTTGTTTGATGCGAATATGGCTGTTTGATAGTGTTTTATTTTGCTCCTAAAAATTGTGTGGACCTTTCCCTAAGTTTAATTGAAATGCCATCGAAGTCCAAATAGGATGGTATTTAACTAAAAAAATATTCGTACAGCTGAAATCCTGGGCGGCTAGATCCAAATTATGTATATCTACTTAGGGGCATACCCGAATATTTACCCTAGTAGGGATAACACAGACAATTTGTCCGGAGCTAACTGATCCCTTAAAAGTGATACAACCCTTCTTTTCTGGTTTGATTCGTGGTGGTCACTGAGATGAAGGTTGTGGAAGGGGTGGGTCTCAATGGCATTTTTAACACTGCGATGACTTTTGGGATGAGAGAACTCTCTGGGTATTTTGTCTACAGTGAGTGTCAGGATGCCACTTAACAGAAAACTTTTTAATATTTGTAGGTATGCAATTCTGTGCGTGAGAATTTTCAGGGTGTATAGTCTGCAATGGGGAGAGGCATAAAACTATCAAAAACACGGTAATATTAAAGAGTATGAGAACTCTCAAGCCTGGTGCATACCAATGGAACTACAGGGATACATCATGCTCAAGAGCCTGAGTGTGAGCAGGTGAGGCTGTTGAAAATGTATATTCAATGAACTTCGCTCTAACTAAGGCATCTAAAAGCTATGCCCCTCTTATAATTGAAAAAAGCACTAATTCGAAAGATACATATTTTAAATCCAAAGCCCAAGAAATGGCTTACCTTTACTTATATGCTTATCACACGTATTTTAAGGAATTTTAGAATTTAAATTACTACTAAACTTTAACTCTTTCCTATGACTTGGCGGTTTGCCCACAAATTGAAAGCATAACACATATATTCGTAATTACAGAAACCAATGAGCCATGCAAAATGAGCCACTCATATTTTAAATAGTAAAATACGAAATGGAGTGAAATGCATAAATTTGTAGTATTAAAATATGTGGTTAGGGATGTAGCCACGTACAAGTACCCATAAAAGCCTTTCCTATGTATAGATATGTATTTACATGCTGGCATGAGAAGTCAAGTAAGTGCTTCAACAACATTTTAGTAAAACCACTCGACAGAATTCACTTCATATTTCAAAAGCATTTGCCTTTATTCTTATTACAAGTGTAATTTAAATTATTTACTTAACCGCAAAGTGCTCAAGCATGAAGTTGGACGTAGGTATGAAAACAGCATGGAGTTTTAATACTAAGGGCTAAAGAGCTTCATATATGTATGTGCTGTAAGAAGTTTATCGAGTAAAAATTAATTTTATGTATTAGAGGCAAAAGTTTTGATAAAATCGCTTCAGGACCCCGTGATCCTGGATGCTTACAAGTGAGATAAAATTGCGTGGTTCGTGCATCCCTAATGTATGGAGTTATGTAAGAGTTAAAAGTACATAAGCATGTGCTAGGACTTAAGTCGGCGCAAAGCAAAAGGAACCCACATAATAGCCGTTGCAGCTACGACTCATTAGTCAATGACTCCGTCACTCAAGTGGAATAAAGTAAAATGTCTTTGAAGAAGACTCCAGGCAACTGCTGGCATATTTAGCTTGAGTAGGTGAGCACAGAGTAATCAAAGTGCTGGAAGCAGCACAACAACATCTGCCACCAAAGAAAAGGGTTTAAATACACTTACAATGTTGTTGAAGTTTATTTTCACTTATAAAACAAACATAGACTTACCTACCCAACTGCTGAGAATCAAATAGCTAAAGACCTTACATTATGACTTATGTTTGTAAATATGTTAGCCCATATATATTTTATGTCAACTAACCGCAGCGTCCGTCTTAAGGATGCTATTGTGCAGCTGTGAAATATCACACCATTCCAAAAGCTTTGTTATTAAACAAGAAGAAAAGGAAGTGCTATAAAAAGAGTCAAATGAAATCTTAAGCTTAAATAAAAACCAAGATGGGTCTCTAGAAAAGAACACAAGTTTGTGCTTGTAGTAACAAATATTTCGTAAGAAGACTTCAGTTTAGCAGCGGTTTGTGGGGTCCTTAATCACCTTGAGCAGTTATGCGTATACATATTTATGTAACTACTTGTAGGTAAATATGTATGTATCGCTATAAATATGGGTACGAAAATTGCTGTCAGCCGCTTCTTAAATACTTTATGTCACATCGCTCATATGCATTCAACACATGATTTTTAGTAACAAAAAATATTCTTTTGAAATTCACATTCACCGACTCGTCAAAGCAGCTTCCTGTGTGCTACATATTAAGATGAAATGAGCACATGTACAGTGGAGACTGGATAATAGGAACTACAACTAAAGATTAAAAATAAAATGATGAAATAAAAAAAAAAAATTATAATTTTTAATTATCGTTATTATGTTTACGAACTTTGAAAATTTTGTGGACTTTTTCATCACCTTTGAATTATAAGAGAAAGAAACGAATGAATTTGCATTTTTGTAACTAGTATAATTTCAACCAGAAAAATATTGTTGTATACTACACCTTGGGAATCTATTTGAGAAAACGGGAATGTATTTGAGAAAAGGGAAAATGTATTGAGAAATTGGCAAATGTATATAAGAAAAGCTAAAAAATATTCTAAAAACGGTGCTATTCAATACACATATAGTTTCGATGTATTGAAGTTCACATTTTTTTAATATATTTTCAAGCTTTTCTGAAATACAATTGCCCATTTTCTAAAATACATTTTCCTTTTCTCAAATACATTTACTCATTTCTCAAATAGATTTCCCGTTTCTCAAATACATTTGACCTTTTCTCAAATACTGTTGGAGAATATGTAGTATGAAATGGATATTTCCTGACTAGTATGAGTTATGCCAGAAAATTATAGTTGTATATCCACCAGTATTTTTCTCACTAGTTTGACGTTTCGCTGCATTATTGAGGTGGAGCTAACAGGAGGGTATGGGTGCGTAATAGTTTTTTTTATATTAATTAGATAATACTTCAATCAGTCTGTTTTTATTCAACTTTTTTCCCAGTACATATCTTCAGTGATAATCTCGAATCTAGCCAACACTGTTATACACATACACACCGACACCAGCCTCAATTTGAGAACTGCTTGTTCGAAAGCACCTCGTCGTAGTTGTTATTGTTGCACTTCCGTTGATAGCCATGGTTAGCTTGCTGAGATTAATGATGAAAAATATGCGACCTCAATGATCCTTTTCAACTCACATACAATACTTGCAACAAAAACATAAATGCTGACGCTGGTGCAAAATACTTAGCTCGAAAGACACAAGTAAGAGATCTGTTCTGAGCCTTGGCATGCATCTTGCCACAAGTACCTACTCATAGCACATTTCATTATGTTTATTTTAGTTTTTAAGCTCGTTTTTTTGCGGAACCTAGGAAAGGTGTTCCCGTACGTTTTTGAGTATGTGTGTGTTGGTATCGTGGGTGACTGCAAACAAAACCTTTCAAAAGCCCTTTATTAAATGCGCGTAGGTATAGTAGTGAAATTGTGCTCTAGGGTAAAACTCAAATAAAATGCGCAAGTAAATATTTTCATAGAGACTCATACATGAGTGTGCATGTGAACTGTAATAATTCATATGCACCTATGCTTGTTTTCTTATTAACACTATATAAGCTGAGTGCATTGTATCCTTCTTGAAGGGTTCATAACTTGCATTATGGCAGCTAAGAATAAAGAATATTTTTTACAAAAGCTTACCAGTTGCATGACAAATAAAATAAGAGGTACGTTAAATACAAAAAATTATGGACAAAAACAACATCAAGAAAAAATGTACACTACGAACTGCAAATGTGCATTGTTACGGTTTTGACAATTTAAGCCACCCAGTGGGAAAATAATTCTAAGCCGCAATGTGCTCTATTACACCAAACTGCGTTGAAATTGTTACCATTACTAAAATACAAAAAAAAAAAAAAAATACAAATAAAAAAATAGATGTGTATATATGAAAAAAATTGATTAATGATAATTTATATTGAAATAAAATAAAATAAAATAAAATAAAATAAAGTAAAATAAAATAAAATAAAAATAAAATAAAATAAAATAAAATAAAATAAAATAAAATAAAATAAAATAAAATAAAATAAAATAAAATAAAATAAAATAAAATGAAATAAAATAAAATAAAATAAAATAAAATAAAATAAAATAAAATAAAATAAAATAAAATAAAATAAAATAAAATAAAATAAAATAAAATAAAATAAAATAAAATAAAATAATATAAAATATAATAAAATAAAATAAAATAAAATAAAATAAAATAAAATAAAATAAAATAAAATAAAATAAAATAAAATAAAATAAAATAAAATAAAATAAAATAAAATAAAATAAAATAAAATAAAATAATATAAAATAAAATAAAATAAAATAAAATAAAATAAAATAAAATAAAATAAAATAAAATAAAATAAAATAAAATAAAATAAAATAAAATAAAATAAAATAAAATAAAATAAAATAAAATAAAATAAAATAAAATAAAATAAAATAAAATAAAATAAAATAAAATAAAATAAAATAAAATAAAATAAAATAAAATAAAATAAAATAAAATAAAATAAAATAAAATAAAATAAAAAATATATAGAAAAAAAATAAAAAAATTAAAAATTATGGAGATCAAAATATAATATAATAAACGCGCACTTTAAGGTGCTGCTGTATATGTAAACAAAAAAAGGAGTCAAAATAACAAAAAAAAAAAAAACAAAGAAGCAACTTTACAGAGTTCTCGGCCTCCACCGAGCATCGAACACACAATATTTCCAACGCTAAACTCAGATCTCTAGCATTATGTCATCGCATACTTATGCTTGCCAGCGTCTAATGACACCTTTGTTCGTTTAATGGAATTACACTACACTTACGTTGCCTCACCACGCTTGCCTATTGGCTTCACCGCGAAACGAACTAATACTGTTTGAATGCTGAACGCAACTCATTGTCTACCACCATGATGCCATCGTATACTTAGGCGTGCCAGCGTCTAATTACAGCTTTTTCC